>JASPKZ010001621.1:70000-610000 GCA_030220185.1 Diploptera punctata
ATAACTAGTAGACCAACGGGGACGACTGCTCTGAAATAGTACTATATACACTGCTCAAAAAAATTAGGGGATATTGTAGAATAACCTATTAAGACTATGTTTTTTGGAATAGTATTAGATGCAATCACTTTCTATTACTCCAAGATAATGTAAATAAGAGTTTGAAGTTGTTACGTAACCTCGGTACCACACCAGAGGGCGGTGTCTGTACTGTTGATGTGAAAGGGTGGTGTGGGGGTGAATGTTTTGTTGCTGTTTTTAAATCCAGTCCAGTTTTCAGTTAGTGAATGACTTGCCTTAGGGACAGTGATGCCTCGACAACGTGATTTACCTGAACCAATGGCTTGGAGGGCCATAGGAAGTATGGAAGCTGGACATACAAAACAAGAGGTGGCACAAGCCATTGGGGTGTCTCAAAGCGTGATTTCCAGTCTTTGGAATCATTTTCAAAGAACATACTGTTCACAGAAGAGCCGGACAAGGTCGACCAAGGGCAACAACAGCAAGGGATGACCGTTACCTCTTGTTAACAGCCCGTCGGAATAGACAGCAGAATGCAACTCAACTGCGAAATACTCTTCAAACAGCAACAGGACGCAGGGTGTCAACTCAAACTGTCCCTAATCGACTGCATGGAAGTGGTCTCTATGCCCGTAGGCCCATGGTGTGTACCAGGTTAACTCCACAACACCGTAGAGATCGCAGAACTGGGCAGAAACTGGGCGGAGGAACATCGTGGGTGGAGGCATGCTGAATGGAGATCAGTTCTTTTTACTCATGAGTCGCGATTCAACATGGAATGTGATAGTCGGCGCGTATTCACCTGGAGAGAAAAAGGGACACGAAACAATCCAGCTTTTGTACGTGAAAGATCCCCATATGGTGGCGGTGGATTGATGGTGTAGGCAGGAGTCAGTAGTGATGGACGTACGGACCTCTTCGTTATCCAAGGTGGTACTTTGACTGCGGTAAAGTATAGAGATGAGATTCTCCGACCTTTTGCCGTGCCTTATGCTGATGCCATAGGTGATTCTTTTCTTTTTATGGACGATAATGCACGACCCCACAGAACTGGCTTGGTGGACGACATGCTGGAAGTGGAGGGTATCGAGCGTATGCAATGGCCAGCTTCCTCCCCGGACTTAAATCCGATTGAGCATGTGTGGGATGCATTAGGCAGGTGCATTGCAGGCAGACCAGCACCTCCCACAACTGTTCCAGAGCTGCACATTACTCTTATGGAAGAGTGGCCACCTATCCCCCAAGAAATCATTGCTAACCTCATTGCATCAATGCCATACAGGTGTGAGGCAGTGCTGGCCGTTCGAGGAGACCATACACCATACTAAAGAAACATTTTCACCCATGTTAATGTTGCTTTGTTTGTTTGCCATATTCCTAATCAGGATCTCTTTGACATCTGGTGTGGTATAGAGGTTACATAATGACTTCAAACTCTTGTTGACATTCTTTTGGAGTAATAGAAAGTGATTGCATCTAATACTGTTCCTAAAAACATACTCTTAATAAGTTATTCTACAATATCCCCTAATTTTTTTGAGCAGTGTATAAACTTTGCCTTACCTCATTTTTGTAGGACAGAAATTTCTCTTTATGACTTCAACCTAATGCCCTTGGCAGAATTCTTGTAGGCAGGAGCAAGAACTCTGAATCACAGTTTAGAAATTTAGACAGGTACACACTACCGGGCCTCTTTGGATTTGTACTTAGCACCATTCCACTATTTTCATTTATCGTAACGCTCGTATTATTATTCATAAGTAATGCCACGAGTGATTTCCAATTTATCTAGAGAATTTGGAAATCAAGAGTGGCTATTTAACGAATAAAATTAAGCTGTTTACTCACAAATCATTATTTAACTATAGTTATTTTAAAATATTTATATATTTAATGTAAACAGCGATGAGAAACGATTGGTACGCTTCATTTGCTTCTTTTGTTCATCACTTCAACCAGATCATATTATGCATTGCTAAAGGAACGCAATATTGTAAGAATACACTCTAGTAGAGAAAAAATGAAATACATCAAACTGTATATTAATTCATTTCTGATGCCTATGATTTAAATATGACAATTATATTTTTCTGGAAAAAAAAATACATTTAAGAAAGTGCAAACAGTGGTTTCTTTTTTTGGTGGTATAATCAATTGCTACAAATGTTTTATATTAACTTCCGCATGCGGTATGTGTTGACATTCATGCACTATATATATACAATCTGGTAGCCGTATTTCTTGGTGAGTCAGTCACTGCAAAATAATGCTATGACCTATTCAGAATGTTATAAAGGAGGTGCTTTCTTTATTATGATAAACTTTAGTTGGTAAATTCTAGGCGAAACACGACTGTGATTGATTGTAAATCAAAAATCATTGTAACGTGATTGGTCATTGACTCCCATTTGGGGCATGAGTTAAATAGTCATCTTTAATATATTCCCGTTCCCAATTCTTAATCAAGAAACAACAAAGACACCGCAGGACAGTATAAGACAAGATACACATATACCCCAAACTAAATAAAAATTTAAAATTCCCTACCCTCCGGCGCGGCGTTCGAATCCAAACAGTCGGAAATACCAATCACGTCACTGTCACGGAAATTATATTAACGGCGTTATACATCAACTGGCTAAGGGTCATTTTAAAAAATTGAGATTATGATGTCCTCTGTTGCACTGGTTCATACAGTAACTGTACGCACACACTTAGCGCTAAATCTTTAAATATAACCTTATTATGAAATAAAAATATAAACGCCATCAGTTCTATCAGAGATTCTGTGTTTTGCAACAAACAGCTATGAAATCAGATCTTCATTAATACTAAGCTAAATGTTGTATCATGCAGCTTAGCGCCAAATGTTCCCTCTCTTATATTGCTGATGTATAACAGAGTATTGTTGGTTTGGAGCTACAATAAATAGTAAAGATTGTCAAGTCAGTGTGACTTTTTAACGTTATAATGACATCCAGAGCTCAGAAAATTTTAGATATGGTTTATAAGAACTGCTCTGAAAAATGGAAAAGCATCTACTATCTCTCTGGAGATATGTAAGAGTTTTATTTATTATGTGAATACTATTTTCTTCGCACATTAAGTCCATATACTCCTATTTTATAATCTATCTATCTATCTATCTTCGGGTTTTTACAGCTGCTGCCGTCTTCCCGTGCCAAACCTCCAAAGCCTACGGTCTTGGGCATCTTCGATGCTTAGCCCTCTAGCTTGCATTACTGTCTTCATGTTTTCCTTCCATGTTAACCTTGGTCTTCCTCTTTTCTTCTTTCTGTTAGGATGCCATTCATATAGTTGCTTCGGCCATCGCTCATCTTCCATTCTTAAAACATGTCCTAACCACTTTAATTCCTTTTCCTCAATTCTTTCAATTATGCTTTCTTCTGCTTCCATTTTGTTTCTAATTTCCTTATTTGTGACACGTTCTAATTTAGACTTTCTGGCACTTCTTCGTAAATAATCCATTTCTAGAGCTATTAGTCTATTCTTGTAGTACTTATTGATTGTCCATACCTCACTTCCGTACTTTGCAACAGATTCCACCAATGTTTTACCAATATATTTTTTTGTGTCTTTCCAAATATGTTTATCCCACCATATGGAATTTAATGATGATATTATTTTGCTACTCAATTCAATTCTATGTTTTATGTTCTCTTTGCCTATACCTTCGATGTTATCCATAATCATTCCCAAATATTTAGTTTGTTTCACTTGCTTTGTTTGGATTCCATCTTCCAATACTAAGTTTTCTCTTTCATTGCTATTTATTGCCAGATATTCTGTTTTTTGTAAATTTACTGTGAGACCCCATGACTCATATGTGCTTTTCAACCTTTTTATCATGAATTCCATATCAAAATTGTCTTGCGCTAAAACCAGTTGATCATCGGCAAATTGTAATGTCAGCAAAAATCTATTGCCTATTGGGATCCCCATACCTTTGCAGCTTTGTTTCCATTTCGTTAATATAAATTCTACATAAATATTAAATAAAATTGGTGATAGACTGCACCCTTGTTTCAATCCCTTTGAGGTGTTTATAGGATTAGACATTATATTTTCCCATTTTAACATAAGCGGAGTTATCTTTATAGGTTTGTTTAATAATTTCTATTAGGTTTCTGTCAATATTGTATTTCTCCAATACTTCCCATAATTTGTTCCTCGGAATTGAGTCATAAGCTTTCTCTAAATCTATCATTGTCAAATGGGGTTTCTTCTCCAACTGCAGTCCGTTTTTCAATTAACTGTTGTATTGCAAATATATTGTCAACACATGACCTTCCTGGTCTGAATCCATCTTGATCTTCTCCTAATTTGTCTTTAACATCTTTTTGTAACTTTGTTTTTAATAACTTCGTAAATATTCTATATAATGTGTTATTTATACTTATTCCTCTGTAGTTTTTTGCGTCTCTTCTATCGCCCTTCTTGTATATTGGTACTATGTAGCTTATTTTCCATTCATCAGGAATCTTCTGTATTGCAATGCACTTATTATACAAGTCCCTCAATCTACCTTTTAAATTTTTTGGGCCATATTTAATTAACTCATTTGGTATGTTTCTTCCCGGCCCTGGTGCCTTTTTATTCTTTAGGGTTTGAATTTCTAATTCTATATCTATTGTATCAAATTCCAGGGCGTTTCATTTCTATGGATGGATTTTCTGTTGTTTCCATAAACTCATTTCTAGTTTCTGACAGTAAAGCTTTGTAATGTTTTTTCTGCGTCTGATTTTGCTAACAAATTTATCTTGCTGGGTCCTTGGTTGGTTTTCAGTGTTTTTAGAAATCTCCATACTTCTGATGATTGTGATCCTCCTATATAACTTTCTATTTCTTGGCATTTGCTTTTCCATAATTTGTTTTTTTCTTCTATCACTTTCCTTTTAACTTTGGCGTTTGTTCTCTTGTATTCTATCCAATTTTCTGTTGTTTTATTTGCCAACCATTCTAAGTAGCATTTTTTCTTCTTTTTGGTTAATTCTTCAATATCATCATTCCACCAATCTTGGGTATTTTGTTTTTTATTTATTGTGCCTAATGCTTCTTTTGCTGCCGAATGTATTATTTCCTTTAATTGATTATATTCTTCTTCTATGTCTTCCTTGTAATCCAAATTCTCAATTTTAATCCTCAGTCTTTCTTTATATAAGTTTTTGATACTATCCTGATTAAATAAATACAGTTTAAATTTTATAATCATATAGATTAAGAAATCAGGCGATTGTCAATTTAGAGGTTATTGTAATAGGCGACGGAGTTAGGAGATCTACTGCTCATCAGTTAGTAAAATTCGTTCTATTTTTTTTTTGTGAAATGAAAAGTGTGTATCTTCTTTAATTTGTTCTATGATAATTTTAATATATATATATATATATATATATATATATATATATATATATCCTATGTGAATAATTCATATTAAAAATTAGGAAAAACTGCACTTAAACTAGCGTGAAATATTTTCAAAGTCCTATAGAACAACAGTTCGCTTGCGCCAGAGTTTATAGAGCCAGCGATAACCCATAATCGAACCACGTATCGATTATCATCCTCGATTACGATCCGTCGATATGAAATTTAAATAACCAATATTTGCAATAAATCCCCAAATCTATGTTAAAAATATATTAATAATATTAAAATTACCAAACGTTTATTAAAAATGGGTGTACACTTACTTATCACTCCCTAACGCTGATCCAACCAGCGATAACCCAAAACAGCGATGGAAAAATCATAGACTAAGTAATATACTCTGTGGAGAAAATAGCAGCATCACAATATTGCCTAACAGTGTTATAATATTGTGATTTGCATATTTAAATAAATACTTCAAAATTGTCTAATAATGTTATAAAAATTGTTTGCAAAAGTTTAAAATATTAAATAATGTTAGTATATACAGAAGGTGAGCTATAGTTTACAACAATATAACTGAAAAATTAAGTGTTAGTAGAACTGCAGTTGAGCCTATAAATTACATAAATTCTTTGTATTATTTACTGTTGTTCCACTTATTTTAAATATTGTTTACAGTTACATAAATATATATATATAAATATATATATATATATATATATATATATATATATATATATACCTTTTAAAAACGTATTATAGTTCAATATCAGATTTAATGTGCACGTTGATGAATGACTAACGATATGTTTTACTCTAAGGAATAAAAAAATTGATTTCACAAAATTGTTACTCATTTTTTAAGTATTTATGTTTCGTATGTACACCGTGTCCACAAATATAGTATCATACTTTACTACTATGTCGCTTTGGATAATCGTATCTAAATGAAACTCGTGGCAATCAAAAGAGAAACTCTAACAGTTTTTGCTATACCTCATAGACATTGAATGTAGCCCCCACGAGTAACGCTGCAGACATCGAGTCTGCTAAATATCCAACAATTAACCCATATCGACCACAAAAAACATAATTAAATTTATTTTAGTTTCTGTATTGTTGTCCATTATTCTCCATTGTTGACTTGATTAACATGCACAAAAGTTTTGAGTTTGTCTTTTGATTATCACCAATTTCATTTAGATACGATTATCCAAAGCGACGTAGTAGTATGATACTGTATTTGTGGACACAGTGTACTGTAATTGTATGAATGAATTGGATTTATTTTAAAAAATCATTAATTTAACACGCACATTTCATAATGTAATATGTATGAAGTATTACAAAACAATACAATGTATATAAACACATATCAATAATAAGTAGGGCTAGGATTTTTATGTAATAAAAGATATGAATGCAATGCAGATAGTACATATTATTCAACTGTTTGTGTGTGAAACCAAAACAAAAGACAGTCATAAGCCTAACTTCTCATTATACTATGTTGCAATCTTAACTTTTAGTACATAAAAATCCTAGCCCTAATAGTAAGTGTATTAAGTTTTGTGCATACAAACAATACTGATATTATGATATAATATTTTACGTCAACATTGTATAGGCATTACCTTCATGCTTGGCTGATTGATACATAATAAAATATCCCTTACTAATACGCATCAATAGTGTAAACGCCCTGTTGCAGCGCTCAACTGATTGATGTAGAACGATTATGACATCATTCTCATTATGTCTAAGTGCAGAATTGAAATACCAACTGTTAAAATAAATATAAATTGTTTTAACTCATACAGTACGAATCAGTATTATACAATATTATCACATAAATGATTATCAAGTCAGGAATAATTAAATAGCTCTTATTATAGTTTAAAATGTAAAAAAAAACTATAAACGTATTTTTCTCAGAACTTACATGATGGCGCTTAGCCGGTTGGTGCATAACGCCGTCCAAATAATCTCTACTGGAGTCAGCAGATAATTCACGTACCTCGGTCGTTTCCTCTCGGGCCGTGTTTTGTCTTGATGGACGAAAGGAAAGCCTATGCAAGTCCACATTTCCCACGCACTATGAATCAGAATGAAGTACGTTTAAAGTATAGTGAAACATATCTCGCCGCGAGTATGCTATGACTGAATTAAAACAACAACAACAGTGCTTTGACTTTGAAGCGAAATTTCTATTGACAAAGAACACAGTTAATAGAGTGAACTGCTTTATTTACACAAAAACATGATCCCTATATTGACGCATTAAGCAAAATTCACCGTATCCGCAAACGTGGGTCTGTTATCATGCAGTAATGTGAAACCACTACTAACCGATCCTTCAGTATCAAAATGACATTGTCATTACTTCCCTTTGAGAAAGACTATCTCTCATGTTCTCAACTTTTGATATACGTTGAACGTCATTTCTCTATTTCCACGAAAAGTTACCTCCAACAAATACAGTTTTAAACGCCAATATTACAGTTTTTAATTTTGCAGATTTTATTTTTCTAGTTTTGAAATGAGCAATATTTAACTATCGTCGGAGATGACTAAAACAATAGCGTTTTAAACTCGTTAAAATTCCCCTACAGAACCAATTGTCTTTTTCTTTCTGATCTTCCTTAGACGTTGGATATATATTGGTTGGAATTTCATCTCTTTTCTCTTCTCTCTCTCTTCTCTCTCTCGTCTCTCGCTCTAGCTGCGCGCGCTCGCGCGCTCGGCGCCGGCGCGCGAGCGCGAGCGCCGCGCGAGCGCGAGAGCGCGCGCGGAGAGCGCGGCGCGCGAGCGCGCGGCGAGCGCGCGCGCGCGAGCGCGCGCGAGCGCGAGCGCGCGCGAGTGAGCGCGCGAGAGGCGCGCGAGCGCGCGCGCGCGATGCGCGTGCGCGGGCGAGCGATGCGCGGGAGAGAGCGAGGGATCGCGAGCGCAGAGAGCGCGAGCGCGAGCGCGAGAGCGCGAGCGCGAGAGCGCGAGGCGAAGCGCGCGAGCGCGAGCGCGCAGCGCGAGCGCGAGGCGCGGAGCGCGAGCGCGCGAGCGTCGAGCGCGAGCGCGCGAGCGCGGAGCGCGCGAGCGCGCAGAGCTAGCGCGCGAAAGCGCGAGAGCGCGAGCGGAGCGCGAGCGCGCATAGCGCGAGATTCGAGCGCGCCGAGCTGCGAGCGCGGAGCGCGGGAGCGCGAGCTCGAGAGCGCGCTCGAGCGCAGCGAGCGCGAGCGCGCGAGCGCGCGAGCGCGCGAGAGAGCGCGCGAGAGCGAGAGAGCGCGGATGCCTCGAGAGCGCTAATATCCTCTATATTATCTATCTCCTATCTCTATCTCTCATATCTATATCTCTATAGGCTCTCTATCTCATATCTCTCTATCTCTCTATCCTCTTATCTCTCTCCAGCTCTCTCTCTCTATCTTATATATCTCTCTCGATCTATCTCTCTCTATCTATCTCTCTCTCTATCTCTCTCTATCTCTCTCTCTATCTCTCTCTCTCTTTCTCTCTCTCTTTCTCTCTGGCTTCTCGACATATTGAGTTTAACCTTATCCGCTCCTTTTCTAGGAGTTTCCTGACCAAAGTAACTAAATTATTCTTATTTCCCTATAGATGCCATGAGTGATATGCGATCAGCATATCAACACAATGAGACAACTAGTTGGCAACTAAGGATGTAGGAGTGTCGATAAATTTTTATTCAGGCTTGAGGTTCTTTTACAAGCCTGAAATTTTTCGGAATCGGGACTCATAGCTTAAAGTTCTTCTCGGAGGACTTGTTCTTTGGATTTTTCCAACCTAAAAATCCATCGAACCCGGCCGGGTTTGTACCCGCGACCCTCGGGACCAGAGGCAAGGAACATAACCTTTAGACCTCAGCGGCCGATGGAATGTCATTAACATGATTTTCGCAATATCGCAGGTAATTAAATTTAACATAAGTCACATTTGCAAAAATAATTGTAACATAGACGATAAAGGGCATACAGTATACTAGTATGTACCCAAATATTCTATACGCGAGAATACCAAGGATGTTCAAGAGTCTCTAAACAAAACAAAAAATATTTCAGTACAATGTCAATTTAACTGGTTTTTTGGAGAAATTTACAAACCAGTGAATATGATAACCTATATATCTGGTACCAGACGCAGTCTCTGGCGAAACGTCAGGGGAACTACAAGCCTCACGACCACGGCCTACAGCCCGAAAATCTTCAAGATCATCATAGCAACTCCGGCCTTGAAAGTCTACGTGAATACAGTATTGTTATTATTTTCACCAATACGTGATCCCCATAATATATTTATAAGATCCTTTGAAAGATGTTACAATATTTAATAAAAGGAGGTTTAATATCCATTAAGCCAAAGTAATGGGTCTTCTCAAATGTCAACACCTTCTGAAGAGAAGACTCATATGTCAGAAGTTATAATTTTTAGAATTCAAACTTATGGGACTTTCTTGCTTTGATGCATGCTATCCCCACCTTATTTTTTTTCTAGATCATCCCGTACACGACATAAGGATAAAATATCCCTCAAATCTAAGAAATCAGAAGACTATATTGAAAACATAGGTATGATGAACCGGTGCTGTAATATGAAACCAACACAAACCATTTCTCCTATTTCAAAATGTCAACGGCATTTATTTTCCTTTGAGAAAGATTATATCATATATGTTCTAAAAAAGATATCGCTGTTTCCATATAAACTACCTAAATATGTCAAATGTGAATCAATAGTATATTTCTTATCTTGAGATTTAATTAATTTAGTTCTTCTGTCGGCCATGGTGGACTAGTGGCTATGCTCCTTGCCTCCGGTCCCGAGGGTCGCGGGTTCAAACCCGGCCGGGGTAGATGGATTTTTTAGGATGGAAAAATCCAAGGAGGAAATCCTCCGGGAGGGACTTCAAGCCGTGGGCCCCAAATCCGAAATTTTCAGGCTCGTAAAAGATCCTTAAGCCTGAATGAAAAGGCCTCTAAGCAAGCATTTACCGAATTTTCCCGTCCTAGTACTACCATGGTTTCCTAGATGTCAGTATGAGACGGAACGCTGACCACGGACCACTCAAATGACATCTATACGAAAACAAGTGTAAATAAGTTAGTATGGTTCAAACTCTTCCCTGTAGGGGAGAGCGCCTAAATATCTGCTAAGAGAAACATGGGCTTACAAGAAGATAAATAATGATTACGATGCAATGTTTTATTTTATTTCTTCTTTTGAGGAATTTTAAATCGGTGCTTATGAGGGCGGAATAATCTTTGGACTGTATTTGTAGTAGAATCATTCTACTTGCTTCTTAAATATTAATAACGATTTTTTAAATAATTCCTTGATTTTGAGTAGAAAGTAGCTAAATCAGATAAAGGAAACTTTGTGATACTGTATCAACTAACCACTTGGTTCTCTGTATTGTAATTTTACTAGCCGCTGATACCAATTTTTTCAAATCAGTTTTGGGTTTTCAGACCTGTCGTGCGATGGATGTATTTATTCGTCTTTTAACAGCAAGGTATACATTGCAATGCAAGGGAACATATACATTATGTTACACATCTGATACGTAATTAAAATGATATATTTTACCCATAAGATGGTCCACCATTTCTAACTACTCAATTTACCTACCATGGATATAATTTTGGCTCTGAACATTAAATTATAAGTATAATGTAATTTATTATATATTTAATTAATAATAATTATAACATAATTTATAATTACTAGGGCCTGGCAATTAATGATTTTGCATCTTTTTCTTATGACGGTTAAAACATTGCTTACATATATGAAAATGTACGGCATTTAAAAACGGATTAAATAAAAGCAATTCGTTAGGGCATTTTTTTGCATTTTCTTAACTGTTGTAGGAATGTCATTTTTTGGCAATTTTTAGGTCATTTTGAGCATTTTTTACACTTTTCCGGAAGGCTGTGACATTATCTGTATTTTATTTAAGATTGTTTTATTATAATTCAGTATTTTTCCTTGTCAATACAATTTCTTGGAGTTAAGTCGTGTTTTGCTAACTAATACCCCTATTTTTCACGGTATGTGCATAATGAACTTGACCACTTCGAGGAATTTTATTCAATTTCTTAGAGATTATGCTACCCTTATTCTGATTGTTAACAATTCAAAATTGTTGTAAAAGTGCACTGTGTAATTGAAATGGATTTTCTGCAATAGAAGGTACTGTAATATGTATTTTTTATACTTTTCTTTTAATATTTTGATGTTAAGTTAAATTTTATGTAATTCTGTAATCAAGTGAGTACTTAATCTAATAAATAGTATTTTTATTTACAATTCTTAACTTTTTATTCGCCATTTTTTTTATTTTATTGGTCATTTTTGCATTTTTTAGGTCATAAATGCATTTTTTATTTGGCATTTTTTACCAATGTATAGGTCATTAAATGCCTTGCCCTAATAATTACTATAATTATAAATTATTAAACAAGTATAATTAAATGCTAGATAATATACTTGGCATGCTATGGGTATTAAGACCACAGTACATAATTGATATAACCGAATATTTAGGATATTACTGCGGTAGCCATCGGGCTGAATTTCAGCTTCGCAGAGATTGCTTCATCATAGAGCTCAACGCTACTGTAGCTGACTTCTAGAAATATCCAAAATGTCCGGTAACATTAATAGAACACGGCTTCTATTTCCGGAATACGCCAGAAATGTTTAAGACATATACAGGAGTTTTCAAACATTTTGTTGTTGGTGCTCTCCTCAACGGCAACAATCTGAACGGGCCTACCCTGTCAAAAGTGAAATAAGTCAACAAAAATGCACGGGTCTCTAAAAGAAAGGCCAACAATATAGTAAAATGTTTTATTTATTAATATTTAATGGAAATACGTGTCACTAATACTGGTGATATAAACCCTTTTAATATTATTAATAAGGCTGGAGGTTTGGACAGGATAACATTAGATACAGGGGGCATCTGCTTAAGAGATACTAATTTAGTAGACCTACTACTAAGCTATGATTTGTTGTCCTCTACTATTATACGTCAATGCTGGATAAATAATAATGTACATCATTGTACACTGTAACAAAATCTATGACATACCGTCAAACGGGGCTATTTTGTACCTTTTTTTTAATTTTTTCTACAATACGCCATCAGTTATTAACGTAAGGATATCAAATATACACTAATATCACAACACTTGAGTTGCTGAATTGATAACTGAGTTCACAAGTGTTCTGATGTTACAGTTTTTTAGTTCAAAATAAAAACACGTATCTCAAAATTTATCCAAGCTTCCGGTTACTTTGAGGCCCTAGAAACATGCCTCGTAATAAGCATTGTAAATGCTTTAGTGTCAAAGTACCTCCGCATTAGACGCAGAAATGCACAATAACTATAGGTATGCAAGTTAAAACGGAAATAAATAAGTTACTAATGTTGTATTGCAGAAATTCTGCATTGGCACATTAAGCAAAATCTGGTTCTGGATAATTATATATATATATATATATATATATATATATATATATATATATATTATATAAAGTATAATTCTGGATAATTACGTATATATCCTTGCTTGTCCAATAACGTTTTCACTATCGTTCGAATATCACACTTGCTTATTGGAAATCTCCATTTCGTCACTTGACCTAAAGTGTCTTTGTTCATCAGCACGTGGGTGACCTACTGACTGGTTGTGTCTCTCAATACACCTCTTATAAGCGTTTCCCGTGTAATTTGATAAATAACAGCCACCTTTTTTCTTTTATGCTCTTTTGAACGGCATCAAGTGCTTCTCTTAACTGTTCTTTGAAATAGTGTCTGTAATTTCGGTTTCCGGAATTTTCTTATGATTTCGCACCATGGCTAGTTTCTCGCCAATTCAAATAATGAAAATGGCACCTAAAACCCGAAATAAAATTGAAATACACTAATTGCAATAAAAAACTACGCAGCAGTGTCAAAGAAACCCGAGATGTCAAAGTAGCCTCGTTTGACGGTACTCAAATATAATAAAGTTTGTTAATTAACATATATTTCATTATGCATTGGGAGATTGAAGTAACTCTGTTGCGCTCAATTTATTTGTTTCACCTAACTATACGGTCCAGTGCTTTGATTCTTACGTAGCAAGTACTTTCGAATAACCAATACCGCTCTCGGTTGCTGTAAACAACTCGCCAAGTCGCACCTTAGGAAGAAGACAGCCACAAGTATAAAAGTTTAGTTCCGAGTTATTAACAATTAAAGTTTTTAAAAAAAAGTATAGTACATTAAATCTTTGATATAGAAACAATTTTATCCTGTCGCCATTATCTTGCACATGACTTATGGTCATAAAGAAATAAATTTGTAACAATTTTTTCTAACAGAGAGTAGTCTTAACTCAACTTACGACATGTTTACACTTATGGCCCTCTTCTTCCCAAAGTGCGATATGTGGTTCATGATGCAGTTAACTTCATACGTTTCCTACCCAAACCTCCAGTGTTATACCCTGTTCGCTCTTAAAGTGATCCTCGTCAAAACAAAACCAAGTGACCTGCTCGCTCTTCATTGGTTATGGACACCGATATACGTTGTAGAAGCAATATACTTCCGCCATTCGCGCCACATTTACTGTCACTTTTGACGAAGAGATGACGACACAGCAACAGAAGACTCGATACTTTCCGCCATTTCGTTTTTTGAGAATCGACTGAAGCATGACTCAAATGTGTTACTCACATGTAATAAACTATTTTAAGTTGCAATTATTGATTAGGTACATTTTAGAATATTTTTATGTTTTGATAATTATTATTTTCATTTACGAAGAACAACACGTATATTCAGAGGACATATTTTTAATTTAATGAAGGGAACTACTTTCTCGCGTACTTATTGCTTCTACAACTTACATCGGTGTCCACACCAATGAAAAAAGAGCAGGTCACATGGTTTTGTTTTATCGAGGATCACTTTAAGAGCGAACAGGGTATAGTTATTAATCTGCATCAATTCAGTGTGATAAGTAAAGTTAGGATTTGTATGTAATTACATATTCTTTCTCTTTGCTCATATGTAGCTAAAATTATAAATGTCCACAAATTAGGAACTTTCTTATCAAATATCAAAAGTTATTATTACATATTTTACATATTTCATCATAATTACATATTTTTACATATATTAATATTTCTTAATGTAAAACTACATATTCTGTCAGTTAATTTAAAATAATGTTTTTTTATAAGCGGAATAAAATTTTAAACTATCTGTATGACAGTATTTTATTCACACTAGAAACTCATGTACACTGAAACGAATTTTGTAAGTTATCCAAAAGCTACAAAAAAGAGGTCAAGGAAGAATTCCATTCAATTATTGACGCCATAAATGTAGCTATACAAAGACACTGTGACTTCGGTAGGATACCACATTGAAGATCTCTTTAAAACTACCACAGACCCATCTGTTTTATGAATGAAATAGTAGAAACATAAGTTTCTCACTCACCATGTATTAACAACTATTGTGTATCCTTCCCTCATCTCTGCTCTTCTGTCTCTTCTAATAGAATACAACCTGTTTTAAAAATGTTTGTTTCGTTGTAATATGAGTACAAAAAATTATAATTTTGTACTGTATTTATAAAATTGTATGTTGATGAAATAGAGATTGAGTCCATGTAGAAAAAACTTTTAAAAAATAGCACAGGAGTAATTGCCATTGCCTCTCACCCATCGAATCCAGGATCGATTCAAGTTAATTTTCTGGATAGGGTTTTATCTGCGTCCCTCCCACTTTTAATATAAATATCAGGTAATTTAGGCCACTTGCATTTGCTATCCCACTCATCTAAACACATTCTTTTCGTTTACTGATATCCCCATAACAAATTATCATAAAATAAAAACAAGAGGTAATCAACATTTCTTAAAATTGAAATTATGCACTATAATTTGTTGTTAAGATACAATGAGATATTCTAAATATTATCATATCAGGCTTAACATATATTTTATTTATTTAATTAATTAGATTTTACACAATAGCTGTTTGATCTCTAACAAGTACTGAAAGTTGTGAAACTTCTTAAACTTCTTATACATCCATTCAAACATTTCCGTCCTTTTCTGTTTCTACCTCTTTTCCCCTCTGATAATAAAAAGTAACATTGCGATGCTTTCTATTTTTCTTCCACAAGACTTTTAGTTCCAGTGTCTTAATCAGTATTATTTTGACTGTCACAGTGTTTCATTGAATTTCGTGTGATGGCTCCTGTAACATCAAAAGTATCGTCTAAGTTAATATCGTGGGTTAAAATAGATGATTCGTTCACTACTGATGGAGATGAGGTTCTGTGCCAGGCTTGTAATAAACAGATACGTTGTTCAATGATATCTCAACTTGTTCGCAGTGCTCTGCATGCTAAAAACAAAGGACTACAAACATCTAAAAAGCAAGTGCTTCTGTCTCAAATGCAATAGTCTTCAAATGTAAGGAGTGAATTCTTCCATGACATGTGTAATGCTATGATTGCCGCAAATATTCCTTGGTACAAACTCCAGGTACCTAAATATCGTGCATTTTTAGAGAAGTATTGTGGGAGGCAGATTCCTAACGATTCTACGCTCCGAAAAAACTACATGCATTTTTGTTAGATGAAGCAATGACATATGTGCGAAGTGATATAGGCAACAACTATATATGGATTGCTGTCGATGAAACAACGGATGTAAAAGGTCGCTATATTGCCAATCTTGTGATTGGTAAGCTGGATGGAAAAGAATCCCCCACACCTTGTGTTTTACCAAAATATGATCCATTTCATCTGTCTCGCATATGGACTGCAACGTGTTGCCGAAGAAGTGCGAAGTAACTATCCACAAATCAATAGCATTATTTCAAACACTAAGAAAGTGTTTGTTAAGGCCCCCAACGTGTGTTACACTATAGAGAACAATTACCAAATGTGAAATTGCCCCCTGAACCTGTCCTCACTAGATAGGGGCGTGGATCGAGGCTGCCTGCTTTTATAGTGACTATTTTAAAGAAGTGAAGTCTGTAATAGACTCGTTTCCAAGTAAATCAGCAGTTTCTATCAGAGAGGCTCAAAGTGCCTTCAGTGCCAATTGGCTTATGTTAAAAGCAATTTTGGATGCATTCCTGACAGTATTGTAAAATTATAAACTTGTGGCATGACTTTGAAGGAATCACTGGATATTGTAGAGGACGTTAAATCTAAGTTAAGGGTTGTTCAAGGAAATGTTGGAATAACCATAATGAAGAAATTTGAATCTGTTATGGAAAGAAACCCTGACTTCTCGACATTGACTACAGTGTGTAAGATCCTCAACGGGGAAGAAGAGAATCCTCCAGATGACATCTCTCCTGAAAAATTTAATCTGCTTAAATTTGCACCAGCAACTTCCTGTAACGTGGAAAGAACATTTTCTGTTTATGAAAACAATCTCTCTGATCGATGACACTCCATGACAATGGAAAACTTGGATATGTGTCTCATAGTTCATTGCAAATTAAAGTGAAGTGAGTAGGTAGTTTCTGTATTCGCTGTAGGGGCTGAAGATTGGTTAAAGAGTGACTACGAAAACGTTGTATAATTATAATATAACTAAAAATACATTTTGTAACGTGATTTTTTTTATTTAGCCATTTTATTAATTGTTGCATTTTAAAAAATAAATAAATTTAATACTTTTGATTTATTAAATCAACATGCTTAATTAATAATTGTCCCACACTTTACTTTTTATTAATAAAATCAGGAATCAAGTAACTTAATATTTGGTATAAATTTACATAAAACTTAAATTTTAATGTATTTAAAATTACATATTTTAAGAATTTTTATGTAATATTACATATTTCACCAAATATTATTACATAAATATGTACATATTTTGCATGTTAATATTACATAAAAATCCTAGCTATAGTGATAAGTGATAACCAGGGCTTGCGGATTCTACACCAAAACAAATGCTATAGGTTATGTACTATGCTGAGTATCCTACTAAATAGAGAGGTAGGAATTAGTATTCGGTCGTGCCCAGTATCGTCCGATTACTATACAAATGTGTAATACTTTCAGGAAGTAATATTAATTTCAATTCTGGTACACGTATTACAGGTATTTGTGGACTTATAAAGTGTACATGTTTTTATGTTAGTTTCTCTCGGTATGCTAGCATCTACAATACTGCATAGTGTTTTAGATATTTTATTGTGCAATTGTGATTGTCTGCTGTATTATACAATGTTTGCAGCACCTAAATATACCTGGTCCCGTCTGGACTTTGTGTTCCTATTGCTCCCGTTCCTCGTCCATGCAAGTGTTGTTTACGTCGTTTCATAGTCAAATCGCCCTGCACTTGAAGAGTTCGGTGTAGGATCAGCAAGGCCTTCTGATAAGTAAAATATTCATGTTAAAAGTGTGAAATGCAAGCAACTTGAGAAACATACTTAGTTATTTCATTAAAGTAAATTTATGCAGAATTAAATAAACATGTTGCATTCTAAATTATTTATAATGTAGTATAGGTCCTACGCTATTATATTACCACTTTTTTTCGAACTTCTCACGTCTCCCCTGAAAAATGTTGACGCCTCACAGTTTGAAAATTTCTGACATAAAGGCTACATAAGGTAAAACGATAAAGTTATTTTTATCAACAGGGTTGGGAATATTCAGCCGCCATGTTCATTGTACTAAATGCAGTAGCCCTGGTATTCATCAGCTGCGCATACTGGAGGATGCTGAGAGTTGTGAGATCTTCAGGACTTTCTCTACGCTCTACGCAGGAGCGCCAGGACCGTGCAGTAGCGCATCGTTTTGTTGTTATTGTCGCCACTGACTGTCTCTGCTGGATTCCGGTCATTGGAGTTAAATTGGCTGCTTTAGCAGGTGAGTAAATACTACTCAAATATTCAACAAATTAGTCAAATTAATTCAAATAAGTGGAATTATAACATACCGGTGGATAGTGAACAAATACTCCAGACGGTAATGTCTGACTACTTGTTGTATGGCCTGTCTTCGATCCCGGGCTGCGGAGCATTAGCCCTGAGGCCCAATCAGCCTCCTGTTAAATAAATACCGAGAACTTTGCTGGAGGTAATACCAATGTGAGAACAGAGCAAGCTTCTTTTTCACGTCACTCGCTATGAATCGTTTATTCATCGTGGATACTCGCGTCCGTGCTCCCAGTGGGCTTTCATGGTCTGCTGTTAACGTGGTACATTCTTATGTCATATTTTATCTTTATTTAATGAATATAGCTATTAGAAGAAAGCGTTGACAAATCTTCCTTTTTAATATAAATAATTTTAATGAATTTTAAATAACATCGACATTATCATAAGTAATGCCACGAGTGATTTACAAATTATCGATAAATTCACGACTCACGAAGTGAGGAGTGAATTTATCTAGAGAATATGGAAATCAAGAGTGGCATTTGTTAGGATTATTTAACGAACAAAATTAAGCTGTTTACTCACAAATCATTATTTAAATATCGTTATTTTAAAATATCTATATATTTAATGTAAACGGCGATGTTTGAAAACAAATGTGAAACGATTGGTACAGTTCATTTGCTTCTTTTGTTCATCACTGTAATCAGATCATATTATTTATTGCTAAAGGAACGCAATATTGTAAGAATGCACTCTACTGGAGAAAAAAATGAATCACATCAAACTGTACATATTAATTCATTTCTGATGTCCTATGATGTAAATATGACTTATTTTTTCTGGAATGTTATTACCTGAGAAAAAATACATTTAAGAAAATGCAAATAGTGTTTTTTTGTATAATCAATTGTTAGAAATGTTTTTATATTATCTCTCGCAAGCACTTCCTGTTGAGATTCATGCACTATATATACAATCTGGTAGTGGTATTTCTTAGAGAGTCAGTTACTGCAAAATAATGCTATGACCTATTCAGAATGTTAAAAAGGTGGTGCTTTCTTTATTATGATAAACTTCAGTTGGTAAATTCTAGGTGAAACACGATTGTGACTGGTTGTAAATAAAAAATCATTGAAATGTGATTGGTCATTGACTCCCATTTGGGGCATGAGTTAAATAGTCATGTCAAACATACATTCGACCCATTAGCGTAATCGAATAAGTCCCTGTTATTTAATCGTTAACATACGGGGTTGAGGTTGGGAGTTTTAAACCCCAAATTAGATCTGGGCATGTTGTCCTTGTTTTGTGGTGCTCTATGCTTTCTATCATTATGGCACTAGCATCTTGCCAATTAACCTGTGTGCCTGTCTAGTGGATCATTCAAATATCATTGCTCCCTTCGTACAGAGAACTCGTCAAGGTCTTCTAAGTCCATCAAAATCATATGAAAAGAAGAAGAATTAAAATACTAGCGAAGAAAAATAAATATATTATAATATATCAGTGTATTCAAAGAGCATATAGGTATCCCCTACAGAATCCACTATAGTTCTTATTTAATAACCTTAATATTTTAATTGGGGCACGCCGTAGCGTAGTGGTTAAGGCACTGAGCTACAAGCAGGAGGGTCGAGGGTTCAAGTCCCGTTGGGGTCAGGATTTTTAAACTGACCCAAACCCTCTGGCGGCACCATGGCCCTGGGGTCGACTCAGCCTCTAACGGAAATGAGTACCAGACGCTTGTTCTGGGGGTAAAGGCGGCCGTCACGCAGGGCTGACAACCCGGCTGACATAAAGTGTCGATTGTCTAGAAAAAGTGGGAGCCTTAACCTCCTACTACCCCAGGGGCCTCCAGGTCTGTTGTGGGATCACTTTACTTTATTAATATTTTAATTGCTTTTTCATAATTTGACCAGCATACTATGGTAGCATTGAGAGAGCCGATAAGAATGGTTCTTTCCTAATGATACTTGCAGGGCCCTAATATAGCCAAGTGTACTGATACTAATAAAAATATAGCATACTTTCTGATTATAGAAAAATCTTGTGTAATCTAGCAAGCAGTGACAATCTCAGGATATACCAACTCCAACAGTAACAACTAGTATTGGTCCCCAAAAACTCGGTCCTTTACTTTTTAATCTACAACAGCTTAACAGCCCAATGTTGTGCCTTAACCTCTCCTTTGTTAGAATTTACTATCACCAAGTTAATTTAGTTTCACTTATTGCACTAAATATGTCATTAATGGTATGCAGTCAACATACCGACCTAATGAGACATCTAGTAGGCAACTAAGGTACTGCTAAGATTATGGAGGTCGGTAAATTTTGCTTAGAGGCCTCTTTATTCAGGCTTAAGGATCTTTTACGAGCCTGAAAAATCTTCAGGCGAGAACCACAGCTTAAAGTCCCTTCCGTGGTCTTGCTTCTTGGATTTTTCCATCCTAAAAGAATCCATCGACCCCGGGACCGGGTTTGAACCTGCGACCCTCAGGATCAGAGGCAAGGAACATGATCACTAGACCATTACGGGCGATCTTTAATTCTTAATAGTTTACATGATTTTTGTAATGTGGGATTATATATATATATATATATATATATATATATATATATATATATATATATTTCATTCCATAGTAATTCTGCCGGAAGGCAGGTCTTTCACTGCAATCATATAATTTTTCATGCTATGCTTTGTAGGTTTATTAGGGAATTATAGGTGTGGTAGCTTCCCGTTGCTTTCCACACCGGTGAAGGATGATGATGATGGTGATGATAAATGTTAAGGATGATGATGATGGCCGGATGATTTTCGGGGACCTTTGGAACCTAAGCTTCCTGACATTTGTCTTACAGGAGAGAAAAAAACCCGAAGAAACCTCACCCAGGAGCCTGTCCCGACCGGGAATCGAACCCGGGCCCGCTGCGTGACAAGGCATCACGCTACCTCGAGACCACAGCGGTGGACATATAGACATATATATATAATTTAATTTCAAAGTAACTGTATATAATAAAACCAAACTAATCCTCTGTGTTACATAAATAAAAATCAGTAAAAATGTAATTCCATGTACAATATATTACGAATATTAACAGCTCAACCAAAATTGTAAAGTACTAATGTCAAATATAAGATGCATTGCAAAATGATAAAACCACCATACCAAAGGCAAGGCACATCCAAATAACAAATACATACACAATCAGAAACTTTGTTTGGACATACCTTATACGATGATATATGCCTGTCAAAAAATTGTAACTGAATTTAACGTATAAACTATAACTTAATGTAATATAATATTTTAATAACTTAAACCAACATGTATGCACACCGCGAAATATGAAGACAACGAAATACGCTGGAACAGATAAACACCTCCCTAGAAGAACAGCAATAGCACTCTTTAGATTGGAAACGGGCCATGACTGTCTGGATGACCACCTTCATAGAATGGGGATTTTCCTATAACTATAATAATAATAATAATAATAATAATAATAATAATAATAATAATAATAATAATAATAATAGTTATAGTCATTTATTTATATACTTACTTACTTACTCACTGGCACTATCGAACCCGTAGGTTCATGGCCGCACGGACATAAGCTCTCCATACATCCCTATCCTGAGCTAATGCTTTCCAATCATTCCCTGTATAATCTACTTCCCTCAAATTATAGTTAATGTTATTCTCCCACCCCATTCTTGGTCTACCAACTGGGCGTTTTCCCTCTGGCTTTCCTACAAGAAGCTTCCATGCAAGTCTTTCATTCCCCATACGTGCAACATGTCCTGCCCATCGCAGTCTACGAGACTTAACTGTTCTTATTATATCTGGCTTCCTATAAAGACCATGTAGTTCATTGTTATGTAGTCTTCTCCATTCACCTGTCTGTTCATCTCTCCTTGGTCCAAAAATTTTCCTAAGTACTTTATTCTCAAATACTTGTAATCTCCTTTCCTCCCTTAAAGTAAGAGTCCATGTTTCGCACCCATATAATATAACTGGTAGAATAATAGTTTTATATATTTTCAGTTTAACGTTTTTTGAAAGGAGTTGGGACATCAAGAGTCTCTGCAATGCATAATAGCACGCATTTCCAGAATTGAGCCTATGTTTAATTTCTTTGTGCATCTCATTCCTATTTGTGATTATTGTTCCTAGGTATTTGAATTCAGCCACTTCCTCAAAATTTCCCTCATTTGTCATTAGCTGTCCATTTACATTATTTAATACATTTCTACGTGTGACCATATATTTAGTTTTATTGATATTTACTTCCAGTCCTAATTTCTTAGTGTTACTCAATAGTGTGTGCGTGTTGTCCTTTAGTATCTCCTCGCTATCGGCCAACAATACTACATCATCAGCATAAACTAACAGCGTATTAATACCATTGAGTTGTAAGCCTTCCTCATTCTCTAAAGATTTAATGGCATGCTCTAGTACAAAATTAAATAGTAGAGGAGATAGTGCATCTCCTTGCTTCAACCCATTCTGGATTTCAAAAGTGTCCGAAAACTGTTTGCCTACACGCACCCTACTCTTTGTGCCATTTAGACACATTCGTATAAGTCTAACTAACTTTTTAGGAATTCCGAACTCCAGCAGGATACTATATAACTTCTCCCTCTTAATTGAATCATATGCTTTTTTGAAGTCTACATATAGTTGATGTACAGTACCATTATATTCCCATTTCTTTTCTAAAATCTGTCTTATACTAAAAATCTGATCTGTTGTAGACCTGTTTCTTCTAAATGCACATTGATGATCTCCTAGAATGTCATCAATATAGGGAATAAGTCTGCTTACTAATATATTTGTTAGAATTTTGTACGAAGTTGAAAGTAATGAGATGCCCCTGTAGTTGTTGCAATCAGTTTTATCTCCTTTCTTATAAATTGGTACGATAATTGATTCCTTCCATTCATCTGGAAGAGCTTCTTTTTCCCAAATCATACTAAGCAACCAGCGTATCTTGTCCATCAATTTTTCTCCCCCTGATTTTATCAGTTCTGCTGGGATCTCATCTGAACCTGATGCTTTATACATCTTCAATTTTTCAATCGCCATTTCAACCACTAATGCATTTGGTTCTGCGACTAGCATTTCTGCTGTCTGCAAATTATCCTCCTCAATGTCCTGTTCTGTATGTACATTTAATAGCTGATTAAAGTAACTTTTCCATCTATTTAATATACTCCTGGAATCTGCAATCATATCCCCATTTTCATTCCGAATTATGTTTGTTCTAGCCTGAAACCCTTTCTTCTCTATACTGATTCCCTGATATAATTCTCTAATGTTCCTATTTTTTGCATTCATTTCAAGATCATTAATCTTCTCTCTCAAATATTCCCTCTTTTTACTCTTTAGTAGCTTGGTGGTTTCCCGTCTAATACTACCCAATTGCTCTAAATTTACCTCATTTGGCTCGTGTAACCATTTCATTTTTGCTAGCTTTCTTTTCTTTACAATGTCGGCACATTCCTCATCAAACCATTTCTTGTTTTGCCTCTTTCTTAAACAACCAATGCTTTCTGATGCTGGCAATTTAATAGTATCTCTTATAGCCTCCCATTCTTTATTTATATCAGTTTCTTCTTCGTTTGCCATATTGTCATCGGAAGATTCCAGTACTTCAAATCTATTAGCAATTTTGATTTGGTATTCTTGCCGCATTTCATCATTTTTCAAGTTTTTTAATTCAAATTTTACAGAATCATCTTTAGCGTTTGTTCCTCTCATAAGCGATAGCCGTTGTCTGATTTTCACTCTGACCAGATGATGATCCGAATTGCAGTCTTGTCCCTCTAACTGATTTAACATTGATGATGCTACTGTGCCAGCGTTTATCCACTAATACATGATCTATCTGGTTCCGAGTTTCTCCATCTGGGGACGTCCAGGTGTATTTATGAATATCCTTATGCTGAAATGTTGTGCTCTTAACAATGAGATTCTTTGATGTGGCAAATGTGACTAATCTAACCCCGTTGTCGTTACTATCTTCATGAAGACTGAATTTGCCTATTGTTGGTTTGAATATATCTTCCCGCCCCACTTTTGCATTAAAATCTCCTAAGACAATTTTCATATGATATCGTGAAAGGCTATCAAATAGGCCTAAGCATTCTAATTCTTCATAGAACTCATCCTTGATCTTGTCATCTTTATCTTCTGTGGGGGCATGTACATTTACAATTATAAAATCATGTTGTTTACCCTTTAGAATTATGTATGATATCCTATCACTAACAAACTTAATATCTCGGATAGCGGATAGGATCCTCCTTCTGACTAAAAAACCCGTTCCAAATGCAGGTCTTTCTGCACCCCCGTAGTATAATGCAAAGCTTCCTGATTCCTGACTACCTTCTCCTGGCCACCTAACTTCCTGTAAAGCGACTATATCCCAGGGTGATTTATCTAGTTCCCGCGTTAATATCGCTAGTGCCCGCTATTGTATAAAGTCCTAACATTCCATGTTCCTAGGAACATGTCCCTGTGTTTGAGCCTTTGGCATGGGTTCCCTGAAGTAGTCCCCGCCCGGAGAACCGAATGGGGGACTATTTGACCTCCGGAAAATTTTACCCCAGTTGAACCCATGTCCGCATTTCTTGACGGTTGTATTTTTACGGTGAAAGATCGTCACTCTTTCGACCAAGGTACTTTTTTCGTCTGGCTTATCACCTTCGACCAGTCCGGCATGGGTAACCTTATCGGCAGCAATGCTACCGCCGGCATAGCTCTCAGGATCATTTAAGCACGCAAGCCACTCCACCACGACATGGAGGGACATTTATTTATATACAGAATTTTAATGTTTACACATCTTTCTGTGCCTAAAGTTTTATTTTTCTTCTTCACTCGTCTCCCTCCATCCAATCCATGTCCTCCAGTCCTCTTGCTCTCCTTTCCAGTTCTTATTTTCCTTCATCCGCGAGTTTCGATGTTCTTCCCCTCTCCCCTCCTTCTAATAATCTAACTCCCACACAAGTCGTTACGCTGTAAGGTTCGGGTGCTCTGTGGCATGTAAAAAGTAACTATTGAAGAAGGAACATTTGCTGGTATTAGTAATATTAATAGGATTATGGTATGGGTTACTTCTTCTTTTGGTTTAAAGTAAATAAAAAGGATTGTTGGGCGCCGGGAATATGATACTATTTCTCGATTATTGAGAAATTAGGTAGCTCATATTGGGTTTCTTTCTTTTTTGGTGAAGTTGAGGAGCTTTCCCTCTGGATGAACAAATGATGCTGGCGGACCCAATGCTGTTGTTTGACGAATTACACTGGTCAACATGATTTTTGGTCTCATGAGTACCAATCGTTTTACTTACTGCGTTTTTTTAAGCGTGTTTTCAAATATGTATCCGGAATTTCTGCATCACCCATTGTGTTTTTTATTTGGAATTTCAATTAATGAATTTAATATTATTGTTTTTTTTTAATAAAAACGGTTTTCTTTCATTTGTCTATTTGTCACAATAAAACCAATGGAGCTAACTCAAATTATTTCAAGCATGGAAACGAGATCTCAAGAACAATGGAATCCTAAATATGCTGGCCGATTAATTGTTTGGACCATCAAGAGGGATGCTCCACAGGCGAAATACGCAAGAAAAAAATAATCTTAATTTCTTACTTTCTAGTCTAGGTGATCCAAATGTTCAAATATTGTTTAGTTTACGAATGTAGAAAATATTAAAGTGTTTGAAATTATAAAAACCTTTATCTCGGAAACCTTGCGTGATGGAGAAAACTCGATATCATATTTGAATTCGGGAGAAAAAATACTATCAGAATCACATTTTTTTTTATTCTGAGAAAAAAGTTTATTTTTTGTTGCTCAGTGTTATCTGTTATGATGATTTATTCTTCCAATAAATTTCATTGATACATTCTGCAGAGTTATAGTGGTTGAATGTAAGTAGTAATTATCACAGTGAGTTAAGGGTATGTTCCCATTGTATGATCATATTAACCGTCGCTATAAAATTCTAAGTCCAAAATCGCGATGTTGCAAAATAAGTCCATAAATTAGACTTTGGAACTGTATCTAATCATGACAGTTAATTTAGAAGTTGTTGAGCCTAACTTAAAAAACATGTAGAACTAATACGAGAGCTAGACTAGTCTTAGACTGATGTACTGAACATTCGTTCATAAGTGTACACCTCTGAGAAAAACAATGCTCCCCACCCTAGTGGCCTTAACTTGTTTGGGATCATTACTTTATTCTTAAACAACGAATGATTAAATTGTTAGGTCACCCTCTTTTAGTCATCGAAGTAGGGATTGCTATTTCCTGATAGGTTACGAAATCACCAAGTATTTCTCAATTTACGCCAAAAGACCTCAGAAGTCCACGTATATTTTCTAATTCGGGAATCCAGTCTAATTCATTATATAATTTAGTTTACGTCAGTGACCATTTCCGCTTGTTTTCTAAGTTTACTTAGGGTCCACGCTCTCTCACGTGTCTAATTTGTTTTTCTCATCTTTGTGAAAACACCTGTGTGTTGAGTTCTGGGATGTTTCCGCAATAAATGTTTGTATGACGTCAAGTCGAAAGGATTTTCTATTGTAAAAATTGTGCTCCACAAAGAATCGCTAGTTAAGCCGTGGGGAAAATAGATTTTTAGAGTTTGTGACTCCTTTATGCTAACTGCCTACAACAATAGTGAAGAGGGCTCGGCTATCCGGATGTTTCCGCCGTTAATAACTCTATAATTATTCCTTATCCGATCAGCTTCTTCGTATCATTTATTCCTAAATGATCATATTTTCGAATTGCATTTAGTTTCCCGAGTAGAGTGAGTATACATTTCGTATATGTCCGTTAATTCTTTCCATTAACAGTATGCTAATCTGTTTGCTTTCATTTATTCCGGTTATCATTCATTAATCATTTGATTGCTCATTTAGGAGAGGCTGAGTGAGAGATTCTTCTACACTATAAGATTAGAGATTAAACTTAGATAAATAATAATAAGAAGAAGAAAATTATCCTCCGTTTTGCATAGAAAAGAATAAAAAACCATGTATACTGTTAAAATGTATCAAGTATCAACAATCCAATGAACATTGTGTAATACTAATCTAAGATATAGAAGTACCGGCAAGCTTATGTTTACATTGAAAAAATAATTGTTTGTTAGGCAAAGACATTAAAAAGAGCAAAATTATTGATGTGATCTCCTGGTAACGTCGTTGCCTCGAATGGAGCGGACCCGAATTCGATCCCCGGTCAGGAGAAATTTCCTGACTGAGTTCTTTTCGAGGTTTTTCCTCACCTGAAAGGAAAATATCGAGAAACAAATAATCGCCAGACACCATTTGACCATCATAATCATCATCCTACCATTCGCCTTGTTTAGTATGAATGTGTGAGTGAATGGTGAACATTGTCTTAAATGTTCGTATTGTCTCGGAGATGTCCTACCATTGAGCAAATTACTCATCCAATGAAGGCATCCATATCCTTCAGTGGTTAAAAAGTATTTGTGTGATCCAGAGTAAAAAAATCCTCTCCCGACAGGTCGTGCCTCTATAAGGCCCGAGTGGCGTGAGATTTGCAGAAGTACCTGTAAGAGAAATGTTAAACTAAGGTAAAGAGAGAGAGAGAGAGTAAATAATTTCATGAGACAAGAGCCTCAGTCCATTTTTTATGAAACTGATATTTTACGTTAGCGTTTTTTACATTCCTATACACATGTATACTTCGTATGTTGTCGCACGGAATATGTCGGTAATGCAGATGACTACACATCTGATAAAAATTCGGGTGATCGCATCGTCACCTACCGAGTCCAATTGTGAATCTAAACCATCCAGGGATTCACTGAAACACACACACACACACACACAAAAATCATCAAAATCGGCCCAGTCCAGTTTATATTTTCCGATTTCAAGTAAACCTCTACTTCTAATTGCCTGATTTCGCTCATTTTGTATAGCACCTACCTCGGTTTATTTTAATGGGATATACTGAGTTTCGTTGTGAAACAAAGAAAATTGTGATCGCTAAATCGATTTTTAAATTTTCACTTCATGTGAACTCCTACATCTAATGGTTTTAGAGGGTCCAATTATAAATCTAAACCATCCAGATACCGACTCAAACACACACAAAAAATTTTATCATAATCGGTGGAGTCGTTTAGGCAGTTTTTAATTTCGGATTTCAAGTAAACCTCCACTTCTAATTGTCGGTTTTCGCTTATTTTTTGACAATACATACCTCGGTTTATTTTTAAAGGATATACTGAGTTTCGTTGTGAAACATCGAAAATTATGACCGCTAGAGCGATTTTTAAATTTTCACTTCAGGTGAAATCCTACACCTAATGATTTTTCAGGGTCCAATTGTGAATCTAAACCGTCGAGGGACCCAATCAGACACACACAAAAAAATCATCAAAATCGGTCCAGTCGTTTAAGAGGAGTAAAGAGACAAACGCACGTACAGAAGAATTATACAATGAGTTTCACTCGACCTGCGGCCATAGCGGGAAAAGTGACAGCAAGCATTAAGTCATCAACTCACGCTGCCCGTATATATATATATACTATATACATACACACAAATACAAAATAACCGTTCGTTCATTCATTCGCATATTTATATAAGGCGAATAAAATATGGGCGATTATGGTGGCCAGCAAAAATTCGGGGATTGTTTGAATCTTATACTTTTGTCTTACGAGTTAGAAAAAACCTGAACCGCCCCAGTAAACTTTGCCCGACCTGTGATCGAACCCGAGCCCTCTGCGTCCGAAAACGACATTAGCCGTTCACCAAATCTGTAATCGAGGCCGTTCCACTAAGGAAGAAGCATGACCTACAAAACTCGCGCAGGTAAACGTCGGGTCTTTGTCCGTATCTGCAAAATCACGGTTACTAGCCGTAATGAAAATATTAACCCTGAGTAGTAAATGATTATAATAACTATGTATCACGTCAAATTCCTTAAGGGCACCCGGTACTAATTTCCTTGCAATTTGGTTTAAAAATAGGACATGCAAAAAAAATTATTTTTTCTGCTTAATCTTACGTTATGTGTGTGAAAATTATGTCACTAATTAAACAAGTCTTCCTAAACATAGTGACACTTTGGTTAACTTTTTAGACATATTTCTTTATGAGTAATTTAAAACACAAAAAAATCCATTATGTTAAAAGTATTGTCTTGGTACACTTTTTTCACAAACTACTTTCCAATTATTTCCAAAATTTAGTATGTTATTGTCCATGGTTCATTTGACAATAAGAAGGTTTGTTTGTGTTCAGATATGGATTGTAATTTATTTTTAAAAATTCAAAGATCAATTGTTTTTGTTAAAAATGTTGCATAATTTATTTTTTTATTTCAAAGACTATCAATAGCACAAAGATAAATTTACCTTATTATTATAGAGCTCTTTAACGTGCATATTCAAGCCAAAAATAATTCTCCTATCTTTCATAGTTTCAGAGAAAAGTGTACCAAAATATTAAAAAATACAAGTTACGGGAAAATGCACAAATAAAAGTGCACATTAGAACATAGAGACGCCATTTTTAAAAATCAATTTTTATGGGTTTAAATGTCCAAAATCGACAAACTAATATTACACATCGATAAAATATACCTTACTGGATTTTTTAAGCAAAAAAAATATTTTTAACCCAAATAAGTACTGGGTGTCCTTAAAACTGGAAGAAAATGAGAATAAAATTATTGTAAACCAATAATTTATCAAATGTTATTCATGTTAATATGAATATTATTATTTTTAAATCAAATTCATCACTTACACTAATTACATTGGATACGAGAACTCCATTAGGCCTATAGTAAATTTCCAAACCTAATGCCATAAAAATAAAAAATAAAACGAAAATAATTTTAAAATAGGTAGGACATATGGCACAAATAGGGAATGAAAGAAGTGTAGGCTATGGAAGCTTCTTGTAGAAAACCCAGAGGAAAAGCGGCCAGTTTGTAGGTCAAGAATCTTACGAGGTTTTAGAAGTAAGGTGACGAAAACTAATATTTTTTAGACTGACAGTACACTATTTTGGAATTGAATGTGTATGCCTGTACGTTAGACTACCCGCAGTCAAGGGAATGAAACTGGTCTTCTGCACATCTGAGGAGATGCTTCAACCTTGATGTAACGGCCTCTAGTAACTTTCCTGAGTTAAACTGTATAATAATGTCCTACATTGCACTTACCCCGTCATCTGCTACCTTTCCATATCAAAATTCAAAGCACATAGTAATTAACCACAAATCAATCAGGTTGACCTATTGATCAAATACGTAATTATACACGGAAAAGTCTGCACTACCTGTCTCAACAATGTTATTTTAACGCCCGTGTATACTCCCATGCATAACTGAGTTTTCAGAATCTAAAATTACTTCCTACTTCTTTTCTCATAACAGACAATGTGGTTTATTAGGAAATATTTCAAGAAAATATCAAATGTGGAAATAATAAGACAAAAGTATGAGTTATAAACTTATTTTCAAGAATTCTTCTTCTTCCGTGAATTTCATATATAAAGAGGTTTCGAATAACAGAGACTAATGAACAAATAATGAACCAATTTAATTATGAGGTAGGTATGAGGTTTAATTTCGTACAGTACTTAATTTCTGTTGCCGATTTGATTGACTTCACAACCCCTAAAGCGTGTTTTCTTTAAATTGCAGATCATAGTTTCAGGGATTGAATCGCATGTCGGCATGGAAAAAAGTTATTTGTACGTCTCGTTATTTGTATTAATCAAAATATTGACCGCTTTGGTCGAGAGGTAAATTCGTTGCCTTGGGCGCAGAGGGGACGGGTTTGAACTCCGACCAAGACGTTTCCTGATTGGATACTATTGGTGGATTTTCCTAATTTGTGAGTTAATGCTACCAAACTTAAAGTCGAAATAGTCTCAAAACACCATCTGATCATCATACTGTATATGTCTTGTATATTATTAATGTAAGCGCGAATGGTATATCTTGTAGTAAATGTTTGTATTGTCTCGGAATTATGTACTGACATTGAGCTCATCAGTCAGAGAGATCCTCCATGCATCTAAGATGTGAATAAAGTATGCATCAGATGTGATTCAGATTTTAAAATCCTTTCCCAATACATCGAGACCCTGTAAGTCCCGCGAGGAGTAAATGGAAGAAGTTAAAATGAGGAAAAGAAAGGCAGAAAAACAAATGAGTGAGTATGGACGCGTAAAATGTTAAATATGAACTGTGCATTAGGGTAGTTTGTTGATGAATCTAGGAATTGATTTTTTTAATGCAAAAGCCATATTACTTAATGAACCCAACTTCTCTTTCTAAAATATATGACTCAGTTTTTAGTGAAATTAGACATTCCCTTCCCAGTATATTAATTTCAATCGCAAAAAAATCGCCAAGAGAACATGTTATTTTGCATGGAGTCAGATACAGGATGTAAACATATTATTGCACCCATAGACCAACATGCCTAAATAGACACAAGTGCGCGCGCACATATACACACACACACAGAGATATATATATATATATATATATATATATATATATATATATATATATGACATGATAAGAAAATTAAATGCTTGGAAGGGATTCGAACCCGGAACTCTGGGTTGGTACCCCAGCGTGTTATCCATTACACCACCAGACGAATCCAATTCAAACGTTAATTTTTCTTATATATATATATATATATATTATATTCTCCATTGTTACTAGATGTCGCGAGAACTCGGTCTTCACTGCCACCTAGTAGCTGACTATAACAAGTAAGCAAATTAAAGAGAATATTTGCACTTTATAGCAGTGACGCTTTATCGACGTTATAATTAAATTTTTAACATTGAGCAATGCAAGCTTAATATGACATAAGAAAAATAAATATTAATTAAATAAAAATAAAACGTAGTTTTATTTGATTTTCATATTTATTATATAATTCACTGACCGCTGTTTCGGTACACTGTACCTTCTTCAGACATGTTAACAAATTATTAATTGTGTTTCAACTGATCTAAGCAACAATACAAAATTTTTTATTTAATTTAACAAAGGGGATTCATTCAAATCAAGTTGAGAATTTAACAGTTTGTTACTACTTTTCAATTTATTTATTTCTACAGCCTCCAAAAGATCTAACTTCTTACCCTTATCACAAACATGTAAAATTTCAAAATAAATGCCTGGACGGGATTCGAACCCGGAACTCTGGGTCGGTATCCCAGCGTGTTATCCTTTACACCACCAGGCGAATCCAATTCAAACATTTATTTTTCTTATATATATATATATATATTTATTTATTTATTTATTTATTTATTATATTCTCCATTTTACTAGATGTCACGAGAATATTATTTTAATTTTAACACACACACACACATATATATATATATGTTTGAATTTCGCGGGCAAATGCGAAAATTGTGGTCTCAGGTCGGTAGAAATTGATTCGCGTGCCACTGACTCGCGCGTCGAAATAACCATCTAGATCAGCGATATATATATATATATATATATATATATATCGAGATCCCCGTTCCACAGGATATTATTCGGAAACTGATTAGGAGCATTCCAAGCCGCTGAGCTGACGTAATTCAAGCTAGAGGTGAAAACACAACTTATTGATAACCATAATGACTGAAAAGAACAAACAGTTATACTTTAATTTATATTCAGACGTTTCCTTTTTAAACTTTTTTATTAGAATTTACTTTATTAAGAAGTCAATAAGTTCCTTTCCAGATGTTACATTGTTTTCAGTTGTAGAAAACCTTGAGAATGTTACAATCTCTTTTATTTGTATATAGGCTACCTTTACTCATTAAAATTAATTACTTCAAAATTATTATATTTTCTTTACTCATCTCGCTTCCTTATTTATTTTTACTCCTAAATATTCACATTGATCACAACTCTTAAAAATAATTGTTTATTTTTTATTTTATTTTATAAAATAAAATCTTAATAAAGTCTCCACAGTTCATATAATAAGTTTTGTCGTAGTGCGTTTTTAGTCCTCATTTTTTTATATTAGTCCCGCGCTGTGGCCTAATTATCCATTAGCGCAGAGCTACAGTACATACGATGGTTCGAGTCCCCATGTAGAAAGAAATACACCGTGTCCACAAATATAGTATCATACTTTACACTACTACTACGTCGCTTTGGATAATCGTATCTAAATGAAATTGGTGACAATCAAAAGAGAAACTCAAAACGTTTTTGCTATACCTCATAGACATTGAATGTGGCTCCCACGAGTGACGCTGCAGACATCGCTGTCTGCTAAATATCCAACAATGAACCCATATCGATCACAAAAAACATGATTAAATTTAGTTTAGCTTCTGTATTGTTGTCCATTATTCTCTATTGTTTACATTGTTAACATGCACAAAACTTCTTGAGTTTCTATTTTGATTGACACCAATTTCATTTAGATACGATTATCCAAAGCGACGTAGTAGTAGTTTAAAGTATGATACCATATTTGTGGACACGGTGTATTCTCGGAATTTCGCCCAGTAAGGAACCGATGCCCACCCAGCATAATGAGGAATTAGGGCAGCTTCAATAAGTATCTACTCCAGATTGAGAAAACCAGCTATATCGGTTAGGGGATCCCAAATGCTGACCACATACCACTCTAATATTGGCTGGATAATCGGCCTCCTCTCTCTAAAATGACACACGTGATTCAAAGTCAGCAAACGTTCAGTAGGTCAAGGGCTTTCTAGACCTGTCACGACATGGGGGGAAAAATTATATTCTTCTAACAAATTCCTAAAGATATATTCGACATCATATTCCTGAGCTATGATCACTTGATCATCAGTAAACAATAGTGTGTGCAGATTTCCTTCTTCAATCGGCATTCGCATTCTTTAAGATTTTTGTTTCCATTTTTTCAGGGCTCTCTGCCAAATAGATTTTAAATAATACAGGGAACATGCTGAATCATTGTAAATCTTTTGAAACTGAAATTGTCTCTGATAACTCATTTCCTATTTAATTTTTCGATATTCCATCAGTACAAACATTTATCATCGCCCTTATAAGGTTCTTACTTAATCCTGACTCCTTCAAAAGTTCTCATAACTAGATAGTATACTGTCATAGGTTTTTTCTAGATCAATAAAAACAAAATGAATCTGCTTTACGAAAGATTTTTTTATCAACTTACTAAATGACAAAAATATTCAGCACTATAGACGACGTGTTCTGAATCTTGCTTGTTCATCATCTTCTCTCTTGTGATACTTCTATTCTTCTTCTAAAATTTAAGTATTATTTCACATGATCGGCTAAATATTTTAGACTGTAATACTCCTATAATTTTGGCACTTATCTCTTTTTCCCTTCTAATGAATTACTGGTATAATACCTTTCTTCCATTCATCCGGAATACTTTCCTCATTAATGCATATTTCAATTAAGTCTTTTGTTAACTCAAATATTGTTTTATATTTCATTTTATCTTCCATACTATTTGTTTTCGTACATTTCCAGTATTTATTTATTTTATATACTACATCCTCCTTAATCTCCTCACTCAAATAATATATATTCTTATGTCCTATTTATTTCATCTCAAAATAACTATAAAATAATAATAATAATAATATTATATCCATGGTAAGTCAGCCCCGAAGACTAAAGTGGTTGCTGTCACTGCTACCTTATGTATCAGTATAGGAAGCCATGTGATTAATGTGGCTCTGTCTCTCTACCTAAATCTCAACTTCCCTAACCATAGTTTGATACTTCCTACATTAAAGAGCTTCTTAACCAACCTAAAGAAGCTGAGTGGACTCCATTCCAGATCCTACACTAAAAAATATATGTCTAAGGTATGGCCGGAAATCTAATCGGATACTCCTGGATTCTATCGCTAACCATTACACCCAGAAGTGGCCCTATAAAATATAAACTTTTAAAATGTCGTGTATTATATTAGCTACCGTATTTATAATAGATAGCATAAAATGTAAATGAAAAGAGAAAAAACTAATACATATTTATGTTGATGATAATCACCGTGGCAATCAATGAAAACACCAAGCATTACGTAATTGTCCCGCGACAATAAAATCATTCAGTGAACCATTTTATAAGAAAACTCGAATTAATTTGTTATTAATAATTTCCTATTAACAATTAAATATATTATTCATGAATAAAATTAATTTTGAAATATTCTCATTAATGTTTGAAAAAAACTTTTACATAACTCTACGAATCAATTCCTCATAAAAAATGCATTAATTGTACTTGTATTTCGCAGTTGTTGACATCACAAAAATTAGAAATGATGTGGGAAGTTACGATAATTGCCCAAGCTTTCTAACGCCTACTCAAAGTAGCTAAATATAATTATGAACAATGTGTTAATTTGTTTTAAATATATAAAAATAATAATATGAAATGTATGTAAAATATACCCAGAACATGCAAATGAATTAGTTCTACGTAAAGTTTATGTGTTAATGTTTATATTCCCTGGAGTGATATTCAAGCAAAGGGATGATTAATAGCATGAGAGTGAAATTACATATATTATGTATCCGACTACACAAAAAAAGCAATCTAAAATATAAACTGCAATAATTTTTTTCTTGATAAATGTGTAAATAATTTTAGATAATACAGCTCAGATTTTTAAAAACACTGAAAACCAACCAAGGATCCAGCAAGATAAATTTGTTAGTAAAATCTGACGCAGAAAAACATTACAAAGCTTTACTGTCAGAAAGTAGAAAAGAGTTTATTGAAACAATAGAAAATCCAATTATAGAAATGAACGCTCTGGAATTTGATACAATAGATATAGAATTAGAAATTCAAACCCTAAAGAATAAAAAGGCACCAGGGCCAGGAAACATACCCAACGAGTTAATTAAATATGGCCCAAAAAATTTAATAGGTAGGTTGAAGGACTTGTTTAATAAGTGCATTGCAATACAGAAGATTCCTGATGAATGTAAAATAAGCTACATTGTACCAAATATATAAGAAGAGCGATAGAAGAGACGGAAATATAATTATCTCAAAGTTTCGTCGAAAGAGGATGGTTCAATGGCATCTCTGGTAGCCGCTGTTCCGGTAATTGAGTTCACCCCGTAACTTTATTAAATATGTGAATGATGATTATACGTTCCATATTGGTACTTTTTTCATAAATCGTGCACCTACCTTCTTGGCAAAGTTGTAGGTGAAACTGTTTAACTAAATTATTTATTTCGAATACATTATCTAATAAATCAATCAGCTTAAAAAGACACGTTTACTAACAAGAATTGCTTCATAAGAGTAATGCTATTTTCTAGATGTGAAAACCCTATAGTAGCCACCATGGTTTATATTTATATGTAACAACGTTTGTTTCATTTGGAAGGAAAATAGATCCATTTTCCCTGTGTTATAGATTTATGAAATGTCTCAAGCAGGAAATAAAAGGTTTCCGATTAAAGTTTGTCGGTCCTTGTGTTCCCAGAATTGAATCGCATCATCGTCCAGAGAAGTTAAAGAATATCGTAAATATTTGTCATCTTAATGATTACTTCCATTCTTTCCTATCAATAGTGACAAATTTTGATTTAAAAAACAACCCCTATATTTGTGCATGAGGAGAATTGAGCACTGAGTATAAAAATGTTCTATCTGTCATATTATTTTCTTCTAAATACTGGTTTAAATAATATATTATCAATAGTAATACAAAGAACAAATATTTTATGTGTTTTTATAGACACTTGGAAACACTACTATAATTATAAAATTATAATTACATAGATACATCTTGAGCTATCAGTAAACATATTCACGTGTAAATGCACCAAAAGTGGACATGGTCCCTTTTAATACTCAAGAGCTCAATTCTGTCAGATAACCTTGAGTCATTGAAGTCTAGATCTATCATACTAATTTGAGGGATTTACATTCGGATTTTCGGCTTCAAATTCCGATGCCGGCCAACCAGAAAAAAGATTTCGCCATAGTTTTCTTAATCAGGTGGACATGACTTTAATATTTCTACCCATGACCTAACGTTTTCTCTCATTTCATTTCCATACAACTTTCGTGAATATTGTGCCTATCGCATGGCGGCTCACGTACTGGCATAGCTTCAATTGAAGTCAGTAAGCCTAGGTGCGCAAAATCTACGCACGTAATTTGACTTAAGATAGGAAATGCCTTTGTCGAGTTCGTGTTCTATGCTTAGAAAGTCATGACATTTTGTTATAGTTTTGAATGCCAAAACTTTACGAATTATAATGAAAAACAATAAAACCAAAATAAAAAAATAAAAATTATTATCATGTGTATATAAATTGAAGTGTGGCACATGTGACAATGTCTATGTAGGACAAACTGGTAGACCTTTTATCTCTCGGATAAGGGAACACATGAGAGCATATAACAGAAATTTAGAATATTCAAAATATGCTAACCACCTATTCCAATTTAATCATTGTTTCGATCCAAATTTTGAAATTTTACATGTTTGTGATAAGGGTAAGAAGTTGGACTTTTATATGCTGTAGAAATAAATAAATTGAAAATTAATAATAAACTGTTGAATTCTCAACTTGATTTGAATGAATCGCCTTTGTTAAATTTAAAAATTTAAATAAATTTTTGTTGCATTGTTGCTTAGATCAGTTGGAACACAATTCATAATTAATTTGTTAACATGTCTGAAGAAGGTACAGTGTACCGAAACAGCTGTCACTGAATTATATCTTAATAAATATGAAAATCAAATAAAACCAAGTTTTATTTTTTATTTAATTAAAATAATCCTTGTTCGTTGCAACGCCCTCCACATCAGGGTTCTTGGCTAAGCTCTGCTCTAGCTTCTGTTTTCCAATCCCCTCCAGTGCTGTCTTGACACCTATCGTAATAACCCATTATGAATCTTTCTCAGGACATTGCTCCTCCAATCTTGCAATGACAGTTGTCAAAAAAGAATAACTATGCACAACAGGAAGCTTATCTTGCAACTCCTGTTTACCTGCTAGTTCCCTGGCATTTTTTACAGCCGAAGATTAATTTGGTATTTCATATAATTCTTCTTCTTCTTCCTTCCAAGTATTAGGCCAAGGCCTGTTACGATCCTATAGAAAATTTTCCCGTATGGGAAATTCTCGTATAAGACTTGAAAGCATAATAATAGTCCCTTCGATTGGTTGCTGGCCAAAGGAAGGCAAGACCAGTGATGGGCTGCCATCTTATAGCCTCTGGTCAGGCTTTTCTGGAGAAGGAAAGAAAATAAAGGAAAGAAGAAATGGAAAAAAGGAAGGACTCCCTAGCCCTCGGATGCCCTAATAGCATTGGGGTCGAAAAAACAAGAGTTAACCAAGAGAGATTAGATAGTAAAGTTAAAAGAGTGCAAAACACAAGTAAGTGGAAGAAATGTTTTGCACAGCTTGGGCACCTTGTGGTCGCCATCCACATATCCCCTAGATGAGGACCCCTGAGGGAGTATTTCATATAATAAATCGGATATAGCCTTAAAATTGTTACAAATAAACACTGTAAGCCTTCAGCCAAGTACCCCATCTCGTGAAAACCGTGGAAATTGGAAGATGAAGTCCGGTAACTTCTACTACTTTTGTATCCTAGCAGAATACATTTTCAGCAATTTCTTAATGCAAGACAAAAATTAATTTGAATGTGAATATTCACCTTTTATTGCCTCACAAACTCGATGCAATGCACGTGCAATACACGTAAAATGTTTTAGATTAGAGTACATAGGTTATCAAGGCCAATAACATGTAAGGTGCTTGGTTTGTAAGTACTAGCCACACTCGATCTTATTGTATTTCATCAGCACAAAACACGCATTGTTGAAATCTTGCATCACACTGGCATTTTCTGTTTTGTTCAGAAAGTAGGTTTTCAACACCATGGTTTTCACTTGCTTTCCATTTAAGGGTGCTACTAAAATGTTTAGAACATATCTCAACTGACTATCAGTGGTTTTATTTTAATATAAAATATATTGGATTTTCACCTACTGATTTTGACTGATCTGTTTTAATTGTTCTTCATACAGAGGTTGAAGGTATGATTTTTCGTAAGGTGCTCTCATCTGGGACAGACTTCCCAGTATATTTATCCAAATATGCTTTCATGCTAGGGCTGTTAATCTTGGAAAGAGGAATACCACATGCCACAAATGACTTTGCTGTACCATTAAAAAATTCATTTTTATTTATTGAACATAAAGAAACCAGCAGCACCTCGCCAAAAACGGTTGTCTCACTACACCTTTACTGCTCTGTAATTTCTTATTTTTCACGTGTCTTGCACTTCCTACATGCTGCGTAACACGATTGCGTTGTTGTTTTTCATCAATTATTATTGAAATATCACAAAGAATACACCTCACAGCAGATCCGTCACTCTGAATTCCATCTGCACTAAACTGTTTAATAATATCACGTAGTTTGTAGGAGTTCACTTTCGGTTTCGGCATATTGTATACTGGTAACTCAGAAAAATAGCAGACCGCACCAGTAAAATATTTTTTAAACTGAAACATTTCTTCATGCACTCAACAACCTCCTTGCTTATACAATAGCCCAAATAGCTTTCGCATAACTGTAGTGCAATGAGGTGCGAACTAATTTAAAAAGAATAGCCTAATGGGACTGCGCTGAAGAATAATCCAACCAACCGGGATAAATAGACCCTGTCTAGGAACCCGAGGCCCATTTACTTAAGTAGGCCGAAGAAATGCTCACCACCTGCTAATAATTGGTCGCAGGGCTTTTCGCTTTCACTTTCACTCTGAGCGACTGCACTGAGTAATGTGATGTGGACTGATACCACACACTTAAAAAAAAGTAAAACAACACGCTTTATTAGAAAACCAAACTAAAAAAAATATAAATAAATAAATAATAGTTTTAAAAAACTAAAACAATACGCTTTATTAGAAAACCGAACTAAAAAATGAAAAATAATTTTAATTTCTAACACGCTTGGGATAAAATTAAAGTGGTCAACAAAAATAAATAATATCCAACACATATAGAATAAAACTAGAGTTATCTACAAAAAAATAATTTTACCATCAAAAGCGTGGGGTGCTCTATATCAATTAATATATTTGATAACAAACAGATATTGGTAAAAGTAAAGTCTCTAAGAAGAAAATTTAAAAATCATAAAAGCACCCCACGCTTTTGATGGTAATTTTTTGTAGATAACTCTAGTTTTATTCTAGTTGTGTTGGAGATGATTTTTTTTTGACCACTTTAATTTTATCCCAAGCGTGTTGGAAATTAAAATTATTTTTCATTTTTAGTTCGGTTTTCTAATAAAGCGTGTTTTAGTTTTTTAAAAGTATTCTTTATTTTTTAGTTTGGTTTTCCAATAAAGCGTGTTGTTTTAGTTTTTAAACTGTTATTTATTTTTTTTTATTTTTAGTTTAATTGATTGTCATAAACCGAAATCCCATGAAAATTGCTTAATTGCTTACGATATTTTTAGTGTCTAGGCACGAATATAATTTTTTTTAATTATTATTATCTAACATTATTATATTTTTTAATATTTTAATATAGATAAATAGATACAGTTAACCGTCTCCTTCTCATATTTTTGGATAAATTACAATGTGGTAAGTTTACAAAATTATCATTAATATTTTACAGAATAAGATAAAAATGTAAATATATTTAAATACGATACTATTGTCGTATGAGCTAAAGGTAATACTCTACTAAAAATACCTCCGGGCCGGATTTGAACCAGCGACCTATGGATTACTGAAATTATATACCACTACAGTACACCGCTCTACCAACTGACCTACCAGAGGATATAATATTAATTTCTTACAACGATAGACTAAAAAGTTGATAAGTTCGCAACCTATTATACCGGTCTTTATTTTTCTGATGTCCTGATGATCCTGGCCAGGATCTTAGAATAAATTATGAAATTATTGTATTGGCATTGGTCCTTTACAAGTATACAAAGTTTCAAGTCGATCCAATGTGTTTTTAAGTGGGTGAAAATCGTGTTGATATATTCCGTTACATAGATAGACAGATACAGGTCAAGCTAATATAAAGCGTGTAATAAACTCACTTCATGAGGTTAAGGTCATAAATTGGTCATCTGAAAGTACTGAGAAATTAAGTCCAAATATCCTCTTAAATTTTGTCTGTACAATTCTGAAACATTCTGTCTAGCTTATACGATTGAAACTTTAAAACTTTTATTAGTAATTATATTGTTCCTGGAGAAACTTTAAGTCTCGCTGTATTTTATCCCTTAGAAGCCACACAAATATTACCAACAACTTACTTCGAGAAGTTATAAACTGGACATAGCTACGATGTTCAGAAGCATTTGTTAAAAAAAGAAACATCAAAGCGTTGCATTACAGTCCTATGTTGATGGAATCGATTGTAATTTTACTCTAGAGTTCGTGTACATTATGTAAACTATGGTCAGCTTCACACTGCATTATTTTAATATGGAGAAGAGAAACATGAGCAAAATCACAAATACAATGTACAGGTGTAACAATTTATGTGATTTATGTCAAAACACAGTACTCCAGAAAATCAGCTGCTCTCATTAAAATTTGTACATATTATTGTTCTCTCCAAACACCGTTTTTTTCTGGCATAACATTTATATATATATATATATATATATATATATATATATATATATGAACTACAAAAGATAAATGATTTTTTTTGCGCGATAGTGCGTTTTTTCGTACTTACAGCAATGGCGACCATCATTGCAAGTTCAATTTCCTACATTTCGGGGTTGCCAATCTAAATAACTATACTGTAATAAAATAACTGTAATGTAATATTACATATTACAAACACGCGTGTGAAAAGTAAAACCCCCTCAATGATATACTACATACAATGTATATACAAAAAATATCCAAAAGATAGTGTTCATATACTCGTACATTATAGGAAACAAATCACTGGATTTTAAATGAACTAAACTTTATCTGAAATAATATAAAACAATAAAATATACGTATTTGCCGCCATTTTATGACTGATTTAGTGCAACGGCCTGTTGTAATCTCAACTAATAAACATTGCCCACACTGTTAACGCAAATATTTCTAACAAAGATATTATTTTACTATTATTTATTATTTTGAAAGCTCCTTCGCGCAAAAAACAATGTACAATGCACGTTTGTGAAGTGTTTTACAGAATCGAGGAAAATGTTTAAAAACCTCGCATCGTAATATACTATTAAAATTTCAGGACAATTAGGGTAACAGAGTGGAACCCTTGATAGAGGTCCACTCCAGGGAGTAGGCGCCCCTGCCCTTTTGTGAGCTCCAGGTCCCACTCGCCCAGTGGGTAGTACCTGGGTAGGGCCCCGTCCACAGGGTTACGTGGGGAGAAGAGAAGTCCCCAAAGCCGTAGTGAAGGCAACTTCTCTAGGAGACGAACACTCCGAAATTCCAGTTCCCTGCCCTCCAGGAAGAGGGGTTTGGCTAGAGGCTGGTAACCTCTACTAGTAAAAAATAACTTACTCATAAACTTCAGCAGAAGAAAAGCCGGATTGATAAACCTTATGACGACCACAGCAAGAAAAAGTATAAAAAGAGTTTTGGAATACATGACCAGCTTAAAATAGCGACTTGGAATGTCAGAGGCTTGGGAAGCAAAGAATTTGAACTAACAAAAGAAATGAAAAATAAAAGTATAAATATATTAGCTGCCTCAGAAACAAAGAAAAAATTGAAAGGATCACAAATGATAAATGATATGATGATGTTTTACAGTGGAGTAAGTCAGAAAGAAAGAGCGAAAACAGGAGTGGCGATATTTGTGGATAAGAAATGGGGATCCAAAATAGACACGTATAATTGTATTAACGAAAGAATAATGACAATGCGATTTAAGCATAATAGAGGACATATGACAATTATAGCAATATATGCACCGGAGGAAGGGAGAGATGAAGAAACAAAAACATTTATACTACTCTACAAAAGGAAATAAATAAGATAAACAAGAACGACATAATAATATTATTAGGAGACTTTAATGCTAGAGTGGGGAATCAACCAGTGGCAAATGTAATTGGGATCCATGGAGAAAATGTTATAAATAAAAATGGACAAGAATTAAAACAATTTGCAATTTTTAATGATTTTAAAATAACAAATACATTTTATAAGAAAAAAGATATTCACAAATACACATGGTCAGCACGAGGTTTTCGTTCACTGATAGATTATGTGTTAATCAATAAGAAAGCATCATCATTATTAACAGATACGAGAGTATTTAGAGGAAGTGACATCTATTCAGATCACTATTTAGTAATCTCAAAAATAAATATATTAGCGAGATGGAAGAAAACTAAAAACAAATATAGAAATAAAGAGACCACATTCAAAGTACATTTATTACAAGATAAAAGTATACAAAATCTGTATCAGAATAGGCTAAATGAACAATTAATATTAAAACCTACTTCCGAAGAAATAAACCGAGAATGGGATAATATAAAAGAAAGCATTGATAAAGCAGCATATGAGGCATTAGGAACAAAATATAAAATATATAACAAGAAGGGTTTAAGAATATGGAATGAAGAATTAGAGAGGATAATAAAAGATAAAAAAGAGGCTTATCACAAATATTTACAGAATAGAACACCAGAATTAAGAGCTGATTACAAACATAAAAGTGCAATAGCCAAAAGAGAAATTAAAAAAGCACACAAAGTCAGTTGGGATAGATATATAAGCAGACTAGAATACGATATACATGGGCAGCAAAAAATAGCCTATAAAGTAATGAAACATCTAAATAAACAAGAAAAAGATACAATACAGATCAATGCAATTGAGGAGAAACAATGGGAAGAACATTATAAAAAACTGTGGTATAATGAAAATAAAATAACTAAAGATAACATATATGAGTGTGAGATAGGAATAGATATGATAACAATGGAAGAATTAGAAGAAGTACTGAAAACAACAAAGAACAGAAAGGCAGCTGGAATAGACGGAATTAATATGGAATTAATAAAATATGGAGGAATTTTTTTAAAACTGAGATTATTACATTTTTTTAATTTATGTTGGAAACAAGCAACAATACCAGAAACCTGGACAACAGCAATAGTACAATCTATTTTTAAGAAAGGAGAACGTAAAGACTGCAACAACTACAGAGGAATAAGCATTTTAACTGCAGGCTATAAAATATACTCAAGAATCTTAACATTTAGATTAAAACAAATAACAGAGGTAATGTTAACAGAAGAACAAAGTGGATTCAGACCAGGGCGTTCATGTATGGATAATATATTTACGATAAAAGAATTTATAAACAAAAGAAGAGAATATAACATGGAAACACACATAGCTTTTATTGATTTTGTCAAGGCATTTGATAAAGTAGACAGAGGAAAACTCTGGACAATTTTAAAAGAAAAAGGAATTCCGAAACACTTAATAGCAGCTATAAAGAGTTTGTACTGGAACACAAATTTTGTTATAAAAACTAGAAATGAAGTAAGTAAAAATAAAATTCATACTAATCAAGGAGTTAAACAAGGATGCAGTATCTCTCCAGTTTTATTTAACCTATACATCAATGATATAATAAAAAAATGGAACGAAGAAACAAATAAAGGAATAAAATTAGATAAAACACACTACTTGAAAACATTATTATACGCTGATGACCAGGTAATAATAGCAAATACAGAAGACGAACTTCAGAGGAATATTTTTAAACTACATAATATATGTGAACAATATAATCTCAAAATATCCATAGAAAAAACTAAGGTAATGGCATTCCAAGGGAAAAATCAAATCAGATCGAAAATAGTAATAGAAAACAAAATCATAGAACAGGTGAACCATCTCAATTATCTAGGATGTGACATTTCATTTAATTATGATAATGATATAAATAATAAAATAGCAAAATTCCAGGGAATATGTGGTACGATAAAACGAACACTAAATAACAAAACAAGAAGAGAGACCCAACTGAAATTTTATAAAATGTTGGCAGTACCAGTACTGCTCTATGGTTCAGAAGCCTGGATACATAAAAAACAAGACCTAAGTAGGATAACGGCGGCAGAAATGAAATTTTTGAGATCTGTTAAAGGGTGCACTAAGGAAGACAGAATCAAGAACACAGAAATAAGACAGGAACTTGAAATATTTGCAATAACTGATAAAATGGATACATATAGACAAAAATGGAAGCAACACATAGACAGAATGAATGAAGATAGATATCCAAAACAAATAACAAAATACAAACCTAAAGGCACCCGAGATGTGGGCAGACCTAGAAAGAGATGGGCTGAAGTCGGAACGGGTCAACAGACCTAGTCCATGAATGAAGATGATGATGATGATGAATTTCAGGACAATAAACAAAAACAATAGATTTTCATAAGTAATGCCACGAGTGATTTCCAAATTATCGATAAATTCACGACTCACGAAGTGAGGAGTGAATTTATCTAGAGAATTTGGAAATCAAGAGTGGCATTTGTTAGGACTATTTAACGAATAAAATTAAGCTGTTTACTCACAAATCATTATTTAAATATAGTTATTTTTAAATATTTATATATTTAATGTAAACGGCGATGTTTGAAAACAAATGAGAAACGATAGGTACGCTTCTACTGCTTCTTTTGTTTATCACTGCAACCAGATCATACTATTTATTGCAAAAGTAACGCAATATTGTAAGGAGGAGCTTTCTTTAATATGGTAATTATAACACTGATAAATATTTGGTGAAACACGACTCTGATTGGTTGTAAAACAGAAATCATTCAAACGTGATTGGTCATTGACTCCCATTTGGGGCATGAGTTAAATAGTCGAGGAAAATATAGTGTTCCTATAAAAATAATAATACATGATGTTCCTTTAGAATAGATCACAAGTTTCAAATATTTAGAATGCGAGATAACTTATAAATATACCAATGAATGTAAAAATAAACTCCCTCTTTACCAACAAATATGCGGTACAATAAATAGAACGTTAAAGGAAAAACGAGGATGGAAACTCAAATGAAGTTTTATACGGTGACAGCAATACCAGTTCTACTATATGGACCAGAAACTTGGACCAATACACGAAATTATATTAAGCAAAGAAAGCCAAATATGTCATGAAAAGAAAAATTATTGTCTGATGGTAACTTCGAACATACCATAAATATTCGGACGTCATCTCTACACGATAATATCGTATTTTGTCCATGTTGAATAATTTTCTCATAATGAAAAAATCATTAATAATAGCTACTGTAACTAAATATACGAGCGATTATGAAAGTTTAGCAGATAAATTAAAATTTAGTGCATTTATTATTATTGTCGTTATCATTATTATTATTATTATTATTATTATTATTATTATTATTATCATTAGCCTTGGGGCAGAGCTACGGGACTTGCGCTGGTTCGAGTCTCCATGGGGGAAGAAATTTTCTCATGGTATTTCGGCCAGTATGGGACCGGTGCCCACCCAGCATCGTAAGGCAATTGGGTAGCTACAATAAGTAGCGGCTCCAGGTTGAGGAACCAGCTATAACGGCTGGGGGACTCGACATGCTAACCACATGTCACCCCTACACTGGCTGTTGATCATCTACCTCTGTGATTGACACATGTGGATGTGAAGGGCCAGCAGCCGGCTGGTAAAAGGGCAACCGCTGAAAAGTGGAAAGACCCTCAATCGGAATCGGAATTATTATCATTATCATTATTATTATTATTATCATTGTCTTTATTAGTAGTAGTGTTATTAGTAGTAATAGTAGTACAGTGAGCTTCGCTCGACTTGCGGTCACTAGCGTGGGCAGCGCAAGTTGATTACTCAATGCTTGCAGTTATTTTACCCGCTATTGGCCGCAGATCGAGTGAAGCTTATATAAGTGTAACCATTGTGCCACCATTTTCTCCTATTTCTCACACATTTATCCGTCCAACCATGCAGTCCTTTGAAATTAGCCTGAAACGCATGTATCTCCCATCACAAATCTTCTTGGATTACCAGAAGATCGAGACTCTCATTTTGTCAAATACTTTTTTTTTAGAATAGGCTAACACTTTGTGTTACAGGAGCACATGTGGATCAGCAACTGTGTGCTTGGCTTGCAGTCCTTGTGTTGCCAGTTAATTCTGCTCTCAATCCTGTTCTCTACACCCTCACAACATCGCTCTTCAAGAACCAGGTGATATATCAACTTCTTAATTTGTTAACATGTCTGAAGAAGGTACAGTGTACCGAAACAGCTGTCACTGAATTATATAATAAATATGAAAATCAAATAAAACGTCACTTCTCTCCATGATTCGTAATAATTAAATTTGTTTATGCCAAAATCGTAAATTCAACGATTCAGAGAAATTTCATTAAATAAATGTGTTAAAACTTACCAAAAATAAATTAAAATTATAGTTTACCAAGAATTAATTTCTTAGATTCACCGCAATAAAAGAAATTGCTTTATGACATCTCGAATACAGCATACGGAAGAGTTGACTAGTTTGCCGATTAAATTACATTTTTTCACTATTTCTTGTACCTAGGCAAAGATCAAATTTCTTAGACAATTAAAAATTTCTGACCAATTACAATAAGTTTTTTTGTCGTCTTCACTTCCTCGGTGGTACCAAAAAAAAAAGTGAAGAATTGAGTTCCTACATGCTGATCCAAAAGGGTAGCGGGTGAGAGTTATAAAGTATACGCTATACAAATAGCAGAAGGTGCTTGTTTTATTGTATAGACTCTAGTAACATTAAAATCATTTTTCTGTATCTGTTAGATCAGTTTCAATATCAAAAACATGCATTTTAGCTATCGCTATTTTTAGATCTGGTTATTTGTATATCCATCCATCCATCCATAGTAATTCTGCTCGAGGGCAGGTCTTTCACTGCAATCATAGCATTTTCATGCTATGATTTGCAGCTTTACTAGGGAATTGTAGGTGTGGTAGCTTCCCGTTGCTTTCCACACCGGTGAAGGATGAAGATGATGATGATGACAAGGATGATTATGATGATGATGGCCATATGATTTCGGGGACCGTTTGGGCCTTAAAGTTTTCCTGACATTTGTCTTACTGGTGAGGAAAAAACCCCGATAAAAACCTCACCCAGAAAAACTGTCCCGAACACGGGCCCGCTGCGTAACAAGGCAGCACGCTACCTCGAGACCACAGCGGTGGACCTATTTTTTATATAAAGAATTGAAATCCTAAAATGTGGCATTTTTACGACTTTCTATAAAAATCCTAAGTGAGTTCTTAAAATTAATTTAAAGATTTAAGTGACTAAGGATAGACCCAATCAATAGACCTAACAAACACAACATGAATCAAAACACAATTTTATTCTGGTTAATTATCAACTTTAGACAAATAGACCTCATTATCTGTAATTGTAAAGTAATTAGTATGTGAAATATATTAAAAATGAATCCATTCATCGATGTGGTCTAGGGGTGAGTTTGTTGAATCAGAAACTTCAGACTTGACACGATCCCCGATTAAGGACAAGTTTCTCGGGTAAAGTTGCCACTTATGGGACAAAATAATGTCACGACCGAACAATTGTGTATACACAGCATTTGGCTACCATAATTATCCACATCATATTCACTTTGTTTATTGAAAATGCGTCTGTCTTACAATGCTTATGTTGCCTCGGAGTGAGCCAGACATTGAGTTGATCATCATTCAGGGTAGAACTTCACGCCATTGTATAGTCAAAAAAGGTCCGTGTTCCTATAAGACTGATAGGCGTACAGTACATAAAAGTACTAAAAAGAAAAACATTAAACTAAATCAAAAGAAAAGAGAGAATGATTGTTTGGAGAAAACAAAGTTTTTATTTTTTATTTTATAAATTTATTTCCTGTAATTCCTAAATGGAATATACAGCAGCAGTAAAGTTCCTCCAGCGTACTCTGCTTCCAGCTAATCATTTCACTTGTTTCCAGCTTTTCCCTCTTTCCTTTGCTTCCTCCTCAACTTCCAAGTTTTCCTGCGTCGTGTCCCCTCTTTCTTACTCCTTGAGGATTCCAATCTAGTGCAGTCTTCTCAATGGCTCCGTCCCTTGTTTTCTCAATACATGGCCTATCCAGTTCCACTTTCTTTGTTTTATTTGGTGACATATAGGAGATTGATTGGTATTTCTCCACAGTTCTTCATTTAATATTATTTCCGGCCATCTTATATTTAAAATATGCCTCAGACATCTGTTTACAAAGGCCTGCAACTTTTTATTTGTTGCTTCCGTAATGTTTCGCAGCCAATAGAGTAGGACTGACTTTACGTTGGTGTTGAACAGTCTAAGTTTTGTCTTCAAAGGGATGTTCATAATTTTCCTTATGGATATAACTGCGCAAATGCTCTATTTGCTAGACGAATTCGTATTTTTTTTATATCTTCTTCTGCAGAAAGCTAAATGATTAGAATGAAGCAATACATCAAATTTAATTTCAGTTTTAATGCTACTTTTCAATTCCGTGTTTCTTTCGCGATACTATACTATAAAAAACATGATAAGACTTGTAAGAAAGGCAATCATAAAGCCTATTATTTTGAATAAAAACATTGGCTACGAAATACGATCCCAAAGATAAATGTTATCAAGTAATCTGTTTAAAATGAGAAAATGAATGTTTCAATAAGAACACAGAGATTATAAAAATGTACATGTATAGGACCACAAATTTGCGACTGAACAAATTATATTTACGACAGCTTCGAGAAATATGAGAATAATAAATATTTTTCTCATTGAATTGAAGGTGGTATCGGCCGCAGTGGACTAGTGATTACGTACGATCCTTGCCTCTGGTCCCGAGGGTCGCGGGTTCAAACCCGGCCGGGGTCGATGGATTTTTTAGGATGGAAAAATCCAAGGAGCAAGTCCTCCGGGAGGGACCTTAAGCCGTGGATCCCGAGTCTGAAGATTTTCAGGCTCGTAAAAGATCCCTAAGCCTGAATGAAAAGGCCTCTAAGCAAAATTTACCGAATTTTCCCGTCGTAGTACTACCTTGGTTTCCTAGATGTCAGTATGAGGCGGAACGCTGACCACGGACCACTCAAATGACATCTATACGAAAACAAGTGTAACTAGATTAGTATGGTTCAAATTCTTCCCTGTAGAGGAGAGCGCCTAAATCTCTTTTAAGGGAAACATGGGTTTACAAGAAGAAGAATTGAAGGTGGTGATTGTTTAGAGGACTTCTTCCTTCTACCGGTTTTCCTCTTCTCAGCAGTTGCCTATAGTGACTGATGCTAGGTCTCTCTGCACGTCCATAAACGTTCATTACATTATGTTTCCTCATAATATTGAAGTTTTATTTTGTCCAAATAATTCGTAGAGTATCACGTTTCCATCATCTTTGGGGAGAGGCATTCAAATGATTTATTCCGACATCTCTTTAATTGTCTATATGATTCCTTTGCTCGTGACTGTGCCCTTCTTATAACTATATCTCCTTTATTCGCACATTCTTTTATTTATTCATTTTTCAGTCTATCAGTCCTAAATACACAACTTCATCAAGGGCCATTTACTTCCACCCTAGTGAATTTCTCTTTTTGACGCCGCGTCAGGGACCAAATATCACATCAATACTTTCAATGGTAAACCTTTAATATCTCCTGTTTAGTTCTTTCATCTTCTTTCTGCTACACAAGTTTTTAATTTTTTCATCTCACTACACGTTTAGCCTGATTTATTCTCATATTCACATATTTTTTCATATGATCCCGATTCTCGTATTCACGCATTTTTCAAATGTTCTTGGTTTATAAATTTAGAATTCAAGATTGTTGCTCTGAGTTTAATTTACCAACCCTAGGAATTTTCCTTATCACATTAATTTTATCCTATAACCAGATATTGTATATATATTGACATTAATTTTTATTCCACCAAGTTCACATTCTACATAATGAGTATTTTTTTAATTATGGATGAGTTGCTGTACCATCGCATCAACTCCCAACATTGATGATGAGTATTTCTGTTCAATTATTTCTTCATCTAACCTCTGATGTCTAAACCACTCACCTGCAGGGCAGCAGTGTTCGTTGATCTGCGGAAGTTAATTTCTATCATATCAGCCAAATCGTTGGAGGCATTCTCGTTTCCTGAGGACACGCCCACTAGGGGCGATAGGCTCCCCAAGAGTGCAATATTACTTCTATTTTAATTTAGTATGCCTAACATAAATTACCATATTCAAAAAGTTAATCCTCATTTATAGTCATTTACACTATAGTTTGCTTCGAAAGCATTTTTGAATTGGGCTATATTGCTGAAATGTTTTCCATACAACTATATCCGTCCGTATAACCGCTCATTATTTAAAATTGTTAATAATTTCCTTATTGATAAGTTTTTTTTTCGAATAGACGTTTTATTATAAAAATCCCATTAAGCAATAAGCCTAGAAGGCTCTCGGTCTACAGAGGTTCCTGTCCTCACATCCACATGTGTTAATCGGAAGTGGACGATCATCCAGCCAGTGTAGAGTTGATAAGTGGTCAGAATATCGGGATTCTCCGGCGTTATAACTGTTCTATGCACCCAATTTTAGCCTTTGAAATTATTTTACAAATAATCGCGTTATTCATTAAAACCCACTAATTCTTAATGAATTTGTTAGTCCAAAAGTGCTTCCGTAATAAGCTAAACTGTACCTAAAATGTTATATAAAAATGTTTTTAGTTATTTTATATGATATTATAAGGAGTTACTATTTGGTTTTGGTTGAAAGTTCCAGCCTGAGAAGTTTTGCCTTTATCCCCTGACTTTCAATAGTAAAATGTATTGTAGAAAGGTCAAGCCTCATTTTCTAATGTCAAATGAAAGTTAAAAAATTGTATTGTGAACCTGAGTAATTTAATTTATAATTAAGAATTATTCTAAGTTTGAACAAAAGAAAAATAATAAAGTCGACTCTAAACTTATTTAATTTTCGTTATTGATTGTATTTATTATGTTTATGTATTTATTAATTGTAATTATGTGTGTATTTATTTCTATGTTTTCCTTATATATTTGTTAAAATGTTAGCCTATAAATAATTTAATAAAATCTTCCTCAGTCTTAATGTCCCAAATCCATTCTATAATATTCTTATGATTTAGATTTAGTTGTGTATCTTCCTGCTTGAGAGATTATCCTTAAATTCTGTTTTCTTTCCTTTTTAATTTATTAATCAGTGTTTTAGCAGTGCATCAGGAGCTAAGTAAAGGAGCTCCTGATGAGCTGCTTATAAAGTATGTATTTAATATTAAGGTGAAGACTTGTTAAGGACAGTAGTGACCAGAGGGAACTTCTGCGGTGTTCCGTTTGTTTGCATGGTCTACTCCGTGCGTGCATTCCATCCTCATTTTTGTCTATAAGTATGCCTAATTATTTGACTTTATTATTATATTCAACAGTTCTATGGAACAGAGTAAGTTTTGGAATTTTATTATTTTTTCCTGGTAAAAGGTACATACACGGTTTCTTCGCTATTTACTTTTTACTTCCAATGCTTCTACCTGTGTTATGTGCCATTGCGTATAGTAGCAATTAAGCATAATTATAGTTCCTATTCGATGCAAAGACAGCTAGTCATCAACAAAAATAGATATATTTGTATATTGTCCTTTCGTAACGTCGGCATTGTAAATGTTATATTGAGATTGGTGCTAATGCATATCCCTTTAGTACCCCTACCCTAATTATTTTAGTTTGGTTGAGGATACCTGATTGAATGAGTTGAAAAGATAGATCTTCTAAGTAATTTCTTAATTTTTTTATCAAATAACATGGAATGTCGTATTTTATTAGTTAATAGATAAGACCCCAGTGCCAGACAGTATCAGAAGCTTTTTTGAGGTCGCCTTTCCTTTATTTATGGACTCTTATTTTCCCGGTTGTTCTGAGCAATTTTAATGTTCTGAATTTATCTTTAATGAATGCATATTGTTCAGAAGGTTGTAAAAGAGTTAAAACGTGCTTCTCTAAAAATGTATCCGTTGGATTAAGTACACTAATTGGACTATAATTATTTGGATTATTTCTGTTCTTATGTCCTTATGGAATAAGAACCAACCTGAAAAGTCTCCAGACCTCAGGTATATAATGGGACCTCAGCATTGCGTCAAATAATTTAGTTAAAAATATAGCCTATAATATTTCTTAATCACGTTTGTTGATGTTTTATAAGAGATACCGTCTGGTCCCGGATACTTATTATTCAGAGTGATTTTAATCAAATTTCTGAGTTTTGTGGGAGTGATATGGTGTAACGGTTAGCATGTTTAACTGTAGTACCCCATGTGACCCCGGTTCCATTGCCAGCTATACTTTATATATTTTCCCTTGTATGTAGGGTCTGGATAAGGGTTCATTCTATCTCGAGAGGAAAACTGAGAAGGTACTTAATATTAGAAGTAGCGTAATCCGGTTGAAAAAAAAAAAGCATATTAAATTGATGAATTGCGTCACATGATTCCCCAAGCTGTCTTCTCCTCGCCAGTGACAGCAAACAAATCAATCGACCTTAGCTCTTCGGATCTGCTCTGATATTTTTTTTTATGTGATGTGATGGATGGTATTCAGCAACTCTATATTCGCAAAGGTTTCTTTGAAGCATTATATGTTTTACGGTCAAACACTGTCCCATATGCATTAAGTTATATCTTCTTTACTGTAAAAGTAAGTTACTTGTATTATTTTGTTTTTTTTTTAGATGTCAAGATTTTTGCACGCTTGGAAATCAAGAGATGCGGGTCCGTCGCACGATTCAGCGGCGTCGCTTAGCAACATGCAACTAAGCATTCGAAAACGTCATCTTGGGAGTCAGGTAGTCTACAATCTAACACATTACTTACGAAGTTATGAAAGTATGCAGAGCAAAATATATAGCTACATTAAATGAAAGATGGTGTAGAATTTTAAATAAAATCACATATGAGACCCTTAGAGGCCAAGGGGTGTAAGTAACAAAAGTAAATTATGTTCAAAGCTGAAGCACTCCATATTTAATGTCTTAGCAGTTTTCTTTTCAGCCTCTAGATGTCAAGCACCAGACATTTTTACTTGTATCCATTTACCACTCAGATTAGTATCTGCTTTAACCACTAAAATCTACACTTTACTCCAAAATTAGCAATCTGTTACTTGTACCCTTTGGCTTCTAAGGATCTCATATATCATCCAAGAAAAGGTTCAGAAAGAATTGGATATAAATGACAGAGATAGACCCTATGTAGCAAACAAAACTAAAACTTTAGGCGCTGGACAATTGTACTAACTCACTGGCACTATCGAACCCGTAGGTTCATGGCCGCGCGGGCATAAGCTCTCCATACATCCCTATCCTGAGCTAATGTTTTCCAATCTTCTTTATCCCAAATCATATTAAGTAATTGGCGTATATTGTCCATACATTTTTCTCCCCCCGATTTTATAAGTTCTGCTGAGATCTCATCTGAACCCGATGCTTTATACAGCTTCAATTTTTCTATCGTCATTTCAACCTCTAATGCACTTGGTTCTGCGATTGCCATTTCTGCTGTCTATAAATCATCCTCTTCAATATCCTGTCTGTACGTTGGCATGGGTTCCCTGAAGTAGTCCCCGCCCGGAGAACCGAATGGGGGACTATTTGACCTCCGGAAAATTTTACCCCAGTTGAACCCATGTCCGTATTTCTTGACGGTTGTATTTTTACGGTGAAAGAACGTCACTCTTTCGACCAAGGTACTTTTTTCGTCTGGCTTGACATCAAGTGCCGATTGTCCAGAAAAAGTGGGAGCCTTAACCTCCTATTACCCCGAGGGCCGCCTGAGGCTTGTAGTGGACAATTGTATTGAACATTGTAAATCTGAATATTTATAGTATTTACAGACTATAAAAATGGCATAAACATGTTTATATGCTATGCGATATGGAAAGTTTGACTGTAAGTTATTACTATCCAAATGTTTTAGATAAAGATAAACAATTCACTCACTAGATTGAGATGGACAGGTAATGTAGCTCGAATGGGTGACAGTAATCATGCTTTCAAAAATTCTGTTGAGAAACCCTTTGGGAAAATACCAATAGGTTGGTCTATGCTAAGGGAGGATCGTCTAACATTCAGATGGATATTAGGGAACTGAATATCGGAGATAATGAACTGGATATACCAATAGAGAGTGTTCGTGAATGTGGAATGAATCTACATGTTCAATAAGTCATAGAATTGATTAATACGATTAAAAATGTATAAATTCGCATAAAAAACGTCCATTTCGACATGAAATATTTAATGGTGTAGATTTTAAATTCAGAAGGCAAATGATAACAATGTAGACTGGTATTAGGAAGTCGTGCGTTTGAAAGCAACCTATTGTTTTTTTATAGCTGTTTCAGCAATTAACACCACACTCATGAATGTATTATCATTATTTATTTTTACATTATGTCTCTAAACAGAAAGGTTGCAAGATTTTATTCTCAACAAAAATATATTTCTTGGCATAAACCATTAAAACGTACTGGCGCCTGCTTTAAAAATTCAACCGATTAAAAGTATTAAAAAATCATGATTCAATATTCAGTCTATCTTCCTCCCAACTCGATCACATCTTGCAGTCGAGAGGGCATGAGGGAATCGGCTTAGTCTTTTCAAAAAATCAATGTTCTCATCCATGGCACCCCAGCCATTATAACATTTTAATCCTGGCATTTCTTTTTTCGGAAGAGAAGTCAAGTCGTGTGGGGTCTGTGCTGTAGATTTAAGAGGGTTGGAGATAACTCGTTACAGATATTTGGGAACGAAACCAATTCGTCTTATAATTAAAATTCGGCATAAAAATTCGTTATAATTAAAGTTGGTCACAGAGGGAATTCTTACAATCATTATTCTTCATATGTTTAAAATTCGTCACATGACAGTTCTTTATAATTAATATTGGTTGGTAAAGAAATAATTCGTCTTATAATTAAAATTCGGCATAAAAAATCGTAATAATTAAAGTTGGTCACAGGGGCAATTCGTTATAAACATTATTTTTCATATGTTTAAAATTCGTCATATGACAGTTCTTTATAATTAATATTGGTTGGTAAAGAAATAATTCGTCTTATAATTAAAATTTGGCATAAAAAATCGTAATAATTAAAGTTGGTCACAGGGGCAATTCGTTATAAACATTATTCTTCATATGTTTGAAATTCGTCATATGACAGTTCTTTATAATTAATATTGGTTGATAAAGAAATAATTCGTCTTATAATTAAAATTCGGCATAAAAAATCGTTATAATTAAAGTTGGTGACAGAGGTAATTCGTTACAAACATTATTCTTCATATGTTTAAAATTCGTCATATGACAGTTCTTTATAATTAATATTAGTTGGTAAAGAAATAATTCGTCTTATAATTAAAATTCGGCATAAAAAATCGTAATAATTAAAGTTGGTCACAGGGGCAATTCGTTATAAACATTATTCTTCATATGTTTGAAATTCGTCATATGACAGTTCTTTATAATTAATATTGGTTGATAAAGAAATAATTCGTCTTATAATTAAAATTCGGCATAAAAAATCGTTATAATTAAAGTTGGTGACAGAGGTAATTCGTTACAAACATTATTCTTCATATGTTTAAAATTCGTCATATGACAGTTCTTTATAATTAATATTAGTTGGTAAAGAAATAATTCGTCTTATAATTAAAATTCGGCATAAAAAATCGTAATAATTAAAGTTGGTCACAGGGGCAATTCGTTATAAACATTATTTTTCATATGTTTAAAATTCGTCATATGACAGTTCTTTATAATTAATATTGGTTGGTAAAGAAATAATTCGTCTTATAATTAAAATTTGGCATAAAAAATCGTAATAATTAAAGTTGGTCACAGGGGCAATTCGTTATAAAACATTATTCTTCATATGTTTGAAATTCGTCATATGACAGTTCTTTATAATTAATATTGGTTGATAAAGAAATAATTCGTCTTATAATTAAAATTCGGCATAAAAAATCGTTATAATTAAAGTTGGTGACAGAGGTAATTCGTTACAAACATTATTCTTCATATGTTTAAAATTCGTCATATGACAGTTCTTTATAATTAATATTAGTTGGTAAAGAAATAATTCGTCTTATAATTAAAATTCGGCATAAAAAATCGTAATAATTAAAGTTGGTCACAGGGGCAATTCGTTATAAACATTATTCTTCATATGTTTGAAATTCGTCATATGACAGTTCTTTATAATTAATATTGGTTGATAAAGAAATAATTCGTCTTATAATTAAAATTCGGCATAAAAAATCGTTATAATTAAAGTTGGTGACAGAGGTAATTCGTTACAAACATTATTCTTCATATGTTTAAAATTCGTCATATGACAGTTCTTTATAATTAATATTAGTTGGTAAAGAAATAATTCGTCTTATAATTAAAATTCGGCATAAAAAATCGTAATAATTAAAGTTGGTCACAGGGGCAATTCGTTATAAACATTATTTTTCATATGTTTGAAATTCGTCATATGACAGTTCTTTATAATTAATATTGGTTGGTAAAGAAATAATTCGTCTTATAATTAAAATTTGGCATAAAAAATCGTAATAATTAAAGTTGGTCACAGGGGCAATTCGTTATAAACATTATTCTTCATATGTTTGAAATTCGTCATATGACAGTTCTTTATAATTAATATTGGTTGATAAAGAAATAATTCGTCTTATAATTAAAATTCGGCATAAAAAATCGTTATAATTAAAGTTGGTGACAGAGGTAATTCGTTACAAACATTATTCTTCATATGTTTAAAATTCGTCATATGACAGTTCTTTATAATTAATATTAGTTGGTAAAGAAATAATTCGTCTTATAATTAAAATTCGGCATAAAAAATCGTAATAATTAAAGTTGGTCACAGGGGCAATTCGTTATAAACATTATTTTTCATATGTTTAAAATTCGTCATATGACAGTTCTTTATAATTAATATTGGTTGGTAAAGAAATAATTCGTCTTATAATTAAAATTTGGCATAAAAAATCGTAATAATTAAAGTTGGTCACAGGGGCAATTCGTTATAAAAAGTATTCTTCATATGTTTAAAATTCGTCATATGACAGTTCTTTATAATTAATATTGGTTGGTAAAGAAATAATGCGTCTTATAATTTATATTAATGAAGGAGATAACTCGCCATATAATTAAAATTGGACAGAGCTTAATTATCTTATAATTAAAATTGGTCACAGAGACAATTCGCTACAATTAAAATTTTTCAACAAACAAAACAAAAGTAAAAATTTGAATAAGGCTCCAAATCAAATATTGGAATCATTAAGCAAGTGCTTTACCTCTGATCCACGAAAGGATAAATTGGTTGATTCCTTCTTAAAAATCACAGTGCAGAAACTACTTCAACTGTGGATCTGGCATAAGCGCATGCATTGTGTAACAGCACCTTGATCTCAAGTGGAACTCTAAATATATCCACTATTCACGAGTGTGGCCACATTCATTTTTACAATAAAAATCCAGGTAAAAATAAAGTGATGTCTCTGTACAGCAGTAATTAATATCTACGTAAGAAAGTAATGTATTAAATGTATTGTTATGAATACAGGATATTGATATTTTTAAAGATGATAATTTTAAACATTCCAGACCAAAGAGAGGTGAACAGACAGGCAAATGGAGAAGACTAATTAACAGTGAGTTAGATGATGTTTATAGGAAACCAGATATAATAAGAACAGTTAAGTCACGTAGACTAAGATGGGCAGGACCATGTGGCACGAATGGGGATTAAAAGAAGGGCATGAAAGCTTCTTGTAGGAAAATAAGAGGGAAAGCGCCCAGAATGAGGTGGGTGAATATTATTAACCATTATTTGAGGGGAGTGGATTATACAGGGGATGACTGGAAAACATTAGCTCAGGATAGGGATGTGTGGAGAGCTTATATCCGCGCGGCCTATGAATCTGTGGGTTCGATAGTGTCACTGAATTAAATTGTTATAACATTATGAAAGGATAATTTGTAATTCTCACGCAATTAATGTGGACACAAAGCTGGTAAAATTGTAATTAGATTTGGAAAAGCATAATTATGAAACTCTGATTTCAATAATATTTATCCTATGCATATCATAAATTTATTTCAAACCTTTCACAATGCCTAATGTTAATAAATACCGGTATTTGATAATGCTATCGTTTATCTGATTTCAGCAACCTACTCGATCCAGTACACTTCGAAGTCACGGAAGTTGGAAATCTGTCCATGATGGGGTGCTACAAGGCACTGCAGTGTAGAATCATAATTTGTAGATACGTTCCGAATGTGGCCTACTTGTGTATCAGACTGACAATACGCTCACCTGTACAAGTACCGAGTGTCCGGGACAAAATTTAATAATTCACTAAATATTTGATAGATGGCTGCTGTTCGCAGAACCTGACAAAGTAGCTTCTAATGTTTCATGTTGTTACTAATAAACTTGAGCAGAAATATATATTCATTATACAGAGTGTCCCATTCAAACCTCCCATATTTTAATTAATCATAACTAACAAAGTATGCGGAATTATGAAATGTGGCCGATATTAAACGAAAGATAAACTCAAATAAAATTTGCATTGCCACAAACACACAATCTAAAACACTTCTATATGTGCGCCATTGGTAGTACGAACAATATAAAGTCTGTATTGGATTTCGTGCCACATTCTATCCAACAAGTCCATTGGTAGTGTTGCAATTGTGTCAAGGATACGGGTTCATAACTCGTGAAGATCATGTATTGGAGTCGTAAACACACAGTCTTTTAGATACCATCAGGGAAAGAAGTCCAGTGGAGTGATGTCTGGCGAACGTGGTGGCCAGCAATATTGATCCACTGCGTTCTATCTAGCGATCTGGGAAGAATTCTGTGAGGAAATTCCAAACATCCAGACTCCAGTGTGGTGGGGCTCCGTCTTGCTGAAAGATTACTTGGGGTTGCAGATCAGCTACTAGGGGGTACCAAGAACTGTTCCAACATGAATTGACTTCTCATGGAAGAAAAAAGGACCGATAATCCTGTTCTTCATTAGTCCGCACCAAATGTTTACTTTTGGACTATCCCGGACGTGTTCGCGGTATATGTATGGATTTGTGTAGCACAGATCCTTACATTGTGCCAATTAACAGATCTTGATACATGAAACGTTGCGTCGCAAACCAAAAAACAGTTTGTGTGCGTTGCTGAGGAGTCACCATTTTGTTTTATGTCATCATTGTCCAACATGTGACAGATGAATTAGCAGCAAACAATGAAACCAAAATTCTTTGCGTTTCTCTTTCTTTTAATACCAGCCTTATTTCATAATTTCGCATACTTTGTCAGTTATGATTAATTAAAATCTGGGTGGTTTGGATATATCTTTGACAGAGTATATTAATAGCAATATCTATCGTGCAAACGTGTAGTTTAGTCTTAATTTGTGCATCAACTGCTGGCACGGCAGAAACGTAATTGGGCTAAGTTGTATAAACCCTCCTGAACGGTGCTTAATTGTTGTACTGGTACTTTCTCTTCTCACACCCATAAATTTTCTCTTCAGGAAAGTCGGTCTCACATTTTTTATGCCAAGCTTTTATTGTGTGCTTCTCTTATGGTTAATGCCGAGGTCAATAAGTCTAAATCTTTTCTGGGCTTTACTAGAAGCTTTAGTTGGCATACCAATAAAAGCTTTGAACTTGTTGCACTGTGAAAGCCATTTTGTTAATAATATAGCTACTTCAACAACAATGATGATTTTCCAATGATAACTACATACAACTTTAAAGTTACGCTATCATTTAGCGTAAATGCAATGTCCATACTTACATTATTACGTATTATTGTTATTTTATATTAGTAGTTCTGTCCTGGACACGTGGTACGTTTAGTATAACATAATTTAAAATAATTAATTGATCGAAATTGTATGTTGTCTGGTTGTCTGTTTTCAATGTTTGAAAGAGTGCATTGTAATAGTGTATATAACAAATGTTTTAACAATTATGAACTTTTTAAAAAAGTTAAATATTTTACGACCATATTTTAAATTTTATATTAACAAAAGAAGTAGACGCTATACTCTACATCTAGCTATATGCAAATAGGTTTATGCACAATGGAAACTATACAAACTCCCATGCGCAGTTTGTCATCCCATTAATATCCGGTTTGACCTCAATATATGCTACTTCACAATACTTCCCTTTTTTCACGTTTACATTTACCCCCACCTCTTTTTTTTTCAACGTAAACATTAATTTATGTTACATTAGCTTTACAGAACTTTCTATGGATTGTTAATATTTGTGATAGATCAATACAGCCTACACAACTTATTAGTTAAATGTTCTTTAGATACATGATCAGTTTCATGGGAGAGTGGTCAGCATATCTGACTACAATTCATGAGGTCGCGGGTTCTATTCCCGGTCACATTATAGGAATTTCTTTTCTTAAAGATAATTATTCCTGTAGTTGCCCATGGTCTGAAATTTAGGTTAAGTTTAGTTTAAGAACTCTCCTGGCCCTTCATTATAATTTGTCATCCATTATATCATCGGGATAACGTAACTCTGCCTTCCAAGTGTCCCAATTACAATTTCGCCAATGCCAGGGAAGAAAGCCAGAAACGTCATTAAAGACAACCTGGTGACATTACGCAAAAAGAAATATTCAGAGTGTAACAGGACCTCACTGACAACATGATAGGGATGATAGGCCATGCAGAGAGGATCATTTTTGTGAAGGAACATATAGTCGCAAACACGTCGTTTATGAGTTATGCGCAGATGAAGGTGTTCGCCCGAAAGGGTCGGAAGTGAATACAAACAATTGTACACGTATCATTTTATTGAAAAAGAGGTGTTTTGACAATAAGTATTCAAACAGTCGACCCTGTGCCTCATTGCATGTTTGATATCGTCGCAGCAACGATCAGCCAGCACTTATTGTTTGAACATTTATTGTAAAAATATGTCTTTTTCAATAAAATGATACGTGTACAATTGTTTGTATTCAATTCCGACCCATACGGGTGAACATCTTCATCTGCACATAACTCATAAAAGACGTGTTTGCGACTATATGTTCCTTCATAAAAAAATAATCCTCTCTGCATGGCCTATCACCCCTATCATTTTGTGTGAGGTCCTGTTACACCCTGTATGTATGTATATGTATATGTATATATATTATAATTAAACTTTTGACATTGAGCAATGCAAATTTAATATGATATGATAAGAAAAATTAATTCTCGGACGGGACTTCAATCCAGAGGTCCGGGTTCAAGTCCCGTTCCAGCATTTATTTTCCTTATCATGTCAAATATATTTCAAGCAGTTTATAATGAATTTTAATAATGTTGATTACATTTCTGCAAACATAATATTAATATATCCCCCAAATACCTTGTCAAGAGCATAAATAGGTTTATAAATCAATATTATTTCAATCCAGTGTATAATTAAATTGTTAGTGCACATATTAAAATTGTGGATAAATGTTTTATTTAGTTTAAATATTCCCAGCTGTACTCTAAAGCATGGTTGTCAATATGTAATTTGCGTGTGTTAATGACTGTAGTTCTAATTCACCCCATATAGGACTATTTTAAAAGAAATAGTAGTATTATTTTTCCATAATTTCGCATAATGACAAATCTGTAATTCGAAAAACATAGCCAATAGTTGTATGAAGGCGCCTGACAACGAATACTCCCTAAGAGAAGATGGACGTTTAGCATTATCCTAGCTATATAGAGTTACACATTTATGTACTCATGTTTAGGTTGTCGTTATATTTTCAATTATGATTATCTCACAGGCTACATTGAACATTTTTTTAGCCATATACAATAACTTAATTAAAATATATTTATATTTAATATTTCTATGTATACAAAACGCATTTTTAAACTCTCAATATCATTAATAGGGTTGGATAAAGTAGCTATATCATATCGGCTAGTTTCAATAATCTAGGTTTTGTTATAAAAATAACTAAATAAAAAACACACATTTTGCAGTGAACATTTGTGAAATTATAGTTTAGTTCTACCGGCTGTAGTCCTGCTGAACAGAAGCCCAATTATTAGTTTCATAAATATAATAATATTGTCTACAAGATGAATAATTTATTTTAGGTGCATATATATTATTTTACATAAAAACGTTTCTACTACAGGGAATTTTAAGAGGTAAACTCGCATCATTCTGCCGCCGCCGTTGTGAGCAGTACGATCGTAGCGTGGGGGCAAGATGTACACAACATCCCAGCGGTTAGTTGCTTCAGTGTGTTGTAGTGGTTCGCATGTCGCTTGTTGTTGTGTGTTACATAATAAAGTAATCGAAAATGAAGTATACGGTTGAACAGCGAATTTATTTGGTGGAAAGTTACTTATTGAGAAATAACCATAGAAGGCGCGCTCGAAGATTTTCTCAAAGAATATCCCGACTGTACGATTCCTACAAAATCGTGCCTTTCGAAGTTGATGAAAAAGTGGCATAAAACAGGTTCGAAGAAGGATGAAAGGCGTGAAATAAGTAGCATTCCACCAAATAAATTCGCTGTTCAACCGTATAGGCCTACTTCATTTTCGATTACTTTCTCATGTAACACATTACAACAACAGTAGAGAAACTTGAGGATATTCGGGTGTGATTAGAAGTAAGTCCTAGAAAATCACTAAAACGTTTGGCGCAGGAAACTAACATATCCAAGGGGTCAGCCCACAAAGCGGCCAGACTGCTGAAATTTCGACCTTACAAACAAATATTTGTGCAGGAACTTAAACAGGCAGATTTCGCCGCAAGAATAAGGTTCTGTAATTGGTTTCTTGGGTGTGTGTATAACGGAATTACGGAATTTTGAATCCACGGCTAATTTTTCAACAAAGTCATTTTCAACAGTATCTCAAATAAATGGTGAATAATAAGCCTCTATGTGTAGGCCTATTTTTATAAAATTTTAAATTAGTTGAGTTATTTGTATTTTGTAGCTTCTGGCTGTCTTCATTTGCCGGTAGTAACGGAACACATTACCCTCTGGTGCAAGCACCCTAGCGGAAAAAGTGAGAACCGCTGCAACGCTGTAAAAAGGTTTCCGCTTAAAATGGATTCCCTGTATAGTTAGCGCTGTGACTCAATTTATTTCAGGCAGTAAATATACAACATCCCTCCCATGTCACTATCTGGAGATGGTAAAATGAATAATAAAAATAAATCAAACTCACAAACCGGGATACATAGATTTATTATTCTTCTAAAAGAAGTGCAAAAATTAAGATTTGTACGCACTTAAAATAATCCATCGATCCTAGCCGAAAACCTCGAATGCAGGGGCTACCCCATTAGCCACTATACCATCAGGATAGAGAATTCTTTATCGAAAATCAAATTATGTCTAGTTTACCTTCCTTTCTAATCTCCATTCATCTTTCATATGTTCCTTAAAAATACAAAGAAGTCGCAAAATAGTTACTCTGAGCTCAGTATTGATGCTCCTCACATGCAGGCTTGGGTTCTCAATGACAATATCGAACAGCATTTAAAAGTTCTCTTACAGTTAAATAATAACGTACTAGTGGGCACTTACCTTACAACAATGGAGTAGCCCAATGTTAAGCCTTAGCCTCTCCTTTGTTAAGAGTCACCTAGGCCAAGTTAATTTAGTTACTCTTATTTACCCATAGATGTCATGAATGATATGCGGTCAACATACTGACCCAATGAGACATCTAGCAGGCAACTAAGGTATTACTAGGATGATGAAATCGGCAAATTCTAGTCAGAGGCCTCTTTATTCAGGCTTAAGGGTCTTTTACGAGCCTGAAAATCTTCAGACTCGGGACTCACGGCTTGAAGTCTCTCCCGGACGACTTGCTCCTTGGATTTTTCCATCTTAAAAGAAATCCATCGACCCCGGCCGGGTTTGAACCCGCCACTCTTGGGACCAGAGGCAAGGACCATAACCACTATAGTCGACTTACATTTATGTAATTGAAATCTAAATTATTACAAAGTACTGTGTGTAAAACACACTTGATTGCAACATGAACATATTATTCTGCAAACATAAATTAAGCAGTAATATTAAACTCAGCCTTTTAAAATTAACATAATAGTATATCGAATGAATCAACACCAAAAAAGCTTGTTCCTTTCTTAAAATAAACGAAATAGTTTTAGCCTCAGTTGATGACATATAAACAATTAAATGGTGAAGTGGCCGGCAAACTTCTCTCGATAGTTGAAACATTCATCTATCTATAGTACTCGTATTCTGCCCAAGGGCAGGTCTTTCACTGGAATCATAGCATTTTCATGCTATGCTTTGCAGCTTTACAAATATAGGTGTGGTAGATCTAGCTTCCCTTTGCTTTCCACACCGGTGAATGATGGTGATGATAATGATGATGGCTAGATGATTTTCGGAGACCATTGGGTCCTAAGATTCCTGACTTTGTCTTACAGGCGAGAAAAAAACGGAAAATAATCTCGCCCAGAATTCCCGACCGGGAATCAAACTCGGCCCCGCTGTGTGACAAGACAGCTCGCTAACTGCGGTGGACAAAACATTCATAAACTTACAATATTTTCTTTAAATAGACAAGTTATAAAAGCACAGTGAATTATTAACACTAGCTTAGTACAGCTGAAAAAGACTGCAAAAAGTTTCAGTGTAATAATTCATTGGGTACAATATTATAGCTACTTTATCCTAATCCTTAGTCCTCATACTAAAATAACTTAATATACATAGTTTCATCGTACACTTTTCATTATTAATAGTAATAATACTTGTAACAAAAGGTTTTTACAGATTATTATGATAGCATTTATTAAACCAAGGGTGTATAAAGAAAAATAAATGTTTCACGCGACCAATTTCTCTCTATTTTCTGGGAACATTTGTGATTGATTCTGTTTATCGAGTGAAAAGCAAGAATGAATTAGACATTTGAATTCGATTACTTGTCAAGTCCAGTTTACCTATATTTAAATTATATCCAACATATATTACAGGAAGCTTTAGGAAACTGTGATAAAAGTGGAAACAATATAGCTTTAGACTAGTATTTTTGATTACGCTCAAAAATATTTGTAATTCCATTTTATTCTTTAATATTTACTTTGTTGATAAATCTTGGTGTTTTGGTGTAAATATGAAGGTAATTGTTTAATAATTTACATGTTTATTTATTAAAATAAAATATATTTAAATTATAAGATATATTAATTTTGGGGAAAATATACACGTTTAGACGAAATATTTAATAAATGTAACATATATTACATGTTAATGTATTTATGCACATGTTGTATCTCATGTTCATGAATTTAAAGAATGCACAAATAATATTTATTTAAAATATGTCTGCATTAGATGGTTATTTATTTGAAAAAATACAGTGTTTCCTAAAATCATATTTCTTTTATGAGAAACATCAAATATAGTGTAAGTACTAAATAGTTCTTCTATCTCAATGGAGTTATTTGTTACATTTTGATGTTTGTTTACTTTCTATGTATTGCATTTATTTAATGGAAAAAAGTTATTTCGTAAGTATTATCTCTACCCAAGAAATAGGCTTACGGTTCTATCTTATCACGGTTCTTACCTTTATTTTCCTCTGTGAATGGTTACCGTAACTGAATAAGATTCTAGGGTTATCTTTATACACTATTCAAAAAAATTAGAGGAACTATGTACAAACCAAAGGCACAAAATGAATATTGTACCAATTTAATGTTTTATCTTTTGTAATTATGAATTGAAGATTTACGTAAAATTAGAATAAACATTCAAACAATATGTATTGTACAGTATTAGAAATAGAATAAATAACACAGGCCTGCGAATTTACTTTTTTTCTGCGGCACATGGTTTAACAGTCATTAAACCTAATTTTGGCGTGCTTAATTCAATATGTTAACAGTTTTTTCGCATCATGTAAGGTTCCTCTGCCTTATTGAAACTAAATATTTATTACTTTTTGCATTAATAGGGGACGTATAGCCACTGACGAAATACGACAAAAGGCATACGAGACAATGTAGATGTACTCCTTATCCAAGAACCTTACACAGTCAGAGGAAAAATCGCAGGCATAGCGTCTCAGACATAGTACTGGATGGTACCTCAGCCGGAGAACAACCTTGGGCCGGTATCGTGGTCCTTAATAAAACATTATCAGTGCTCCATAACAAACATCAAAGCACAACGCACACTGTCGTGACCGAAATCAGCACAGTTCTTGGAGAGATTACCCTCGTTTCCTGCTACATGCGGTATTCCTTGCCCACTGAGCGCTTCATTAGCGAATTAGAGACAGTATGCCAGAGTCATGCAGAACTAAAAATGATTATAGGAACAGACGCAAACCCAAAATCACCTTTGTAGGGATCCGCCATAACAGACCCGGCGGGATTACAAGTCGAAGATTTTATAACTCAATACACACTAGAAGTCCTCAACGACGGAGCCCAAGGCTCCACATACATACAAGGGGCAAATAGTTCCTACATCGACGTGACACTGGCAACACCCAGAGCGGCAAGAATGCTGCATGAGTGGAGAAACATAAAGGACGTAACATCATCCAGCCACACAGTGTTAGAATTCATAATAAATTGAATCAACGTCCAACAACCAAACGCACTACCTCCTCCTAAGTACAACCTTCGGCGAGCTGACTGGATGACATATGCAACTGAACTAGAACGACGCACTAGCACAATCCCACCAATAGAAAATCGGGCTGGAATCTTCCCGTACGTTAGACAACTACAACACTCCATAATCAAAGCAGCGGATTGCAGCATACCAAGATGCAGAAGCAATCACAAGAAAACATCTCCTTGGTGGACCAACACGCTGACGGGCCTAAAAAGAATGGTCTACGCTGCTCGGCGGGATTTTGAGCGAGGTCGCGGCGAGGAAAGGGCTGAGCGTCAGGAAAGTTGCAGGCGCATAAGAAGAATTTACACAAACGCCATCAAAGCCACAAGAAGATAGAGTTGGCGATACTACTTAACCCCGCAAGCAGCATCCAACCAATGGGGTCTTGCCTACAAACTCCAGGCCGAGAAACTTCTCCCACGTCAGGTCATGACAGCAGTACAACACCCAACTGGTCACGCCAAAACATGGGAAGAGTCAGCCCAACATCTAATGACATACCTCATCCGCAAAGACGAAATAGAAACGGATGAAGTGCTGCACCGCAACGTCAGAGCAGAAGCGGGGCAAATACCAAACACGCATCCTACAGGAGAAATATACCTGATCGATGTGGAAATGGCCATGGAGAAAATGAAAAATGGTCCCTAGTATAGACAATATTAATGTGGAGCTAGTACAGGAAGGATGGAGACACATTAAAGAGGGACTCCTGAACCTCTACAACGTGTGCCTCAAGCATGGAGTCTTCCCCAACATTTGGAGACCAGCACAAATAAAAATAATCATGAAAATGGGGGACAGGGACGCTACTGACCCAAAATCATACCGGCCCATCTGCTGCTGCCAGTGTTGGGGAAACTTTATGAGAGGCTAATCCTCCTACAACTCCAACCAACTCTCCAACAAGCCGCATCGAACAGACAGTACGGTTTCCAATCAGGCAAAGGTACCGAGAACGCCATCACAGAACTCTTCGACATCGTTGAACGAAGCCAAGAAAAACTGACGATCGGAATCTTCATTGACTTCGAAAGCGCCGTCGACACTCTGTGGTGGCCAAGCATTCTCCTAGTTCTAAAACGAAGGAACTGCCCTTCAAACTTGTACAAAGTAATCAGGGACTACCTCCGAGGAAGAACAGCTACCCTAGTGGAAAATCACAATTGAATACATCGAAACGTAACGATTGGTTGCCCACAGGGTTCAGTCCTCGGACCTAGCCTATGGAACTTAGTACTGAATGAATTACTCCAGCTATTAGAAGAACATTCACATGCCCAACCTATAGCCTACGCCGACGACCTGGTAATCCTCACTCCGGGCATCTCCAGGAGACAAGTAGAGGAGAGAGCTCAAGAAGTCGTCCACATAACAACACAATGGACCAAGCAGCACAAACTCCCCTTATGCTCAAAGAAAACCACTGGCATGCTCCTAAAAGGCGCACTACACCCAGCGCGCCCACCAACAATAAGAATTGAACAAAGAGGACTGCGCTTCGTTCAACAAATCAAACACGTCAGAGTAAGGATCCAAACAAATATTAAAATTGACGCCCATATTGAAGACATCGCGGGAAAGGCCAAAAACCTCTTCCACGCGATGGCCCGTCTGGGTGGACAGAATTGGGGATACCAGGCTATTAACTACGTAAGGCTATATAAAACGCTGTTCCAACAAATATGCGCGTATGCTGCACACGGATGTGCGAGACGACTAAAGGCATGCCACAAAAAGAAGCTCCTGGCGGCACAAAGATATGTGCTAATATGTGTCACCAAAGCCTATAACACTGTATCGAGAGCATGCCTTCCGGTCATAGCTGGACTTGTACATAGAGAGTAGGATTCAACGACATCGTCTCCGAAGAGGGCTTCCCGTCCACATCGAGGAAACGATCATTACTCCGGACCTATACGCCGAACCAGATGAAAGGGACGCCGTCCGCAGAATAATCGACTCTCACCTCCTCGACAAGTGGCAACTGGAATCGGAACAGGAGCCCCATGGACGCCAGACATTCCAGTTCTTCCCAAGAGTCCAGAAAAGAATGCAGACTACATGGATTACTCCCGGCCACTACACCACACAGATCCTCTCAGGTCATGGACTCTTTCGCTCCAAACTGCACGAAAGAGGACGTGCCGACTCACCTTTCTGTGATTGTTTCAACCCCGGAGAGGACGACGTAGTCCACGTGCTCTATCAATGTACCAAGTACAATGTCTTCAGGCAGGAGCTGGAGGAAGCAACCATGATCGGTGAAACACAATGGCCGCCCGCCTTAGAATTCTGGACCGGGAAGGAAGCCTTCAAATCCCTCAACAAGTACACAAGAAGAGTCTTGGGATTAAGAAGAGACGAAGATCAGCGGAGACAAGAGAGGCGTAAAACGTCACCATTCTACTACTACTACTACTACACACACACACACACACACACATACAGATATACACAAACAAGCACTAAACACACAATCACATACACACGCACACTAACACACATACACAAACAAACAAAACATACTTTATTTTAATTTTATGTAACAACACACTTAAAATACCCGAATTGTATATTTATTATGTATTTCAATAAAGATATAGATAGGGACATAGAGTAGACCCGGGGATAAGGGCGTTATGCCCGAGGTAACCCGGGGGTGGTGGTGGGGCTCTAAATAAAAATATATATTAATAGCCATAATCATTTTAATTGATGTAAAAACTACAGAGATTTGATATAATATCAATTTTACAGTTAATACACTTTAAAATAAATGAATAAACTACTAATATTACCTTATGATTTATATTTTATCTTCTGCTTAGAAAGAAATGAACGGTGAGTTAATTTTGTGCCCCTGCCGAAGATTTTCTCTTACCAAACATCAACGATAGTAGGCAATCTTGGAGACATCACATCGACCCTGGTACCACGTTTCTACCTCTTTTATATCTTAACGGAATCTCTCGCTATGTTCTTCACTTAGTGCTTCAAAATTCTCTGGGAAATGTTGAAGATCAAAGTGAAGGAAGTGTAACTTCAAGCTCACATTACAGCCCAGTGCCCTAAACGTTTCGAGCATGATTTTTACAATTTTCTCATATTGACAATAATCTTTAACATTACCCAGAAACTTCCCAATGACGTCCTTGTATGATTCTTTTAGTTCCATGTCAGTCGTGCATTTAAAAGTAACAACCGTAATAAGTTTGCGAATTTGTGATCATCAAAAAGTCTTCCCTTACTTTTGCCTCCGAGAGTAACAGAATTTTTTTAGCAATGTATTAGTAACAAGGGACATTTTTGTCCAAAACTTTAACAAATTGCTTCATTAATCCTAGTTTTATGTGCAAAGGTGATAGTAATATTTTTTTTTCAGAATCAACTGACGGGTGATTTATTCCATTTTTGTCCCTGGCACCAGTTTAATTAGTAACTTTCCAGTGTATTTCCCTAGCTCTTGAGTCCCAATCGCACGAAAAACACGGAAATGTGTACCCTTCTTGTTGCCCCCCCCCCAAAATACCACACACCTTAAGGTCACATCACACGTACCACTTGTGGTCATTCTATATTTTGTATATTTTCTAGAATAGTACACATGTTTGTATATGTTTCTTTCATTTACACTGAACGAACTGCTGGGACTGAAGCTAATTTATTCCCATTACGCAGAAGAACGCATTTTAAACCTATTTTGCTAAAATAAATACACATACGCCAATCTGCCGGTTTATTAACTGTTCCTAGGTGACCATTCAGGCCAGGAATATAACTACAGTACACTAACTTCCCACATTATGAAATACTTTTTACATTATTCTTCACGACGTCTGTACAATAAAAAGTTGTGCCCGGAGCTAAAAGATTGTCTTCTTTAAATCTGGAATCTAAAAGTTCACCTTTTACTTTTGCAAGACCCACAGTGTGAATCAAATTGTTTAATTCTGATTAATTGATAGGACACGGATTGTCTTTTGATTTTAGGTACAAATTGAAATCATCTTCTGTGCCGAAGGTAGAGAAACACTGGTACTTCTCTATTCTAACGTTTTGGTGTTATTTGAATTGTAATACCTGTCCCACATGCTGGCGGCTTATTGCTTCCGTAGTTTTTTTATCTGAAACTGTGTAATGTAACCAGGAGTGGGTCGTAGAATGAACCTACCCTCTGTTAAACACATTGACAAAATAGTATGGAAAAAATCAGTGATTATATTATAAAATAGTATTATATTTTAGATGTTCACATATTTTAATGCAGCACGTATCATATATACCGCTTACAAGTGGTGGACCACGCGCTCTCATTTTTGTGTTCAAAATAGGAATGTGCAAAATCTGTACGTGATACGTAAAACTAATAACAGTTCCGTTATCAAGTTATCTGACTTGACTTATTTGTATCTCGTGCCGCAAAATCTTCGCAGGCCTGTGTAGCAGAAAACAAAGTGGAAATTTGAGATTTATTATTTTAGAAATCAATGTTTCCATGGTTTTTTCAACACTCAGTACTTAGTGTGTCCTCCGTGAGCTTCAATGACTGCATTACACCTACGAGGCATGCTTAGCAGAAGCCTTCTTACAGAAACTTGTGAGATTCTCTCCCATTCCTTGGTAAGTGCATTTGAAAGTTCTTCCAGGTTTTGTGGCACAACAGGACGCTTACGAACAAGTTTTTTCAGCTTATCCCATATATATGCTCTCATGTCCATTAGTTGATCATTATCCTCACGGGGTTGAGTGAATCACATTTCACAACCCTAATACAAATAAATGTTTTATCCTATAGACAGGAATTGAATTCGGGTTCCCTAGGATAATAACTTGCTGATAGACTATAGAGGCGATATTTTATTTTACAACTTTAAGATATTTAAATACAAAAATGTATCTATACACATATATGCGTTAAACAATTATGCCCAAAGTTACATGTTTTAATAGTCCAATTAATTTTAATTTCCATTGCACATATGAGGTGAAACATAATTGGATATCTGCAATCAATCCCAAATTAAAGATTGGCTAAATTGTATGTGAATGGGAAAGATAAAAAAAATGTTTATCATAATAACACGAGTATGACGAATCTTAAAATAATTTAATTCTCCACAGTAAAAAAAAATAAACTCCTGTGTTTACTTATAGCGCAAAAGAGAGATTATTCTGTCTGTGACGCAACCACTACGTAATAATGAAACTGGACGACTGTTCGCTTGAGGCAAACTGACTGATGATTCTAATTTATTCCCGCGATATTGTCGATAAATGAGACAGAAGCGTTAGAATTGATATGTTCATTTTTTCATCCTGCAGATCTAAAACCAACTAACATAAAATCTGTATTTAACAATTTCATAAAATCCACATTTTTCTTACGACTATCAATATGATTCGGATTGTAAAATATTATATTTTTTATCGGATACACATATATTACGCGCTTAGTTTACTTTTCATGTCATATATGGCCTTCATTGCTAAATGTTAAAATTTAATTGTAACATCGAAATAAAAAAGAATTACCGGTACTACTATAAAGTAAAAAAAATATATTCTCTTTAAAATGTTCTCTTGTTACAGAAGCCGTAAGTTAGCATTGCGAGCGATGTCCCGCTGCCTATTTGATAGGTTTTTGCACTAGGAGTCTGAGTGGTTAAATTGGTATGTCACTAACGTACAAAGTTATAGCTCTCGGGTTCAAATTCCGGTGCAGGAGTTTATTTTTCTTTTTATGCCATATATATACATATATTTATTTATTTATTTATTTATTTATTTATTTATTTTTCCACATTAGACAACATTCCGCATTATAAAAAACAAAAAAATATTAACCAATCTTAGATTATAGAGCACCATATATGTCTTCTTATGTACCTTGGATTAATTGTAGTTCCGCTGCCGTTGGAAAGTGAAGTATAGTGTGTACGAGCGACTTCGATGGTAACGCGCGAAAAAACAGTCCCGTTTCGTCAGCGTTAAAAATGTCTCTTAGGTGCGTATCCTGAAATTAAAGTATGCAGTTTCAGTTTCCGCTCACTAACTATGCTTTCGTCCACATCCTTTGTTTCGCCACAAATTTCATTCTACACTACATTGTGTCGTCTTTTAAAACTGTCCACAACCAACCTGAAGATGCCTTGAAATCGTTATTCCCTAGGGATATAGCAACAGCTAGAGCTTGACTTTGGAATATCGGTCCGGAAATTTGGAGATTTTTTTTTCTCTTCATTTGACCATTTCCTTGCATCCATTCATTCGTTATTTTTTCTTTATGTTTTAAAATCTCACAAACTTGGGTTTTCCATATTTCTATTTAGTCATTATTTTGTTTTTCTTTATCTTCAATCGCTTTCACTTTTTCGTTTAATGACAGTGATACATACGATTTAACCATCTTTATACCGTAAATTCAGACGCTACCTTTGAAAGATACGTACACAATCAGTCTCAGATCTTAAACTAATTTAAGATTTTATAGTGCACTGGTTATTTGTAAGACAGATGTCACACGCCAAATATTTGTTAAATGAACCTGTATTTCGCAAGACGGGTATGCAGTGAGGCCGAAAGAAACTTCCAGATACATGTAGAAACTCTACTTCACCCGGCGCCGGCGGCAGGAATAATTACTTATTGTTAATTCGACTAACGGGAATTCAATGAAGTGAAAACTAATTTATTTATCTCCCTCTCTTTCCGCCTTATAAACATTTTTTTCGTGAATTGTGTAAAAATTTCCTCCCGTTTCCGCGTTGGACAAATTCCGTTTTATACAAAATAAATACACGTAAAATTACTATTATTTTGCCGGGACCAATAAATTTGTTCACATTGGTCAGATTTCCGCATTATTCACGTTCCGGATTAAACACGTTTTACTATATATATATATATATATATATATATATATATATAGTTATTTCCAATCTCTGGTAACAAATGGGAATACTATTGTGACACTGTTATGTGAGTGCTAAGGTCACCGTTCTGGGAGATGAACATATCTATTTTCGCTTAGTCTTCACAGCAGTTGCACATGTTATTCTCATAATGCCTAAGCAAACTGAACCATTGAGAAGACTACAACACCCCTCTTTCAGACGCAAAATAGTTATTTTTCATCAATGAATTCTGTAAGAGACTGAATTTTGTGGTTTTGAAGAAAGGTATTAGTTCGGTATTAAATAAAGCGGGAAAGTCTCGCAAAGGATTAATTCCAAGAAGAAAAAAGATCACTGACCATCGTACACCAGATATGGTAAGAAAGGTCAAGGTCCTTGCCTCTGGCAATAATCCAGCCACACAAAGAAAGGACCATTCTATCTATCTTCGGGTTTTTACAGCAGCTGCCGTCTTCCTGTGCCAAACTTCCAAAGCCTACGATCTTGTGCATCTTCAATCCTTAACCCTCTTGCCTGCATTGCTATCCTTATGTTTTCATTCCATGTTAACTTTGGTCTCCCCATTTTCTTCTTTCTAGTCGGTTGCCATTGATATAATACATCGCTCATCTTCCATTCTTAAAATATGTCCTAGCCATTTCAATTTATTCTCCTCAATTCTTTCAATTAAGCTTTCTTCTGCTTCCATTATGTTTATAATTTCCTTATTTGTGACATGTTCTAATTTTGACTTTCTGGCACTTCTGCGTAAATAATCCATTCTAGAGCTATTAGTCTATTCTTGTAATACTTATTGATTGTCCATACCTCACTTCAATATATTGCAACAGATTCGATCAATGATTTGCCAATATTTTTTTGTGTTTTTCCCGATATGCTTATCCCACCAAATAGAATTTAACGATGATATTATTTTTCTACTCAATTTAATTCTATGCTTTATGTTCTCTTTGCCTATACCTTCGATTTTATCCATATTTCCCAAATATTTAGTTTGTTTCACTTGGTTTATTTGAATTCCTTGTTTCAACATTAAATTTTCTCTTTCATTGCTGTTTATTGCCAAATGTTATGTTCTTTTGTAAATTTACTGTGAGAACCCATTTTTATATGTGTTTCTCAACCTTTTATCATGAATTCCATACCAAATTTGTCTTGCGCTAAAACCAATTGACCATCAGAAAATTGTAATGAGAGCAAAAATCTGTTGCCTATTGGGATACCCATACCTTTGCAGCTTTGTTTCCATTTCATTAATATAAATTCTACATTAATATTAAACAAAATTTGACCATTACTAATAAATTACGAATATCCTTAAAACAGTTAACACTATCGTAGGCGAATCAGGAAAAAGTCACAAAGATAGAGTTCATTATATTGTTGCCTCGTCACATTTCAGAACGTCGTACGAACGTCAGAAAGCTGTATGAAAATCATCTGGCAGAAAATTGGAATATGTGGTAACTTCAGACAAAGTATGTCCTCGTGCAATGTACTTGGACCAATGGATCTGTATCCCTGTAGCGCTGGCATCGTTCCTCAAAAAGTACACGTCAGTTCTCATACCATTTCACCGCGCTCCTCTCCCACGTCAAATAGAAGCCACTTTAACTAACCGAGCAGGGACGTTGCCAAACTACCCCCGGTGTCAGGCTCTTGAATATTGAATAATGTAAGGTTAATTATTACTTCTTCATATCTAATTTAAGTAGGTCTAATGACACTGATTGATTTCTGCGATTAATGGATATAATTATAATAGTGGATATTGATACTAGTAAAATTCATGGTGATTTTCCGTTGAGGTATTAGTTCACAGTAATATAATGTACGGTTAAAAAATATAATATAGTTACCTTGTAGGTCCGTCTCCTCAACTTAAGTTCTTTTAAAACTCTGTAGGCCTTTCGGGACTAGTCCCATCATCAGCAGAATGCATTAGGTCCGTTCTTGTTGACCCGTGTTGAAGCACTGACTTGGTTGTGAGAATTTTGTACAGGGGATTGTGTGGATTAGAAATAGAAATTGGCATTTATCGAAAACCGACAAGCAACACACTAGCCATAAACAATAAATCGAGACATCCTTTTCAACATAAAATAAGTACATTCAAAAGCATAATAAATAGGATGTTAAAACTCCCTCTAAATAAAGACAATTATAATAAAGAATTAAATTACATCAAACACATGGCAAAAATTAACGGCTACAACAAACTAATAATAAATAGAATTATAAATAAACAAAAAAGAAAAAACAACTTTACCAACATAACCAAACTTGAAATAGAATCCAATGACAACAACAAAAAATGGATAACTCTCACGTACACTGGTAAAGAAACATTAAAATTGGCCAACACACTAAAAAAGCTCGATAAGAATATTAATATATCCTACAGAACTGACAACAAACTAAACAATTTAATAAATAACAACATCGAAGAAATAGATGAATTCGACAATAAAGGCATCTACAAATTAACATGTACAGACTGCAATAAATTCTACATTGGGAAAACTAACAGAAGCTTCAACATTAGATTCAAGGAACATTTCAGAGATTTCGTTTACAATGGAGGAAAATCAAGTTACGCAAAACATGTAATTCAAGCTGGACACCATATGCATAACATCGATAACACCCTCACAATAGTACATAGAGAAAACATTCCAACGAGAATAAATATACTGGAGGAAATCGCAATCCTAAGAGAAACCAACAGCAACCTGATTCTCAATGAATACACACCTAATCCACACAATCCCCTGTACAAAATTCTCACAACCAAGTCAGTGCTTCAACAAGGGTCAACAAGAACGGACCTAATGCATTCTGCTGATGATGGGACTAGTCCCGAAAGGCCTACAGAGTTTTAAAAGAACTTAAGTTGAGGAGACGGACCTACAAGGTAACTATATTATAGTTTTTAACCGTACATTATATTAGTGGATATTTGTTGGTTAAATGGAAATTACGTGAAGGGAATCTACATATGTTGTTTTTCACCCGGTGTCAGGCTCTTGAATATTGAATAATGTAAGGTTAATTATTACTTCTTCATATTTAATTTAAGTAGGCCTAATGACACTGATTGATTTCTACGATTAATGGATATAATTATAATAGTGGATATTTGTTGGTTAAATGGAAATTACGTGAAGGGATCTACATATGTTGTTTTTAAAGATAAATGTTTCGTCATAAATATTCTCCTTCGCCTCATTGTCTTATTTGGTTAGATTTGGAACGTAATCTTGAAGTACTAACAAAATTATAAAATGTTAGGTATGAACACACATTCATGTACACCCTTCGACAAAAAAAAAATGAGTCATCTCTTGAACGCACATTTCTTCTAAGTCATACTCGGCACAGCACTGGGTTCAAACTAGGAAACTAGTCATAATTGTGCAGTCCCTGAGCTACTGTGTTATGTGGCATGAACTGAAGACTCTTCTACGTGTCCCGATAGCTCAGCGGTAAAGCACTCGGTCACTGGTTCTGTTAATGAAGATCGCAGGTTCGCGTCTTCAATTACGCAGTTTTTTTCGTGATATTTGTATTAAAACGTTTTATGAATTAAATACATTTTATTTCGACATTTAAATTAATCTATACTTTTTAAGTTCATAATTTTTTTATACCGTTGAGGTTATAACGTCCACCGCTGTGGTCTCGAGGTAGCGTGCTGCCTTGTCACACAGCGGGCCCGGGTTCGATCCCCGGTCGGGGCAGTTTTTCTGGGTGAGGTTTTTATCGAGGTTTTTCCTCACCTGTAAGACAAATGTCAGGAAAACTTTAAGGCCCAAACGGTCCCCGAAATCATATGGCCATCATCATTACCCTTATCATTATCATCATCATCCTTCACCGGTGTGGAAAGCAACGTGAAGTTTTATTGTCATAATTTTAGCTGTTGTAACTTATATAATGATTATATTAATCATAAACGATTTTAATAATCGATTCCTGCTTGAAGGACTATTAATTGAAGTTGCATGAACTACCAGACCTTCAATTCCCTAGTAAAGCTGCAAGCATAGCATGAAAATGCCATGATTGCAGTGAAGGACCTGCCTTCGGGCAGAATTACTATGGATGGATGGAGGTTATAACAATGTTAAATTATATATTTTTACACGCTTTATATTAGTTTGACCTGTATCTCTCTATGTAACGAACCTGTATCTATGTAACGGAATCTTAGAACACGATTTTCATCCACTTAAAAACTTTGGATTGACTTGAAACTTTGTATACTTGTAAAGGACCCATGACAATACAATAATTTCATAATTGTTTTCTAAAATCCTGGCCAGAATCATCGGAAAATCAAAAAAATAAAAACCTGTGTAATAGGTTGCGGATTTATCGACTTTTTAGTCTCGTTGTAAGAGCTCAGTTAGTAGAGCTGTGGACTGTAGTGGTATATACTTTCAGCAATCAATAGGTCGCTGATTGAAATCCGGGCCGGAGGTTTTTTTTTTAGAAAAGTATTGAGCAATTAAATTTTCATGGGATTCCGGTTTATGACATCAATTAAACTAAAAATTAAAAAAATAAGTAATAGTTTAAAAAACTGAAACAACGCGCTTTATTAGATAACCAAACTAAAAAATAAAAAAAATAAATAATAGTTTAAAAAACTAAAACAACACGCTTTATTAGAAAACCGAACTAAAAAATAAAAAATAAATTTAATTTCCAACACGCTTGGGGGAAAAAATCAAAGTGGTCAACAAAAAAATCATCTCTAACACATCTAGAATAAAACTAGAGTTATCTACAAAAAAAATAATTTTACCATCAAAAGCGTTGGGTGATTTTTATGGTTTTTACGTTTTCTTCTTAGAGACTTTACTTTTACCAATATATGTTTATTATCAAATATAGGTATTAATTGATATTAAAATTATTGTTTTTGTAGATAACTCTAGTTTTATTCTAGATGTGTTGGAGATTATTTTTTTGTTGACCACTTTAATTTTATCCCAAGCGTTTTGGAAAATAAAATTATTTTTCATTTTTTAGTTCGGTTTTCTAATAAAGCGTGTTGTTTTAGATTGTTTAAACTACTGTTTATTTTTACCTTGTATACCACCTTCTTCCTCAACTATCTAAAATTTTCGTTGATTTCACTCTAGGCCTTTCGATACATCTTGTGGAGTTGTAGTAATATTGAATTAACTGTATGTCTAATAGAGGGTTTTGCTTATTAGGCACATTTTCGTTGAGAATGTTTGTATTCCTGGCCTTCTTGATAATTTCGATTTCTTATAAAATGTTAATTTTGTGTCTGTTGTTTTCTATGTGTATAATTTACATTGTATTATCGATATTGTTGAAACTGTGGCCGCTTTCTGAAATATGTTTAGCGAAATTTGATTTCATTGTTAAAGGAGAAGACAAATCAAATTTCGCTGTTCGCCAGGTTGAATCCAATCGAAAATGTATGGGCTAAGATGAAAATAGAGATGAACTCTAATTGGCCTGCAGATGCACGAAAAACGAAAGATGGCTTATGGGCACAAATTCAAGACGCCTGGGATGCTCTAGCCGATCGTCCACGTGCCTGTAGAAAATTTTTGCATCAATGCCCCGCAGATTGAGGGCGGCAATAGATACTGAGGATTCATACACCCGATATTGATTTTGTTTTTGTTAAAGTTTTTCATTTTAGAAGATATTATTTCCTTTCTTCATTTAATTATTAGAAGTTTTTCATTTATGTGTTTTGTGTGTGCATTAAAGCCATAAAACTCAAATATAAAATTAAATATGAAACTATATTACAGGCGGCGAAATGCTATCCTAACATTCAGTAAAAAAAAAAAGTAGAACGGGAATCGAACCCATAAGGTTATGAACGCAGATGTTGCGTGTTAAACCGCTCGACTACGGAAACACACAAAGGCAAACTCTCTCTTTTATGTTAGTTGAGTCGTGCACTACGTTAACTAGCAAACACCACAGTACAATTACTGAAAACGTGTTAATGTGAATAAGGCTTCTGCGAGTGCTCACGAAGTTCTCCGATCGGTTGATAGAATCAAGAGATGACTCTTTTTTTTTGTCTAAGGGTGTACCCTCCTTCGTTCTCATCCGGGCTAGGGACCGGCTATGGCGAAGTTACTACATGCTACGATCTTATTTACATGTTATATAACATATTGATACTATACAGGAATTCTAATTTATGCTTATGAATTAAACTAATGATACTGATTTACAATTTACATAATAATACAGGGCTTCCAATATAAAACCGGACACGCCTCACGGGGTTTCACCCGTCAGGCAGCGCTCTCTCCTCATCCGCATTTCACTCTGCCAGCCGCAGAGTGTCCGGTTTTATACTGGAAACCCCATATATATAACATAGCATACTGATACTGAGTTAACACTGGACTGTGAGTGCAAATAATATCCCGCAAGAAATATCAAAACTGTGAGTAACGGAAGGGGAGGAAGAGAGAGATTTGAAAATAGAGACAGGCAAGAATGCAGGGAAGGAAATGATTTACCGAGGCAGAAACGGAAGTAGTGTTTAGTTCGCATTTCTTACGGGGGCATAGATCCGTTGGCCCAAGAATAGTACTATCGAAGGGGTGAAATCTTCTGATGATTCACCGATGTGTTTTTGTGCATTTAGACTCCCAAAAAGGGCATCGGGAAACAGGTGTCCCCATAGATTAAATGGCCTATAAAAACATGTAAAGAGGGGTGGGAACTTCTGGACATGCCTCTACTATATAAGAATCTTCTCCAATATGAACTACGGTGCAGAACAATAGCACATATGAAGAGAAAACAAATAGAGTATGACAGGTGCTGGAGATATGGGTTTTCATAAGATAAACACCAAATACTGATACTGCTAGTGACAATATAAAAAAAGACGAAACAAATTATATAGGGTGAAAATTATTTAAACCGACAAACTCTGGGAGGTTGTAGGGGTCAACAAAACATATTTTTCCCTAATGTCATTTTTTCCTATGAGGATTATTTAAACCGGTAGAGGAAGATTTATCTGGCGGCAAATTAATTAAACCAACAAACACTTTTGCATTTTTATTACCAAGAGACAACACATTAACACAACGCAATTGCTTAAATTACAGTAAATGTTCAAAAATGCCTCCATTGGCATGTAAACAAAGAGGTGACACCGGCGGATCATGTTCTGTCTAACACAGGCAAAAACTCCAGGAGTATCGTTAATTGCTCCCGTTGCTGCTACTATCCAGGCAACCAGATCCTTCTGATGCAACAGGAGTTGTGTAAACAAGGTTGTGCATCTCTCCCCACACAAAAAATCCAGAGGGGTCATATCTAGGAATCGAGCAGGCCATGGTACAGGACCACATCTGCCAATCCACTTTTCTGGAAACAGTTGGTTCAAGAATCGACGCACACGACTGAAATGTGCCGGCGCCCCGTCATGTTGGGACCACATGCATTGTCTTGTTGGGAGCGGGACGTCTTCCGGCAATTCTGGCAATGCTCTGGCGAGATTATTGTAATAGTGCCTGCCATTTAATTGCCTAGGTAGGAGATATGGCCCAATTAAACAGTCCCCAACAACACCGGCCCACACATTAACGAAGAACCACACTTGAAATGCGTGAGTAACTGTGGCATGTGGGTTATCCTCACTCCAAACATGCACATTGTGCATGTTGAAGACTCCATCACGCCCGAACGTTGCTTCATCTGTAAACAACACAGAGGATGGAAATGTAGGATGCATTTGACACTGTTCCAGGTACCACTGCGAAAACTGTGCTCTAGGTGCATAATCAACTAGTTCCAGGTTGTGGATACGCTTTAAGTGAAATGAATGTAAGAATTGCTCATGAAGGATGTTTTCTGACATTAGTCTGATTCGTCCCCATGTTACGCCCAATTGCACGAGTGCTGATTGAAGGATCTCGCTTCCACATGCTGCAGGACAGCTTCCTCAAATCGCAGCGTTCTTACTGTGCGACGGCATCCCTGTCCAGATAATCTGCCAAATGACCCGGTCTCGCGCAGACGTTGGTACACAGCAGTAAACGTCGTATGATGCGGGATACGGTGATTAGGATATTGTTGTTGATAAACCCGCTGTGCAGCTAGTCCGTTGTGGTGCGCTACGTAGTACGCACCAACCATATCAGTGTACTCACTCCAGGTGTATCGCTCCATTAGTAAACAGATACAATTCACTACTACACTGATGGACAAAACAATTCTTACCATCAACAGCAGTTGCAGTCATCACAAGTGAAGAGCGTAATACGCCCTCTACCGGTTTAAATAATCACCATAGGAAAAAATGACATTAGGGAAAAATATTTGTTTTGGTGTCCCCTACAACCTCCCAGAGTTTGTCGGTTTAAATAATTTTCACCCTGTATAGGACACTGACTACGAAAATACTGCATGCTAATAGATTTTCTGTAAGGAATGACGAACGGGCGAAAAGTTCGAGGCAGAAGACATTTGATAATAGTAAACATTAAATGGATCGTGTGTTAATTCAAAAGAGAGATAAAAAAAGCAAATCTGAACAAATATAACATACTATAGTTTTGTAGTGAAATAACAGCCCTTTGGTAGAAAATCATGACTAGAATTAATGATTATAATGAATTAATCGTTAGTGGTTGTTAGTTTATAAGTCATTAAATTACACCCGTCTAAAAAGAAAATTTCGTAACGCAGGAGCTGCGTAAACTAAGTGAGTTCCTCAGTAATTCGAATTTGTTAAGTTTTTTACAGAGCGCTGGAGCAGAGAAGATATATATATATATATATATATATATATATATATATATATATATATATCAATTTTTAGAAATTGGGAGCAAGTTGCGAGTTATGTCTTCTGTCAGGAACCCTCAATTCAAAGATATTTCATTTCTTAATTAATTGGTACATTCCGAGTTTCGTTGCTAACACAAAAACAAAAATTGCTGCTACTACCCTGTCCGCTCTTAAAGTGATCCTCATCAAAACAAAATCATGTGACCTGCTCGCTTTTCATTGGTAATGGACACCGACCTACATTGTAGAAGCAATATACTTCCGCCATTTGCGCCACAATTACTGTCACTTTTTACAGGGAGATGACGGCACAGCAACAGAAGACTCGATACTTTCAGCCATTTTGTTTTATGACAATCCACTGAAGCATGACTCAAATGCATCACCCATATGTAATAAACTATTTTAAGTTGTAATTATTGATTAGGTATATTTTAGAATATTTTGTATGTTTTGAATATAATTATTCTCATTCACGAAGAATAACAACTATATTCAGAGGACATATTTTTAATTTCATAAAGGAAAGTACTTTTTCGCGTACTTATTGCTTCTACAACGTACGTCGGTGTCCATAACCAATGAAAAGCGAGCAGATCACATGGTTTTGTTTTAACGAGGATCACTTTAAGAGCGGACAGGCTATAGAACAGTTTTTAAATTTAAGACTTACAGATAACCTCACTGTTAATGGTCCGATTTTTTCTGAATTACGGAATATAGGTTTTTTTTTTAATTAAATTGAATGTATATCTATTCGGTTTCGTGACGATTAAACGGAAATTGCAGCCATTAAAGCGTTGAAAGTGTTCCCACAAAAATTACAGCTTTTATAATTCTTATAATTCTTAATAATCCGATTTTGATGAATTAGATCTTACGTTTCTTATTTTAATGTTACATATCAAGTTTCGTTGTGAAAAATAAAAAAGCCGGCCGCTAGAGTGATTTTAAAATTTCTATTTTTCTAAATCTCTACTCTTAATTTCCTGATATTGTTTGTACTTGGAGAACGTCTTTTTTTGTTTTATTTCAATTTAATCATCCATTATTCAAAATCGCCAACAACGCTTTAATTGATCTTCCTTCTCCATCAAACATTAGAAGATGGTGAAACTTTGGATCTTTACTATGTAACGAGTTTCGTTGCGGTAAAACAAAAGTTGCTGCCGGTAGGATGATTTTTAACTTTCTCTTCAATTTAATGGTCTGATTTTGTGGTTAACGAATTCTTATTTTCTTTCTTAATTGATTGTAATATTATGTCGAGTTTCATTATTATGCTTCTGTATCGTATTAAGTAAAAAATGTAAAACCCAATGAATTCATGACATCGAATATTTAACTCATGCCCCAAATGGGGGTCAATGACCAATCACGTTTCAATTAATTTTGTTTTTCAACCAATCACAGTCGTGTTTCACCTCGATATTTATCGAATTATGTTTATCAAATTAAAGAAAGCTCCTCATGTTTAATATTCTGAACAGGTCACAGCATTATTTTGCAGTGACTGACTCTCTAACAAATACGTTGAATATAACAAATAATGAACAGATTCCTTCGAACTACACATTTAATTTGATAATTGTGTGTTCAATAATTGTGTTTTCAAATAATGATTTTACTGAGTAGTTTCCTAAAAAAAGTAATAACCTGTAATGTTGGTTATAATATACAGTTTGATGTGTTTCATTTTTTCTCCACTAGGGTGCATTCTTATTATATTGCGATCCTATTAGACAGTAAATAATGTGATAAGTGGAAGTGATGAACAAATGAAACATAATCAAACATTTCTCATTTGTTTTCAAACATCGCAGTTTTCATTAAGTATATAAATATTTCAAAATAACTATATTTAAATAATGATTTGTGAGTAAACAGCTTACTTTTATTCGTTAAACAGTCCTAACAAAAGCGACTATTGATTTCCAAATCCTCTAGATAAATTTGGAAATCACTCGTGACATGATAATTTATGTAACTTATGACAAATTTTTCTTTGTCAAATATAATTTTCCCCATCACCTATATTAAATTATATGTTTAACATTTTCAATATTGTTAACGGTGTGTTAATATTGAACGCTTTACAAAATGTACCCACCAATAACTGATTTTTATAATTATTTTAACATAGTTACACTTTGTCCATCGTCTACCGAAATCATTTCATATAGTGATGATCTTGAAGAAGATTTCCGGGTTGTAGGCCGTGGTCTTGAGGCTTGAAGTTCCCCGACGTTTCGCCAGAGACTGCGTCTGGCATCTCAAGACAACCCTTGAGGATGCCAGACGCAGTCTCTGGTGAAACGTGGGGGAACTTCAAGCCTCAAGACCACGGCCTGCAGCCCGGAAATCTTCTTCAAGATCATCATAGGCCGTGAAAGCCTAAGTGAATACATTTCATATAGTATTCGTAAGTTACTAAAATGTTCCATTTCTAACATTCTTAATTTAAACTTACAAAAACGTTATATCCTACCTACAATAGGAATCTAAATGTTTATTATTTAACTCACCATTTTTTCACATCTCTCCTCTCATTCTAAAAATTCCAACTCGCCGAAAAATATATAAATAAATAAATAAATGCAGCATTTTTATATAATTGTTGCATGACTATTTTGAATTGCCACTTAAAAAAATTTCAATTTCAGGGTTAAAAGTTTTTTTTTTCACAGCATGCAAAAGTAATACATTATGCCACTAGTTACATAAAGCAACGTTGTTACTGTGTAGGCCTATATTTAGAATATGACCGCAGAGTGTATTCTAAAAATATGATTTAATATAAATGCATTGTGTGGTTTATATTTTATGTTATAAAAAAGTAAAAAAAAACGGAATGTGTAAAACTATTTTTTCAGTAGATAATGCAGACATTTTTTTGTCTATAAACGCTGTTATAATGAGAACGTATTTCTATATATGTTGCTAATTTAAAATAATACATTTGGACATAGTAGAATACACACTTATTTTGTAACTAAGAATTAAACAATGACTGGAGTTAATAAAATAGTGATAAATATGTACATGTTTCATGTTACCATGTCAATCCGATTGTTTCTGTTACCGTATCTCCCAAAATTATATCCATAACCTTCTGGGAAAACGTTTATACATAATCTAAATTCTCCACTTATAATAAATAACTCCACGTAGTCCTAATCAAAATACCAGATACTGGAAATAGCAGGAACACGAGAATATAAAAATTTTTTTTGCGCTAATGATATTATCGGAACGTGTCAGATATTAAACAAATTTCACGCATGCAATGAAATATGTACATGTTTCATGTTACCATGTCAATAATATTATTGGCATGTACGTAGGCCTACTATTTATAATGTTTCTTATATTATAACATAATTAATTCTAACTCACTGGCACTATCGAACCCGTAGGTTCATGGCCGCGCGGACATAATATCTCCATACATCCCTATCCTGAGCTCATGTTTTCCCTGTATAATCTACTTCCCTCAAATCACAGTTAATGTTATTCTCCCACCTCATTCTTGGTCTACCAACTGGGCTTGTTCCCTATTGTTTTCCTACAAGAAGCTTCCATGTTCGTATATTATAACATATAATTATAAATATTATATTTTATTTTTTTAATCTGTGAACTATAGAATACGGTAGGCCTACGTGGACATACAACATTTTTTTTTATATTAACTTTGAACAATTCAGTGAATTGTTGACTCCAGGTTCGACATTGGTGTAAGATTTAAAAAAGCTATGCAGGCTAATAATCGTTCAACTGCTATGTTTCTTCTTAATTTATTTAATTTAACTCAGCAAAGTAAATAACTTTCGAGTTTTTTTTAATTCAGGAAATGCATTGAAAGTGAATGAAGAGATGACGTAATATAAAACCGGATATTTATCCCCATATAAAAATAATAAGGGTTTTTATTTAATATTTAAATATGATTATATTTATTTCTATTAAGAATGGAAATATAGATTGATTTAGAGAATTAATTTTTTTTATAATTATATAAAAAAATTCAAACTGGTCAATATAAACTGTTAATACTGTTAGATGTATCTATCCTCAAACCATAACTTAAACACAAGATCACAACATAGTCTCTTACTTAATATACCGCAACATAGGACATCACATCACTCCATGTCATATACCATCTCCACTTCTCGCAACTGGAATTCCTTACCACAAGAAATAAGGGGCTGCCGGACATTGGCATCTTTTAAAAGAAATCTAAATTTATATTTGCTCTAAACTCGACTTCATTATTATCCAGTGTAAGATATATATATTAATTGGTGTTTCCCGTATAATGTATCATATTTATATTATTATTATTATTATTATTATTATTATTATTATTATTATTATTATTATTATTATTATTATTATCGTATCATTATTGTTATTACCTTATAAAATGTTGTTTGTACATGACATTTACATTGCTACATTTATTGTATCTTTAACTGTTTATAATTAGTATAGTGTATATCTATATTTGTCGAATATTTATTTGTATTTGTGCTGGTTGAGTGGAAGAGAGGGCCTTATGGCCTTAACTCTGCCAGAATAAATAAAGTATTATTATTATTATTATTATTATTATTATTATTATTATTATTATTATTATTATTATTATTATTATTATTATTATTATGTATTTCAAACTGATTTAATATATGTAAAAATACTTTGAATATTTGAATTGACAATTTTTTATAAACAAGTAAATGGGATTGGACGAATTTGATGGGATTCAGCCAGTAGTACTCCTTTTCTTTTCGATTGGACTAATCAAAATATAATCTGAATACTGGATTTATCCTACAAGAATAACAAGATGGCTACAATACTTGAAAGAAGTTATATATGTAAAACAACGAGTCACCGAGAAATAAGAGAATTAGTATTCATTTCATGATAGTAGTTGACAAAATGGTGTCAAATCGATGGAAAATAATATCGTAGTACAAATTTTGTTCATCTGGAATATAAATAATCCATAAGGTGAAAATAATGTGTTAGTGAGTGAAAAATTGGCCGTTGGAAACAGTCATCCATTAATGAAATAATAATCTGCCCATAAGTGAAATTTATTAATTTGAACCGGAATTTTCGAAACTATTGAACATTTACCTCAAGATTCGTCTCAATTTAAATGAGAACTTTAATAAAATAATATTTAATTTAACTGTTAACAAAAGTGTCGTTGCTTATTTATGTAAGAAACTTTCCCTCATTCCCCTGAAGGGAGTCATCAGTGCCGTGGCAAATAACAGTGATCTAAATTATTACAATCATATATCCACAACGTGGGACATCACATCCAACACCCACCTTCAAATACTAGTCTAAACAAGCCTTCTGGAACAAGTCTATTAGCACTGCTAAAATAGAATAGCTAACTTACGAAAAATGCAATAACAAAAATTGAAGATCGCCAATAATATCTAATCAAACATAATCTACCTACTTCTGCAAGCTAACCTGCCTTATTTAACATAATCTGAACAAATATGTTGGCAATTAGCTATAGCAGAAACGTGAATGAACATGTTGGTAATCATTAGCATTAGCAGGTATGTTATAATAAACCAATCGATTAATTTGAAACTAGTGTTCTGTTGCAAGATTCACAGACTAATATCCTGTACAGAATAGCCTATAAATGCATTGTTATTAATACATCTATAAGCCAAATAAGTTAGGTTTTGTTAAGTTCGCTTTTGTCATTGCACCTAATGTCAAACTTAATGGCTCAGAGTTTCAGTTGTTTGAAGGAGAGATGTGTTACAAAATGTACGGGTGCTGAGTTCATAATAAGAGGATATTTTGTATAAGAAAAATATAACAATGGCAATTGACACAGACAAAACTTTAAACTTCACTTCCTCAATATTGTTTAATGCACTAACATCCCCTGGCTTCTAGACGCCTCAGTTATGTAGATAATACTGGTTTCTTCATTTATAACCTAACGTGCACACGACATTTCGCCTCTCTCGAGCTCTTGCTAGATTTCCTCCGCTATCGGCTGCCTTTGAACGCGCGCATCTGCTAGCAGTGGCACTCAGCAGTACTGTATCGCCCAGCAGTATGAACAGGCGATTGAATCTAGAGCAAAGCATTTTTGTGTGTAAAAGTTATCTTCATTGTGAATCACCAAGCCGTATTCGCACAGAGTATATTCAAAAGTTCATTGGTGAAGTGCCTTCTTCCAGATTTACAATTCACGAGATTGTGAAGAAATTCGAAACCGCTGGTTCTATGTTAAACAAAAAACGAAAGCGTAAACTTACAGTTTTAACAGAGGAAAAGTTAGACGAAATAGGCGCAAGTTTTGAAAGTACACCAACAAAATCCATACCAAAATTATCACAACAGATGGGAATTTCAGAGTCTTCTGCACATAGGGCAACTAAATTATTAAAACTAAAACCGTATAAGTGTACACGTGTCCATTGTTTAAAATGCTCATACAGCAGAGGAGTTCATGAATAAAATTAGGGAAGTGTTTCAACATAGAGTGAGTAGTGCTGGTGTATGGCCCTCTCGCTCCCCTGATCTAACAGTTTGTGATTTTTACTTGTAGAGTAACTTGAAAGACAAAGTTTACGAGACAAATCCTCATACTCTGGAAGAACTAAAACAAAATATTAGAAATTAAATCGGAAAAATTGCAGTGGCCCAACTTATTCAAGTTAACGAGAATGTGTTTTCTCAATACAATGCCTGTTTAGCCGAGGGTGAACGAATTATTATAATATTTATAAAGGGTCCGGTTGGCTATAAGATTTTACGGAAAGTTTTATTCTTGCTTGACTTATTTACTTTAAGAAATTTTTATATGCTAGACTTTTCTTTGATAATTATAGTCTGAATGATTGAGTTATACAATTAAATACGTACTAATAATAAATATATTTACTATATTCACATAAATAAGTGAATATTTATATTAATTAATTATTCAATAATATAACTTAAGATTTTATTTAAAGGGGGGGGACATTTCCAGAATCTTTTATAAGGTAAGATTTTTATACATGCTTTACGCGCGGAGTATATGTAGGAGCAAAGCCGACTGTGGCACACCCAACAGCGCACAAGCAAAAAGCCGTGTGCCCGTTAGGTTATAAATGAAGAACCCTGTAGTAATTATATTATAATAATTACCATATTATTTGTTATTTTATAGGAACTTGACACTAGGTTCTCACAAAAAAAAACTCCAATCACTAGTTACTTCAACGTTGGAATTCCTGATATATTTTTATTTCGATGTAAAATATTAGTGAAATGATTTAATTTGTCTTCCCCTATGCGGCTCCTCAATTAACTCTTTATGAGTTTTAAACTTTCAGTTTATGATATTGATAAATGCAATATAATTATCAACAATTTTTATATTTATTTGAATGTATCAGAGTCCAATCCAAAATGAAATAATTAATTCCAAGTTATTCAGGTGATTTTACGAAATTCTGATCTGTTATTAAAAAATGTTTAATTCATTCTTATGCATTATGTAAACTATGTTCAATTTTACCGGTATCAAAACAGCGAATACTAACTTTATATTTCTTGTGTTTGGCAGAAAGTTCATGTTTTTTTTATTTTATTTTGTAGATATTTCAAGTCTCATACGTCATTTTTCGTCCATATGCTATCACTACCGTCGATGAGGAGAGACAAAAATAGTAAAAACGGTTGTTTTATTCATAAACACAAAGCCAAAAAGTAATGTCATAGGCGCATCAAAATCGTTATACCTGCTGACCTTCCTTTGCACTCAGATTATACCAATACTACTCGTATATTCAAGTCGGGTGTTGGCCTAACATTTTCCTCCATATTTAATTTTTCTCTTAAATTTAACGCTTAAAAATGTAGCACTATAAATTCAGGACCTTCGTTTTACAGACAGGCAATTGATAACCAACTGTTATAAACAGACCACCGAACACGACTTTAACATTAAATTAGGTGTCGATGATATAATTATTCGATTATAATATTTTGTCTCTAAAACTGATGACAAATCAGATCCAATGGATTAAATATTGTTGTCTACAATTTGTTTTAAATAGTTTGATTTCAACGTTACAGACGTGTGTGCGCCGCTATTTTTTGTGTCTGGAGCTCACAACGGAGTACGAATTATTTCACCGGTAGACTAATAATGCATAAATATATAATTTAGGACATTAAACAGAAAAAGTAATAATTGGTGAAATATTGCTCCCGTATTGACAATTACTTTGTGAATAAATGTATTGTTATATGTAATTTAAAAATACGCCTGTTCGTAAGTTTAAATATCAGAATTCCCAACAGAATAGTACCGGTGCTACAGGACAACCTTCATGACTTTTTTTTTTGTATATCTGATAGCACCGAATTACGAGCCGGCGCGGCGACCGCGCGTTACCATGGTAACCGCGTGCGCACTTCACACTCTATTGAAATTAGTAGGTAGGCGCGAGTTTTCAAGTCCTCCATAATACGAACCCACACATCTATGAGCGTCACATTGATTGTGTTTAACCCCGAAATAAGGAAGGTCTATCATGATTTAACATTAACAAAGAAATCACACAATTTTAAGTAAACGATTACAAATAAAAATTAAAAATATAGATCTTCAAAAAAATTAAGTAAGTATATATGAATGATAAGAGGGGCGATGTTCCTCATCCTTCCCTCAGCAGCAGCCCTTGATTGTATAGAACTCCAAAAGTGAGTAAATAAAGTTTGAAATATAAATTATTTACACATTTCCCAGGCGTTTTACAGAATGCCAAAACTGAAGGAAGCAAAGTATTATTATTCGCTATCGTTTCATTGCATCGTTGTGGATTGCCTCACGCGATAAAACTTCTTTTTTCCTAAGTGTTCTTCAAAATGTTGCCAACAGACTTTTACATCTGAGCCAAAATCTCTACAAGATTTTATTGGTTTGATAAATCAGTTCTGTAATTAACTTTCTCACATTAGAAATAATAATGTTAAAACCATTTGTTTCTTAGCGATAAATATTATCATATGGGGTGGAGGATGGTTGGAGACTAAAACGACCGCGAAGAAAGAACCTCGGGACAACTGCCTGCTGAAGAAGTATGATGTATTTTTTTTAATAAAAGTAAATTAACTTATCCAGTTAATTTCTTTTGTAGGGGGCGGAATTTTGAAAACAGCCCTGAGCGGCGAAATTTTTTAATATGAGCTTGATTATCCTGTAACATTGTGCACCTAACAATAAGAGTATTTGATATTACAAAGGTGACTAATCTAACCCCATTGTTATTATCATCTTCGTGAAGACTGCATTTGCCTTTAGTTGGCCTAAATATAGCTTCTCACTTTTGCCTTAAAACCTTCCAAGACAATTTTCATATATCGTAGAAGCCTATCAAATAATATGCATTCTAATTCTTCATAGAACTCGTCCTTGATCTTATCATCCTTATATTCTGCACATTTACAATATTACAAAATCATGCCGTTTACCCTTTAGAATTAGATATTGTTGTAGGCCTATGCTGAGCTGAACAACTCGCTGTAGGGGTAATGATGTTGCAGTTGCGTCAGGGGTCGGGTAAGGTTGTTCAGAAATAAGTAGGCCTACTATATATTTTCAAAATATACTACTTACGTTATTCGAAAGAGTAAGGCTGGATGTGGCGGCTTGAAGCTCAACGTTTGTGGACTAATGTATATGATTTCATCCCTGCAATTGTACTAGCTACCCCACTTTTTTTTTCCTTCGTTCCCTCCCTTACAGCGGGTTGTTCAGCTCAGCATATAACAGTGTGATATTCTATCTCTATCAAACCTAAATCTCGAATATCAAAGAAGATCCTCCTTCGGATTATAAAAAAAACGTTCTGAATTCTGGTATCAGTGTACCCCCACAGTAGGTCTAATATGTAATGCTTCCTTGTTCCTACATACTCCGACTATCTAACTTCCTGCAAAACAACTATATCTAATTAATGTATTCAATTCCTGTGTTAATAATTCCAGTGTCTCACTGTACATACTATCTTAACATTCCATGTTTCTGGGAACAATTTCCTATGTTCAATCTTTTGGTAAGGATCCCCTGAAGTAGTCCCCGCCCGGAAATATGAATGAGGAACTATTTTATCTTTGAAAAATTATATCTCAGTGGAACCCAAGCCCGCGTTTCTTAACGGTTGTATTTTTACAATGAAAGATCGTCACTCTTTGTGTCCAAGATACTCTTTCCGTCTGTCTTATCAGATTTCACCCGTCCGGCATAGGTGACCCTTTTGACAGCAGTCTACCACCGGCATTTAAGCACGCAACCAATTCCACCACAAGGTAAAGATACCATCGGCGAAGCTTCAGCTAATAGGATAGCAAATTAAGATCATACATTCATTAAATTAAACTATCAATAATATTAAATGAAAAAATGAAACATCGTAAATATAACGCCGCTATAAAATAATTTACATCCTTACTAAATTACAATGTTCCTGTATACGTAGAACAATTTAAACACCTAGCTTAGTAACCTATTAATTCTACTATACAAGATACTTAGATTTAATTATTTGACAGTTCTATAAAAACAATAATGCGTTTACCATCCAAAATAATAATATATTAATATACATTTTTCAAACCTTGTAACATAAAACTAATGGAATATTTTACTTGTAACTTACTAGAAGTTCTGGCTAATACCGTAATTTAAAAACAGCAAAAAACGGATAAATTGTTATTGTAAATTGTTACAAAACACGAAAAATAAAAAAAAATGAATAAGATGAGGGAATGGAGGTAACCAAAAAAGTGTAAAAAATATTAATAATAAAGAGAATGGTAAACAATGTACATAAGCTCTACCTTAGACACTGACGGTGCTATCTTAAATTCTGTAGGGATATCTATCCATAGTAATTCTGCCCGAGGGCAGGTCTTTCACTGGAATCATAGCATTTTCGTGCTATGCTTGCAGCTTTACTAGGGAATTCTAGGTGTGGTAGCTTCCCGTTACTTTCCACACCGGTGAAGGATGATGATGATGGTCATATGATTTCGTGGACCGTTTGGGCCTTAATGTTTTCCTGACATTTGTCTTACAGGTGAGGAAAAACCCCAATAAAAACCTCACCCAGAAAAACTGCCCCGACCGGGGATCGAACCCGGGCCCGCTGCGTGACCTCGAGACCACAGCGGTGGACTGTAGGGATATAGGATCCGAAACTTTTAACTCTCGTAATGTAACGTAACGGAAACTAACTTAACGTCCTAAACTAACTTAACGCAACACATTCATGTAAACAATATAGTAATTTGATTTTACTAAATTGCTGAAATAATGAGTTTTAAAAATCTCGCGACTCAATGATATACGATATAGTACCAGGTATGTCGGTAGATGTAAATCAAAATCGAAATAGTTTGTAACCTGTGACCGTTGTAACATGCATTTGCGCTAGAATAGAGGATTTTTAATGCGAGAAATCCCTTCTAGATTGAATGAGAAGTCGAGGTAAAAATAACTTAAAATCGCTATGTTTACAATGAAAAATAAGGGTTGAGTCATTATTCAGACGAAAAGTTAACTTATCCTTGTGCGATCCAGATTATCCAATAAACCGTAAACTAATATCTTGTAGTATACTAACTTGCCAATTTTGTCATATCCATCCATCCATAGTAATTCTGCCCGAAGGCAGGTCCTTCACTGCAATCATAGCATTTTCATGCTATGCTTGCAGCTTTACTAGGGAATTGTGTAGATGTGGTAGCTTCCCGTTGCTTTCCACGCCGGTGAAGGATGATGGTGATGATGATAATGATGATGATGATGATGAAGATGATGGCCATATGATTTCGGGGACCGTTTGGGCCTTAAAGCTTTCCTGACATTTGTCTTACAGGTGAGGAAAACCCCCGATAAAAACCTCACCCAGAAAAACTGCCCCGACCGGGGATCGAACCCGGGCCCGCTGCGTGACAAGGCAGCACGCTACCTCGAGACCACAGCGGTGGACTTTTATCGTATAATGAAATAAATTGAGTTGCTCTACAGGATGGTATTTGGTACAAGGACTTAGAATGGTAATGATAATGAGTGAATAAATATATAAAAACCCGCAATATGATCGAGGAAATGTGTATTTATTATGTTGGCTAACATGACACTAGGAGTCACTTGTTCTCCTTTGCAAAATTTACAGACTCGCTCCTAGTATGCACTAGCCAAATTTGTGCGTTTTTCGTTTTTTTTTTTTTTATTTCAATTTATATAGACACTCCTGACGTGCAATCCCCAGGAGCTCCTCTTACAACCTAACAAATGTATTATATATAATCTAGAGTGATTCAGAAATATGGCTATACGTATGATCGCATTTTGTGACGAAAATATTATTATTAAAGGAAATATGATATCACTGGAAAGAGAATCCTTCAAATTATAACAATAGAACAAAACAAAACAAATCACTGCTCACGTGCAACTTGGCGGGTTGATTTTTGTGGGCTAGCGTCGAACGCCTCCACAATTCTCTTCGTTGTTTCTGCATCCGTGCTAATGCGAGGCCTTCCAGGAGGTTTGATTTTCTGCATCCTTCCCCCGTTTCCAGCAGTCGTTTTCTCTACTTCCCCACAGTCGACGGCTGCAATGCTGCGTTAAACTCACGTCTTGCCCGTCTTGCGACCTCACGATCATTAGCATACGTTATTGCCCATGCAGCAATTGTAATTTGCTGTTGCATATTCAATGCCATTTTGACTAATGACGTAAGTTCTACGCCGTTTTGTTTTATTCCATTGTTGTAATTTGGATAATTGCCTTTCCAACGGTAATTTCATATTTCCAGTAATGGTAATATTTTCATCACACAACGCAATCAAACATATAGCCATATTTATGATTCGCCCCGTATGTATGGAAATTTCTGTTTCCTGTATAGTACATGTCTGTACAGTCTTTTATATCTCCTGACAAATTCTAACCTATTCTGCATGTAATTTACATGTTATGAGCAAAATTAAGATCGTCGTAAGTTAAAGCTATGATTTGTCTACGGAGAATACCGTCTCCGAACATCGTCAGCGATCATCGTTGAATTCCTCACATTATTTTTGAATGTATGCTGTTTCTTCAACGATGATCATTGGAAAAAACAGTACTTCACTTTTCCCAATATATTTTCTAAGTCCTACAGAACACATATGCACGAGTTTTTAGAGCTGTCGCTAGGTGGAATCACATATATTTTAAGTCCTACAGAAGGTTTATAGAGCTGTTGCATCTGGCAGCATATGGGTATGACCACCTTCGAAATAATTTCTCAAGCGTTTATTAGAAATGGATGTCACTAACTTCTCACTTCCTAACCTAACAAAATAAATTACATGCATATTATTTACTGAAGTGTACACTAATCTGATGTATACTACTAACAAAAATAGTATAATTGAGTTGTCGATGTGGCAACAACGGAAGAGGAGGGAAATTGCTATGTAATATTTTCTAAAAATGTCGCATGTTCCCGTCTTTCTTATAAATAAATAAATGCTTAAAATTGTAAAAGAATGTTATAAGTACCGTTGAAAAAGTTTTAAATATTACAAAATGTTAGTAAAGAAGGAAGAAGTAAGTAGAATAATATATTAAAAGAATATACTATGTGAAATGAAGGGAAAGGTAATGTACTGTTGAGCCGAGACGCCTTCTGTAGACTTCCTTTTAAATAATATATATATATATATATATATATATATATATTCATAGTAATTCTGCCCGAAGGCAGGTCCTTCACTGGAATCATAGCATTTTCATGCTATGCTTGCAGCTTTACTAGGGAATTGTAGGTGTGGTAGCTTCTCGTTGTTTTCCACGCCGGTGAAGGATGATGATGATGAGGATGATAATGATAAGGATGATGATGATGATGATGATGGTGGTCATATGATTTCGGGGACCGTTTGGGCCTTAAAGTTTTCTTGACATTTGTCTTACAGGTGAGGAAAAACCCCGATAAAAACCTGACCCAGAAAAACTGCCCCGACCGAGGATCAAACCCGGGCCCGCTGCGTGACAAGGCAGCACGCTACCTCGAGACCACAGCGGTGGAGATATATATAGGGGCCTATATATATATATATATATATATATATATATAGCCTACTTTTTGTAATCATAGTTATCCTCTTCTTCTAGAAGATAAATATTTGTTAATTTTGTCTTACTTAACAGCATTTTCGGTTTGTACGACCAAGACACTACATGTACTAAATAATCATAAGTAATGCCACGAGTGATTTCCAAATTATGAATTTATCTAGAGAATTTGGAAATCAAGAGTGGCATTTGTTAGGACTATTTAACGAATAAAATTAAGCTGTTTACTCACAAATCATTATTTAACTATAGTTATTTTAAAATATTTATATATTTAATGTAAACAGCTATGTTTGAAAACAAATGAGAAATGATAGGTACGCTTCATCTGCTTCTTTTGTTTATCACTGCAACCAGATCATACTATTTATTGCCAAAGGAACGCAATATTGTAAGAATGCTCTCTAGTGGAGAAAAAATGAAACACATCAAACTGTCATTTCTCATGTCGTATGATGTAAATATGACAATTATATTTTTCTGGATTATTGCCTGGGGGAAAAATATATTTAAGAAAGTGCAAACAGTGGTTTCTTTTTTTGGTGGTATAATAAATTGCTACAAATGTTTTTATATTAACTCCTGCAACCGCTATGTGTTGACATATATGCACTATATATACAATCTGGTAGCCGTATTTATTATAGGCTCAGTCACTGCAAAATAATGGTCAGACCTGTTCAGAATATTAAAAAGGAGGAGCTTTCTTTAATATGGTAAATATAACACTGATAAATATTTCGTGAAACACGACTCTGATTGGTTGTAAAACAGAAATCATTGAAACGTGATTGGTCATTGACTCCCATTTGGGGCATGAGTTAAATAGTCAATATAAACAATCAGATGATTTAAAAAAATAGGGAAGGACGATCTTCTTTCCATGTAAAACTGATATCGAACGAACAACGCCGAGCGATGATCCTTGACTGTGCTCGATTGTCGATATTCGCTGTATAATAAATTAACAAATCAGAGGTTAATACTACTCTATATAATCTGCAGTATGCAATCCTAACAGGCTGTCTTACAAGAAACCCTTAACAAACTAAGATTGCAAAAGTACTAGGCCTACTATGACTGGAAAATATCGATAAATAAACAAATGTAATTATGGTACTAAATTAACACAATTCATATAAAGACATTATAATCTATTAACATCTGTGTAATCAATCATGTAATACGGAAAACACAGAGCGAGCTATATAAACTAAGTAATAATATTATTTATGATTCCATACTTACCAGTACAGTACAGTAACTAGATTCCAGGCGCTAGATCTGGTTCACATAGATGGAAATGTTCGTTATCATTAACAAAAATCACTAATTATTCCTAATCACTAGTCAAAGAATCACTACAATTATTTCACTTACAAACACCGAAAAAGAAATATAATTTCCCCGAACTGGCTAGTTAAAAACTGAAAGTGATCAAAAATCACTGCCAAGTCACTGCCTTCTAAAATGATTTGCCTGTTGAGATGGCATGAAAGAGAGAGTGAAAAAAAACCTGAATGTAGGAAATGCTTTGGTGCATACAAGTGGCTGGTTACTCACGTTTTCTTCGTACTATTATAATAAACATAAATAGGCCTCAATCATTTATTATTATTATTTAATAAATGTGAATTATGTAGTTGACAATCTAAATGAACAACCCAATCACATGGACATGAAATTAAAATGATAGAGAGAGCTAACGCACAAACTCCATAATATGATTTTTTATTTCAAGGTTGCAAGATCCATAAAAATAATGTTAGGCATTAGTGTTCACTTTTTTTTTAATTAAATAAGTTTGCTGAGTTGTGTACTTCATGAACCAATTAATAATTCCCATTTACAAACTATCAAAATTACTGAAATGTAAACAATGGTTGGCATATAAAAAAAAATCTCACCCCATGAAGACATTTTATGTACTTAAAAAAGCTTAATCTTAGATAAGTGATAATAATTCGCCTTCATAAATTCTATATCAATATTCAAGAATTTGAAGACTGAACAAAATTATTATTTATGTTTCTTTGCCTAAAATATTGTTAATCCATTATTAAATAGTAATAAAATGATAATGGAGATGACCTAAACTTGGGAGTGTTTTTTTATAGGGACATCCTTTCCACATCTGAAATTCATCAACCTATCACATATCTCTTATTCATGCAGTAATTGTCAGTTTCGAGCAATTTTTCCCCCCAAATATTATTTAATTATTTTTCTTGTAAGCCCTTGTTTCCCTCAACGAGATTTAGGCGGTCCCTCCCTACATGGAATAAATTGAACCATACTAATATAGTTATACTTGTTTTCGTATAGATGTCATTGGAGTGGCCCGTGGTCAGCGTTCCGCCTCATACTGACATCAAGGGGACCAAGGTAGTACTAGCACGGGATAATTCGGTAATTTTGCTTAGAGGCCTTTTTATTCAGGCTTAAGGATCTTTTACGAGCCTGAAAATCTTCCACGGCTTAAAGTCCCTTCCGGAGGACTTGCTCCTTCGATTTTTCCATTCTAAAAAAATCCATGGACCCCGGCCGGGTTTTGAACCCGCGACATTTAATTATTTTTAATGTCCTAAATTAGACATTCAAGTACGAGGGCGGATCGGAAAGTAACGCACAATATTTTTTTTTAAAGTTTAATAGTAAAAAAAAGGAAAAAAATCACAAATGAACTTACATCTTTTACCTACTTTTCGACATACTCACCAACTTTCTCAACACATTTTTCCCATCGTGTTACCAGTTTCAATATGCCCTGTTCATAGAAGTCCGTTTGGTTGGAGTGTAGCCATCTGTGCACTGCTGATTTCACTTCCACATCTGTCTCAAAGCGTTTGCCGGCCAGGAATTTCTTCATGGGACCAAACAGATGAAAGTCCGATGGTGCAAGATCCGGACTGTATGGTGGATGCTGGAGCACCTCCCAACCAAATTCGGCGATTTTCTGACGAACGACAGCAGCAACATGGGGGCGAGCATTGTCATGAAGAAGTTTAACGTTAATGTTGTGACGTTTGTCACGAAAGGCACGACGCAACTTCACCAAAGTTTTAATGCAGCATTCACAGTGGTCCCGTGTTCAGCAAAGTCCACCAATAAAACACCATGCATATCCCAGAACACTGTCACAAACACTTTCCTGGCAGATTGAGTCACTTTGAATTTTTTCTTTACTGGGGAACCAGCATGTTTCCACTCCATTGATGCCTGCTTTGTTTCGGGCGTGTAGTGGTATGCCCACGACTCATCACCTGTGACGATTCCTTCCAGAAAGTCATGTCCTTGTGCGGTGTACCGCGTTAAGTGGTCCAAGCTTGCCATCATTCGCTGGACCTTGTGGTCGTCTGTCAGGTTCTTAGGCACCCAGTGAGCACTAACTTTACGGAATTTCAAATTTTCATGAACAATATCGTACACCGCACCATAGGAAATGTTGAACTTCTGCGATAAGGCTCGCAGTTGCACACGCCGGTCGTTCAGAATTGCCGCCTCAATGCCTCTGACATTCTGCGGGATTGTTGCTGTTGTCGGCCGGCCGGAGCGTGGCGAATCACTAAGGTTCACGCGTCCCTCTTGGAAGAATGTGCACCACCTGGAGACATTGCTACGGTCCATACAATCATCCCCATACACGCCACGCATGTCCCTGTGAATTTCACTGGGTTTATGCCCTTTGGCCCACAAAAATCAAACAACACTTCTCTGTTCCTCACAGGTGGACGACTGTAGCATGAGCGCCATCTTTGTTGCATAGTTCAAGCTTCTCTCGCAAGAGGTGCACCTGAGAAAAAATACCATCTGTAGTGAAAACTTCAAACTATATCTCTGTGAAATTTCAACATTCTAGCTGCAATACCAAGGCAGAAAAAAATTATTGTGCGTTACTTTCCGATCCGCCCTCGTATTATTAGACTACAGGTAAAATAATATTTCTCCGTTGTGAGTTCTAGACGCAACAATCGCTCATACTAATGTGATACAATTAAAATGCTTTTTAAAACAAATTATTTTTCTTCTTAAGCCCTTTCCTTCCCGGTGCCGGGATTAAGGCACTCTGATGGGAACTTATTGACCACGTAAATCTAGTTACACTGCAGGCAATAATTTAAACCTTTGAATGGGATTGGCCTATAGCTTTAGAATCGCACACCTAACATGTTTGGAGTTCTGTCGATAGTAGTTGGTCATCAGCTCAAGTTCAGTAGGACGAAGGTCCTGGAGTTAAAGCGGTATGTTCTTATGCGTTACCTCTGCATGCCACTGGTAAAATCTCTTGTATCAAAGATTTAAATCGCACCCGCCGATGCGATCGGCTTTGCAAGTAGTTTAAGTATATTGTATGGCAGGTAATGGACAGGATCACCAGAGCCGATCTAATCGACTCATGACACCTAAAGGGTTAAGAAAAAAAATGAGTATATAGGAAAATGGTAGACCAACACCCAACTTAAAAGTGTTGTTACAATCGGAGCGCAAAGGAAGATCGACAAGCAAAGAAAGTTTTAGGCGCATCTATGATAATACTTTTCGGCTATGTGATTATGATGAAAAACAATGGTTTTTATTGTTCTGTTGTGTGTCCACATCGGCGGTGATTATTGCACATGGACGAAAATATGGTGTAACTTGAAAATCGACCTGACCTTGTCACTTTTATTAAATTGAAGAAATTGGAATAGGCTGGCCATGTACAAAGGCTATCAGCAGATCGAGTAAAAAAAAGTGTTTACAGCAAGTTTTATGGAGATTAGATGAGTTGGAAGACCGAAAAAAGATGGGATGATGGTATTAAGGAAGATGCTGCAAACCTAAATAGGTGTCGCAACTGGAGGCTTGTCGCGCAAAATAGAAATTATTGGAGGCAGAAGGGAGACCAAAGCTCGAATTTGAGCCAATCAGTCATTGGATGGATGAATGGAACTTGAAAATATTCAAAATAAAATAGAGAAACATAACTTTCTGCCAAACACAAGACAAGTAAAGTCAGTATTCACTGTTCTGATGTCGGTAACATTGCTGACAGTTTAAGTAATGCATACGGCTGAATTATGTTTTCTAAAACCGACCACAATTTCGTGAGGTCAGACAATTGCATAATATCTTGAAATGTATTATATAATTTGCACTAGAGCATGATACATTCAAGAAATATCTAAATTGCACTTGTATTGACTATGTAATTGTATTGACTATGTCTATATCACAAAATGAAAGATTTATTTTCAACTTTAAAACTCGCAGAGAATTACTTGAGGAGTCGCATGGGGAAAGGCAGATTAGATGCTTTCACTATGTTGTCCAAAATAAATGTATCAGAAATCCCTGCTTTCAACAGACTAACTAAACAACCCACTGGCACTATCCCTAGCTTCATGGCCACCGGATATAAGCTCTCCATATATCTCTATCCTAAGCTAATTTTTCTAGTCTTTTCTGTCTCTATTTTCCACTAATCAAGGTTAATGTAATTATCACACCTCATTTTTGGCCTACCTACTGGGCACTTTCCTTCTGCTTTACCTACATCGAGTTTCCAAGCCCCTCTTGCAATCCCCATTAGTGCAACATGTCCTACACATAGTCCACGAGACTTAACTATTCTTATTATATCTGTTATCCCATAAAGATCATGTGGCTCAATGCTATGTAGTTATGGAGTTCTGTTCATCTCTTTTTGGTCCAAAATTTTCTTAATAACTTTATTATCAAATACTCATAATATTTTCTCCTCTATTAAACTATAAGCCCATGTTCGGAATCCATATAACTGGGAGAATAACAGTTTATATATTTTTTTTAAGTTGGTACAAACAGGTTCCTCTGTAATGCACAAAAGCATGCATTTACAGAATTAAGTCTATGTTTAATTTCTTTGTGCATCTCATTCCTACTTGTAACTATTGCTCCTAGATATCTGAATTCAGTCCTTATTCAAAATTTCCCTAATTTGTAATTAACTGTCCATTTCCATTATTTAATGCATTCCTACTTGTGACTATATATTTTGTTTTATCGATGTTTACTTACAGCCCCAATTTCTTAGTGTTACTCAATAGTGTGTGTTGGCCCTTACTATCTCCTCGCTATCGCTCAATAATACTGCATCATTAAATACCATTGAGTTGAAGGGCTTCATCATTCTCTAAAGATTTGATGGCATGTTCCAGTACAAAATTGAAAAGTAGAGAAGATGGTGCATCTCCTTTCTTTAACCCACTCTGAATTTCAAAAATGTCTGAAAACTGCTTGCCTACAGACACCCTACTCTTTGTGCCATTTAGAAACATACAAATAAGTCCAACTTTTTAGGTATTCCGAACTCCAACAGAATACTACATAATTTTTCCCTCTTAATTGAATGATGTGCCTTTTTTAAGTATATAGTTGATGCACAGTGTCATTATATTCCAATTTCTTTCCTAAACTCTGTCTTATACTTAGAATCTGATCTATTGTAGACTTTTTTCTTCTGAATCCACATTGATGGTCACCTATTATATCGTCAATATAGAGAGTAAGTCTGGATATTAATATATTTGTTAGAATTTTATACGAAGCTGAAAGTAATGAGATGGCCCTGTAATTGTTACAATCAGTTTTATCTCCTTTCTAATAGATTGGTACAATTACCAATTCTTTACATTCATTTGGAAGAGCCTCTTGTTCTCAAATCATACCAAGCAATCAAATTATCTTGTCCATCAACTTTTCTGCCCCTACTTTTATCAGTTCTGCTGGGATCCCATCTGAACCTTATGCTTTATACAACTCTCATTTTTCTATCACCATTTCAACCTCTAATACACTTGGTACTGCGACTAACATTTCTGCTGTCTGTAAATCATCCACTTTAATATTCTGTTCAGCATGTACATTTAATAACTGATTAAAGAAATGTTTCCACCTATTTCATACTACTGGAATCTGCAAACATACCCCTGTTTCCATTCCTAATTATTTGTTCTAGCCTGAAACCTTCTTCTCTGTGTCCTAATTCCCTGATGTTCCTATTTTCTGCATTCATTTCAAGATCATTAATCTTCTCTCACATATATTCCCTCTTTTTACTCTTTAATACCTTGTGGTTTCCCTTCTGATGTTACTCAATTGTTCTAAATTTACTTCATTTGGCTTGTGTAACCAATTCATTTTTGCTAACATTTTTTTTTAAACTTTTAATTTATAATTTATCCTCCACCTTGATTGTATGTTTGATATGTTTCAAACCCTTCTAACCCAAAATTATATGGTCTACCAAAAATTCACAAAGAAGGTAAAAAAAAAATTAGACCTATCATTAATAATATTGGCTCTCCTTGCCACAATTTGTCTGAATGGCTTGCCAAAAAATGTACTGAACTTCCTCAATTTGAAAATAAAAACATTGAAAATTCAGTAAGATTGGTAAAAGAATTAAATAGCATTACATTGGTTCCTAATGATAAACCGGTTTCATTTGACATTGTATCTTTATTCCCTAGTATGTTCCATGTTTTTGAGAAGATGGTTCAATTCATTGAAATTAAAAAAAGAAGTGATGGAAGAATTAACACAAAGAAATTAGGACTGGAAGTAAATATCAATAAAACTAAATATATGGTCACACATAGAACTATATTATTTAATGAAAATTGACAGCTTATGACAAACGAGGGAAATTTTGAGGAAGTAGCTGAATTCAAATACCTAGGAACAATAATCACAAATAGGAATGAGATGCACAAAGAAATTAAACATAGGCTCAATTCTGGAAATGCATGCTATTATGCATTACAGAGACTTTTGAAGTCCCAACTCCTTTCAAAAAACATTAAATTGAAAATATATAAAACTATTATTCAACCAGTTATGTTATATGGATGCAAAACATGGACTCTTACTTTAAGGGAGGAAAGGAGATTATGAGTATTTGAGAATGAAGTACTTAGGAAAATTTTTGACCAAAGAAAGGTGAATGGAGAAGACTGCACAACAATGAACTACATGGTCTTTATAGGAAGCCAGATATCATAAGAAAGTTAAGTCTCATAGACTGTGATGGCAGGACATGTGGCACATATGGGAATGAAAGATGTGCATGGAAGCTTCTTGTAGGAAAACCAGAAGGAAAACTCCCAGTTGGTAGACCAAGAATGAGGTGGGAGAATAACATTAACTATGATTTGAAGGAAGTAGATTATACAGGGAATGATTGGAAAGCATTAGTTCAGGATAGGGATGTATGGAGAGCTTATGTCCGTGTGGCCATGAACCTATGGGTTCGATAGTGCCAGTGAGTGAGTAAGTAAGTAATTAATGGAATAATATTTAATACTAACAAAACTTTGTATTGACAATAATGTTTTCATTTTCAATGATACATTTTATAAACAGATCTTTGGTTTGGCAATGGGAAATCCAGTTTCATCATTTTTTGCCAATTTATTTATGGGTTATCTCGAGTCTCACATCAACAATTCTTACCCTTCAATTTTCAAGTGTTGGTATAGATATGTAGATATCTTCTGTCTAATAAATTCGAGACACATTGAAAAAGCACTAAAATTACTTAATCTTCAAGATGAATCGGTGAAATCACTATTGAAATAGAAAAAGATAACAAAATCCCATTTTTGGACTTGTACTTAATAAGGAATGAACAATTGCAAAGAATTGAATTCAATATTTATAGAATAGATACACAGATAACTACATAATCTTCAGGTATAGATCATGTTTCACATAAACATGCAATTTTCAATAGTCTATCATACAGATTAATAAATATTCCACTAAATGAAAAGGATTTTGAGAATGAATACATTAATATTGTATACACATAGCTAATTTAAATGGTTTTGGAGAAATGATAAAAAATTAAAGAAATTTAAACAAAAAGAAAAGATTACATGAAGACACCACCCTGCAATTTAATTCCAAAAAAAGATGAAAAATTCAAGAAAATGACAACCATCCAGAAGCTCATAACAAATTTTAAAAAAAATTTAATATAACATTATCTCAGATTAATAAATTCTGCCTGAGTAATCTTCTGATAACTAATAAAAAAATTAATACCCCAGATAATAAAAAATCTGGCATTTATCAAATCAATTGCAAAGATTTCAATAAAGTGTGTATAGAAAAAACAAAAAGGAATTTGAACACTCGCACAAAAGAATACTTTAAAAATATATAGAAATGGAGGAATTAAAAAATCGGTAATAGCAGCACATAGTTGGTCAGAGAATCATAGAATTGCAAAAGAAGCTAAACTTTTGAAACATCTATCTGAACCTTTGAAATTAACAGTTTGGGAAAAGATATACATTCAGAAAAACCATGTTAGATCCATGAATTTTGAGTTTCTGGACGAACAAAATTTGATTACAAAGTTCTTCAAATCAGTACTAGATGGCAGTTTAGAAGATGACAGGCAGATGAAGAATCGACAGTCGTGATAATAGCTGAGAATGGGACTGATGACTCTCGATACCACGGTTGTGTGTTAAAAGCATAGATATATGAGGTAAGAATATACACCATTCAGTATTGATTTTTTATATTTCAAAACCTCATAATGTAAAATTCCCAACATTAGTATGTGATCAATATGACATATTTTTGGTTAGTTTTACATCAACTTTTTTCATTCAATCTTCACACATTTTCTGGATCTTTTCAAAACAAAAACAAGAAGAAAACACATATATACATTTCTGAGTTAAATATTCACTTACTACAAATGCTTTTTTGTTTTTTTAGCTTTTTTATTTGAATTTATGTAAAGTGATATGTGACATATAATTTCCAATTTATGAATATAGGTTATTAATTCATAGTTAAATATGGAAAATAACATTATGAGGTTTGTATCATGAAGAATGAGTCATTCTTTATATCTTACCTCATAGTTTATATTTTCTTAAACATGGGAACTGCAGTTTTCAAGAGGAAACATCTCTCCCATTTTCAACCGACATTATGACTACCGGGTTTTTGTTGAAATCTCCATCTATAACGTTGCCATCTGATATTGATTTGATGAACTTCAAGATCAGGTCCCATTCATCAGGAATTTCGAAATTCATAGATTATTTTTCTTCTGAATATATATCTTCTCCCAAATTGTCAATTCTAAAAGTTTCTCCAAATGTTTTAGAAGTTTGACCTCTTTCAAAAATTTTTCAACAAATTCAATGTATTACACTGGCACCGATAAATAAATTTAGCCTTGGTAATCTATTAATTACCAATAAGAAATTAAACACCCCAGATAGTAAAAAATCTGGAATTTATCAAATTAGTTGTAGAGACTGCAATAAAGTATACATAGAAAAAACAAAGAGGAATTTGGGCACTCGCACAAAGGAACATTTTAAAAATATTAAAAATGGTGAAATTGAAAAATCAGCTATTGCAACACATAGTTTGTTGGAAAGTCATAAAATTGAGAAAGAGGCCAAACTTCTAAAACATTTGGAGAAACCTTTAGAATTGACAGTTTGGGAGAAGATATATATTCAGAAGAACAAATTTAAATCCATGAATTTCAAAATTCCTGATGAACGGGACCTGATCTCGAAGTTAATCAAATCAACGTTATAGATGGAGATTCCAACGAAAATCTGGTAGTCATAATGTAGGTTGAAAATGGAAGGGATGTTTCCTCTTGAAAACTTCAGTTCCCGTGTTTAAAAAAACAAACTATGAGGTAAGATATAAAAAAAATAACTCATTCTTCATTGGTTATTAAACTTAGATCACTGACCCCCCCTCCCACCCCTTATTCTCAATCCATCAACTGCCACTGGATTTAGTTCAAACTCCTAACAGGAAGTCTCAAACTGGAATGACAAGGCAATTCCTTTTTATGGATATAAGTGTTAAAGATATATGACAGGAATCCAAACTGAACAGTGCCAAATGAAGAAACATGCTGGATCTATTGACTGACCCAATATGTAGAAAATATTTAGTCAGTTACGCTATACGTGACTTGGGAAACACATATTGTCTCAAGAAAATAATAAGGAAATCAACCCAGATTATTAAAATTCATCGGAGAACATATTGTTTAAACAACTCACCTCATAGGATTCATGCTTCCATGATATTGCGAGTTCAAACATAGTCATGTTCATCTTCAGCCATAACTCCAGTTATGTTCAAACAATATGTTCTCCGATGAATTTTAATGATTATACCTCATAATGTTTACTTCCCAACATTAATTTAATATAACCCAGATTATATTAATAAATTTACTACTTCTTATGATTACATGGTATTTTGATCCTAAAAATTTCTGCATCCTCAGTTACACCGTTGAGAATAATACTACTCCATGACTGCAACTACTACTGACAATAACAGTGAAATATTATTAGCAAAATTATATCTTGTGAATAAGCAGTTCTTTGTGCTAAATATACATTTTTAATTTACAAAACAACACACTCATATAAACTGACAAATTGAATACAAAACATCAAGTGGATATTTGTTAGGAATATGTTGAACTTCATGAAATTATTTTTTAAAAGTTGTAAGACTTTTAACTTTAAGAGTAGTGGATAAAAAATTAGACATTCTGATCAAATCTTCAGAGAGTTTAATTCCACCTTGGTCATTCATTTCTTTAATTTGAGATTTCTTCTTGTCTCCAGGTACTATAACAGGAATTCCAGGTTTTAAAGGCTCTATTTGTCTTAGACTCCTCATAATATCTGCCATACGAGCTGCAAAACCAGGAGCAAAACATCCTGGGTTCAGCACAATAAAGCAATGTCCAATATTTGGTGGAGATGTTCTAGTATTTCTTCGTGGAATATATGGACCATAATTAGATCCAGAAAACAGTCCACTTAAAACATCTACCATTAACGTCAAGCCATATCCTTTATGGTCAGTAGCTTGACTTGTTCCTAAATGCTGTAAAAATGCAAAAGTTTCAAATTTAGTTGCTGGACGTCTGTTTATATCGAGGGCCCAATATTTACTAAATTCACCTTTCACTGATCTTAATTTAGCTTCTGATATTGTAGTACAAGCCATGTCAAGTGATAATCTTTCATTATCTTTACCTGGTGCAGAAAAAGCAATTGGGTTACTTCCTGTACCACTTTTAGTCCCACGAGGAACAATAACGTTGCAAGATGTATTAGTACAAACAAGTCCAATCAAATCAGCATTTGAAGCTAATTCTGCATAATAAGCTGCGCATCCAAAGTTGTTAGAATTTGTTGTAGATACAATGCAAAGTCCAGTTTTCTTAGCTTTTTTTATAGCAATTTGCATACAGAAATTTCCGACAACAAAACCAAGACCATCATTTCCAGTAACCCAGACAGTTGAGTCTAATTCTTTAAGAATTCTAGGAACTGCATTTGGATTTATTATTCCTTTTTTTATTTCTTGAATGATTCGGGTTAGGTCACCTAAACCTCGGTTTTCAATGCCTATTATATTAAAATATGCAAGAACTTCAGCAGATATATTGGCATGTTGTACATTTACTCCAACTTTCTTCAAACAATCTGAAATAAATCTCTTCAATTCTGGTTGTTTTACATAAGTAGAAGACATGTTTTACATTTATTTGCTACTCTGAGTAGAATGTACTCAACACAAGGAAAAATAAAAACAAATAACAATATTTTACTTATATCTGGTAAATGAATGGTTCCCATGACGAAAGAGAAATTGTTTGTCAAAATGTAAATAAAAACATGATGCTGCCTAGATCATACCACAGACATGGAATATACATAAAAACAGGAGGGCACACTTAGTTCAGTGACATCTGTAATTTTTTTATTTGAACTAATTACTGTGATATCTAGTGACAAAATCAATATTTATGGATTGAAAAAGAAAAGTGACAGATACATTTACTATAAGAATGAAGCAAACCCCCATTAGATTACAAAATGTAATTAAGAAAAAAAATTTGATCTACAGAGGCATGGGAATTCTATGCCATACATAGATTTACATAAATTCAGATAAAAAACAAAAACAAAAAATGTAAAAATTACTATAGGCTACCTATATGTGAATTTTTTTTTTTTTTTCAAATGCCCCAGGTTTGTCTTTCGACATTCCTGGTTTCTCTCCTGGCATGGCATACTTGTAACCCACTTCTGAGGTTGGGGCGCCTGGAAGGTGGGGTTACGTTGCCCCAATGATTTTGATGGGTGATGATGATAATGATGTGCCAGGAGAGTCCCTAATCCTAAGCTTAGCCTAAGATGAATATGAATGATGATGATTGCGATGGCCATATGATTTCGGGGACCGTTTGGGCCTTAAAGTTTTCCTGACATTTGTCTTACAGGTGAGGAAAAACCCCGATAAAAACCTCACCCAGAAAAACTGTCCCGACCGGGGATCAAACCCGGGCCCGCTGCGTGACAAGGCAGCACGCTACCCCGAGACCACAGCGGTGGACTATATGTGAATAATTATCTGAGGTATTTTAAAATAAATGCAAAAAAAAAATCTTAAATTAAATGAGAAGTTAAGGTAAAATAACCTAAAATGCACCATGTTAATAATGGAAGATGTCTATTAATTATTGCTCAGTACAGCCAACTTATGAAAAGCACACTAACAAAAAAATGAAGGTTGCCGAGTATCTACCTAATTTAATCTAAGCTAGCCTACCTACATAACCTCAACTGAATAAACATATTCGTGCAATTACCTATAGTGGAGACATGAATAAACATGTTGGCAACCACGTCACTAGCACAAATGTTATCCTTTAAGTATTGATAATTATTGCTATAGTTAATAACTAGTAAGATTATGTTTATATAACACTTTGGCTAGTGTTGTCGACCTATGGTAGTGAAGCATGGACACTAAAAAGACAACATGAAAGCAGAATAACGGCTTGTGAAATGAGATTCATACGCAGAACAGCGGGTTACACCAGATGGGATTGGAAAAGGAAACCGATATCTTAAAAGAATTGAAGACTACGCCAATTTTGGAATATATTAAATGGTACCAACTAAATTGGAAACACCATCTTGAAAAAATTAGTTCAAATCGGATCCCCAAAGCTGTTTACAATTATATACCAACAGGACGAAGATCTCTGGGCCATCCATGAAACGCTGGAGGGAAAATTTTCTACAGGATCCTAACAGGCCTTGGCCTAATACTTGGAAGAAAGAAGAAGAAGAACTAACTAGTATCCTTCGCAAGAATCACAGATTGACACCGGGTAAAGAGTAGCCACAGTGTATTAGATAACTTTTCTATTGTTGCCAGTCAATATAATTTAAATAAAGTTTTCAATTTATGGCTGCAGAAGTTATTCTTGGCAAAAACTTTGATGTAATTATTTGTACAATATTAATATGAAATTATTTAACATTTATTATTAAATATTTTTGGTACACTCTCTTTTCTTCAGAGATCGGCTTGTGAATATTCAGTTTATAATTAACATTCAGACATTTTGGAATACTTGTTAACACACAGGATATTAAAGTATTTTATATCAGCATCTAGGGGGCACATCATAGAGTAGTGGTTAAGGCACTGCGCTACAAGTTGGAAGGCTGAGGGCTCATGTCCCAGTGGGGTCAGGATTTTTAAACTGACCAAAACCTTCTGGCGGCACTATGTCCCTGGGGTCAACTCAGCCTCTAACGGAAATGAATACCAGTTGCCTGTTCTGGGGGTAAAGGCGGCTGTCACACAGGGCTGACAATCCGGCTGACATCAAGTGCCGATTGTGTAGAAAAAGTGGAAGCCTTAACCTGTGTACAAAATTTGAATTTTCTAGGACTAATAGTTTGTGAATAATGGTCCATTTTCTGAAGTGCCGCGAAAAGGGTAGCTGGGGTATTTAAATGGCTGGCCTGTGGTTTTAAATGCCCTGCTCAGTGCCTGGTACTGAATGTGACAGATAGTTCCCTGTTTTTTTCATATTTCATTCCATACTTGATTTGATATGTTTTTTTTGTGGATTAATATCATTTCCTTTTTTTGATTTCTGAGTTAATTTTTTTATGAAATATGAGGTAAAATGACGGTGGACTCAACTTATTTATTAAGGAGAAACTCATAATGTTACTTCCTATGATATTTTCATAACAAAGAATTGGATTCAATAATTACAGGGAAAATACTCATACAGATAACTAAATAAAATCTTCAGGTTTTAATCATACTGCATGTAAACATCAAATTTTTAACAGTTTAATATACAGATTAATAAAATGTCCACTAAATGAAGAGGATTTTAAGAATGAATACAACCACATTTTAAACCGAGTTAGTTTAAATGACTTTGGAAAAGAGATAATAAAAAGTTAATTAAAGAAGGAAAAGAGATAATAAATTAAAACAATACAAGAGATTAAATGAATCCATCACCCTACAATCGGATTCCAAGAAATAAAACAATTCAAGAAAATTACTTACCATCCTGAAACACAGTAAATTTCAACAAATTTTCATATTAAACTGATAAATAAATTTAGCCTAGGTAATCTTTTAATAACTAATAAAAAATTTAATACCGCAGATAGTAAAAAATCTGGAATTTATCAAATTAGTTTCTTGGGTTTTCCGTGTCATGGATTCAAGGTCGGCCTCTGGCCACTGATTCCGACATTTCGGCACGATCCCACATGCCATTATCAAGGAATGATAAGTTTGAGTCACTGGTTTAGGTCTTATAGATTCAAACACATTGAATTTTCACTATGGTCCATTTTATAAACCATACAAGGTTTAGGTCTTAAATAATTAAACACATTGAGTTTTCACTGTGGTCCATTTCCAAAGCTGTATACCCACCCAAGGTTTAGGTCAGTTTTCACTGTGGACCATTTCAGAAGCCGGACACCCATCCAAGCATCCAAACTGCGGTTGGGCAACAATAATACACTTCAGTGCAGATTCTCACCATTGTCCTCAACATAAGATGGCGAGTCTTTACTTTTGGATGCATAGGCTCCTTACCTTTCCTTTGAACAATGATTGATATTGTAGAGAGCTACAAAGTAATAAAGATGTTATATTTGAAGAGAAAAATTTTCGCCTAGACCGGGACTCGAACCCGACCCTTGGCTTTCCGGGCCAAGTGCTCTACCAACTGAGCTACCGAGGCGAGTTACGATCTAGATGCAAATTTTTCTCTTATATACGATGTAATTCCCTATCGCCAAATGCTTTTGAAACCATTGCTTCTATCAACATTAATAAAGATGTAATGGTTTCGATGAAAATATTGTTAACAAATTAATTCATAAGATCAAATTCAAACAATCGGTTAATGATTCTATGATCTTCCATTCAACTGTTAAGACTACTTTTGACGATTTTATTATTAATTTAACACTTCTCATTGAAGGATAAATTTAAACTTATTTTCATTAATATTTAAAGGAAGTGACAAAATGAGGTTTATTTTAATTAATAATAGATTCAGAATTTAATACATTATCTTAGATATCTCGAAGACTAATTTCGATACTTGTTTGTACCATCTTCAGCTCTATCTAACTTAGTGTTAAATAGAGCTGAAGATGGTTCAAAGAAGTATCCAAACTAGTCTTCAAGAAAGCTATAATTATGGTGTGAGGTGTTAAATTCTAACTCTATTATTAATTTTTATTTATTGTTTGGTGATTGGGTTTTTAATGGTAATATGTTTTAACATAATAGATAAACTCTAAATGAGCAAAAATGCATCTATTGTACCCCACTTATACCCATTATATTAGTGTTATGTGGTCATAGCTGAGACCTTAAGACTGCTTGCATTGTAATTCATTGAGACTAATCTCCGTTGCTTCTGCTAGCTGCTGACTGTGACAGTATCAGGAAACAAATCTATCAATCTAAGCTGCTAGCTGCTGACTGTGAAATACTACACTGTTTGTATTTGGAATAATTTGTTTGATATGTTGATGTTATATTTAAATTTTTATATTTTCCAATACTGGACAATTAATTTTATTTTGAAAAGAAAAATTTTTAGTGAAAACACCTATATCATAGTTAAATATGGGAAATAACATTATGACGTTCTATCACTATATCATCACTAATGTGCAAGAAATGATATGAATTAAAGGACAAATGGTCTACTCCTAAACTGTTAACTGCAGAATGTCTCCAATCTCAAAACTCATCATATGCCACTGTAAGAAAGTGTAATCCTCTAAGCTTTATATTAATTTTTTGAACTAACAAAATGGTTTATATAATTAATTTTATTTATAAATAACACAGTTATGTTTACAATAAAGCTCTATTTGTATGGTTCATGTGGTCCCTCCATTCAATGCAAGTACTAAATCATATTTACAAAAATTGATCTAGTCTTGAAATCACATGCACTGTGCTAGATGATTATAATGGATAGTTCAACATCACATCTTGTCTAGCAAGCTCAAGCAACATAGGATCATCGAAGAACTTGTTGATGGAAACATCTTCACTCAGACCCTTGCGACGACGAGTTTTGATCATAAATTCTCGAGCAAGATGGGTTGCAGGCTGAGGTTCCAAGGGTCTTATTACAATACTCTTATCCAAGGGATCACCAGGAACAATCTGTAAAAAATTAAGTTAAAGCTTCAAATACCTTATTCAAAACATGCCCCCAATTAAAGAAGGCAAGCTATAAATGTACAGCCTTTGAATTAATTGATGGCGCACAGATAATTTTCAAGTCTCAGAATGAAGCCACTTGCACATGATCAAAGATCAGTTATTTGGTTCACAAGTATACAACTATTTGAGAAACTAAATCCGTTCTATTTTGATGTGTGTCGTGCAATGGAAAATAATTTTGTGTAAATAAGTTGGTTGGTATCTAATGTCAAGCACTTGATAATGAAATCATTCGCTCTCTTGCACTCCAATATTTAGCAGAAAGGCTGGTCTCTTCTACAAAAGCTGGACAACGGAGGAGATGGTTTCTTTCCATATCTTCATTTAAATTGCAAAAAGGGCATTTAGGTGAATCTGTTATGCCAATTCTGTGTAGGTGTTTATTCAAGCAGTCATGTCCCGTTAGCAGTCTGAATGTTGCTACTGCAGATTTTCTTTGTAATGTAGTAATGTCATAAGCTTGTAGATTTTCCCATTCCTTTCCAGATGTTTTGGTGGTGTATTCTTCTCTAAGTTTATTGATGTATTTATTTGAGATAATTCTTTTGATAGAGTGAAAGGAAACTGGAGCAGAAGTTGGGTTTGAAACAATTTTGCTACCCTTCTTGGCTAGAAAATCGGCTATTTCATTGCCTGTCACTCCACAATGGGCCGGAATCCATTGAAGTACAACTTTTTTATGTAGACGGGATAAATGTTTTATCATTTTGTGACATTCGATAATTTTGATGCTTTTGGGTGTTGTGTCTCGTGTTATAGCAAGAATGGCTGCTTTGGAGTCACATAGAATTACAACTTTTGTAAATTTTTGGATGTGATATAAAAGATTTTGTAAACTTAAGAAAATTGCTAGAATTTCGCCATCAAAGTTTGTTGAATTTGGTTTAGTTTACGATAAAAGGAAAAAAGTGGACATACTGCACCAGCACCAGTGCCACCATCATTTGGTAGGCTGGAGCCATCTGTAAAAATATGTATCCACTCAGGAGCTGGGTATCTTAGATTTATCATTTCCAGTGACATTTGTTTTAAAATATATGGAGGAGTTTCAGATTTCTTGATGTCTTCTGTTAAATGAAGGTTATATTCGATTTCCAAAAATTCTAGAGGGTTGTTTCTCATCTGCATATTTTCTTTTGAATGTGGAAGTTGCAATTTCTGTTTGATTTCTTGTACAATGCTTAGGAAGCTTTGCTGAGATTTTAAACATACTTGTGGTTTTCTTTGGGTCCAGTTATTATGGGGTAGCCTTAAAAATTTTTCATACTGTGTGACTGCTGTTTTCTCAATTTCAGATGCTATGTTTGGGTTATTTGTTAAGATTTGCATGGCAGTGATTGGTGTTGTTTTAACGGCTCCTGTTATCAGACGGAGGATTTGGTTCTGCAATTTATTAAGTTTTTCCACTTTAGTAGTTACTAGGATTTCTTCACAATATTGAAGTACAGGTTTTATGTACATTTGGTAGAAGGTGTTTAGGGTTTGTGTGTTGCAACCCCACTTTTTCCCTGCTAATCGTTTTAATAATGGTAACCTTGTTTCTATCTTTGTACATATATTCTCCATGTGTTTCTTCCATGTTAATTTTGTGTCCAGAGTTATTCCTAAATATTTTGCTTCATGTGTTTGAGTTAATAATTCACCCTCCAATTTCAGAGTGATGGGTAGTGGTTTTCTTTCTTAATGTAAATAGTTGATAATTTGTTTTCTGTATATTTATCTTCATTAAGTTCTGGGATGTCCAATTCTCTAACTGTATTAGTGATTGTTGGGCTACAGTTATTAATTGTTGACTTTGGTTTTTCGGTTTGGAGACCCATATTACAACATCATCAGCAAAAAGTAGGGTTTTTGTTTCCAGCTTTTCTATATGCTTAGGTAGATCATTAATGTAGATATTGAAGAGAATGGTACTGAGTACAGAACCCTGTGGTAAACCTCGATGTGTTTGTTGGTATTTAGAGAGGTGATTATTATACTTTGTAGCGATGAACCGTTGGATGAGAAAATTGCTGATCCAGAGTAGCATATTCCCTTGAATGCCTAAAGTCTGCATTTTTTCTAATAATTTATATCTCCAAATAGAGTCATATGCTCCTTGGAAATCAACGAACATTGCCAGAGTGTCTTCTTTTCTGTTGAAACTGTCTTTAATAGCTTGACTTAGGTGTACAATTTGTTGATTTGTTGATTGTAATTCTCTAAATCCAGCTTGATTGGGTGAAAGTAAATTATTGGTTTCTAAATACCAATTTAATCGATTTGAAATCATTTTTTCCATAGTTTTAACAATTACACTAGTTAGTGCTATTGGGCGATAATTTGAAAAAGTATTTGTTGATATTTTTTGTTTTCGAAATAGTTTTGTGTAAATAAATAGTGCAGTAAATATTGAAAATAAAACAAAGCAAAAGAAATGAAACAAAAGAAAGAAAATTAATTGAAATAAGGATGAGAGGAAAAAAAAAAAGCATGACAACAGGATCGAACACACGACCTCATGCACGGGAAACAGAAGCTCTCTCCACTAGACCACAACCATCTCTTCTAGAAATTGTCTGTATGAAGCAATGCAGTAATTCATGACTTACTTGTATAATGAAATTACATATTAATTTAAATTAATCAGGCTCATTTTGGATTAGTAATAGAAATAAACAATTTTATTATGCCATGTGCTTTGTATACAAAGTAATGAGACGTTATAATCGTTATTCATTTTCTATATATATATATATATGAGCTGTTCCCTTTAATTTATTTATTTCCATATATTCCACTCCATAATAATTCTGCCCGAGGGCATGTCTTTCGTGCAATCATAGCACTTTAATACCATGCTTTGCAGCTTTACTAGGGCAAGTCTTTCATGCAATCATAGCATTTTAATGCTATGCTTTGCAGCTTTACTAGGGAACTGTTGGTGTGGTAGCTTCCCATTTATTTCCACACCTGTGAAGAATGATGATGATAATTATAAGGATGATGATGATGGCCAGATTATTTTCGGGGACCGTTGGGCCCTAAGCTTCCGGACATTTATCTTACAGGTGAGGAAAACCCCCGAAAAAATCTCTCCCAGGAGAATGTCCCGAACGGGAATATTTCCATATATATACAAATTTATTTATATAATGAAGCCTGGTAACATGTAGGCATTAAGAACATTAACGGTGTTATTAAATAATAATAAATAAAAAATAAAATAAAATCTATCTGGCCAGAATCAAACGTGGGCCTGCATCGTCGGAAAAAGAGCATCGTACCAACTGCTTCACTTAAGCGAATGATTGAAAGCTGCTTGAAGAGAGACTTACTCCTTCCGCTTTATACTCAAACAAATCAGAACATGTAACAACATACGGGCGTGAATCGCTCTTCAAAACTCTTAACTTTCCATCATCAAGAGTTGCACCATCATTTTTTTTCAAAGGCTGTACATACAAACAATAACTATATCCAAAAAATGTAACCAAGAGCAAAGCTTTGTGCACAAACAAAGTCCCTCTGTCTATTATTCATTCCTGCGCAAAACCCAAATATTTACTACTACTCAATGTATAGTTCATGAAGGACCTTAGTTCATCTTATAAAGATACTCCATTCCCCCCTTTCCAAAGCCTTAAGTCTCTATCTCCTAACATTCATTGTTCTTAAGTCATCCTCCATATCATCCAACCATCTGTTCTTTCACTCTAGTTTTCAAATTTCTCTTAGTTTTTCTTATGTAGAATTTCTCACATTCTTCACATTTAATTTGATAAATCCCTGATTTGTTTGTTGATAGTGTGTTGGTAATGCTCATACCTGCAATGCCTGCTCATACTTTTCTCTCATAAAAAAGTTGACAAATACACAATTCATTACAGGGACCCCTGTCGTCCCAATTTCTCCCAAAGATATTAACTGAGAATATATAAAACTGTTATTCTCCCAGTTATGTTATATTACATGGATGTGAGACATGGGCTCTTATTTTAAAGGAGAATAAAAGATTATGAGTATTTGAGAATAAAGTTCTTACGAAAATTTTTGGACCAAAGAGAGATGAACAGACAGGCGAATGGAAAAGACTACATAATAGTGAACTCCATTATATTGAGTTTGTATTTTTTTTAACGTTCTTACCTCATATGCTTGTTTAGTTGGACATATGTTTCAGGGCTGTTGCCCCATCAACATACGTCCGACTAAACAAGCATATGAGTTAAGAATGTTAAAAAAATACAAACTCAATATTAAATTAAACCTCATAATGTTACTTCTTAATCATTTTAGAACTTCACGATATTTATGGGAAACCAGATGGAATAAAAACAGTTAAGTCTTGGAGACTGCGATAGGCAGAATATATGGCACAAATGGGGAATGAACAACGGGCATAGGAAAACCAGAGGGAAAGTGCCCAGTAGGTAGGCAAGCATGAGGTGAGAGAATAACATTAACCATGATTTGAGGGAAGTTAATTGTACAGGGGATGATTGAAAAACATTAGCTCAAGATAGGGATATATGAAGAGCTTATCCATGTGGCCATGAATCTATGGGTTCGATAGTGCCAGTAAATTAGTTAAATATATAATTCTTCTTCTTCTTCTTCCTTCCAAGTATTAGGCCGAGGCCTGTTACGATCCTATAGAAAATTTTCCCTTATGGGAAATTCTCGTATAAGACTTGAAAGCATAATAGTAGTCCCTTTGATTGGTTGCTGGCCAAAGGAAGGCAAGACCGGTGATGGGGCTGCCATCTTATAGCCTCTGGTCAGGCTTTTCTGTAGAAGAAAAGAAAATAAAGGAAAGAAGAAATGGAAGAAAGGAAGGACTCCCTAGCCCTCGGATGCCCTAATAGCGTCGGGGTCGAAAAAACAAGAGTTAACCAAGAGAGGTTAGATAGTAAAGTTAAAAGAGTGCAAAACACAAGTAAGTGGAAGAAATGTTTTGCACAGCTTGGGCACCTTGTGGTCGCCATCCACATATCCCCTAGATGAGGACCCCTAATTAATCCTGAAAATATTTACTTATTTGCTTTATTATAGAAATTCAAAAAATATAATTCTACTGTCAGATTTTAAAACTGTTATCTAGACTTTTTAATATAACTAATTCAGCTAAAACAAAACAAATTAATAAAATCTACTGTATGTTAAAATAGATTAAAATGTAATACGAATACAATTCTCCAATGCATCAAACTCATTGTAATATTCATAGTTAAATATGGGAAATAACATTATGAGGTTCTTAATTCTTAAATTAATGAGTCATTTTTTACATCTTACCTCATATTTTATGTTTTTTAAACATGGGAACTAGTTTTCAAGAGAACCATCTCTCTCATCTTCAACTGACATTATGACTACCAGATTATCATTGGAAACTCCATCAATAACTTTGTCATCTGGTGTTGATTTGATGAACTTCGAGATGAGGTCACGTTCATCAGGAATCTCGAAATTCATGGATCTAAATTTGTTCTTCTGAATATATATCTTCTCCTAAATTGTCAATTCTAAAGGTTTTTCCAAATGTTTTAAAAGTTGGGCCTCTTTTTCAATTTTATGATTCTCCAACAAACTATATGCTGTAATAGCTGATCAATGGTAAAGGGAAAAATGTTTGTCTGAACTGGGAATCGAATCCCAAACCTTCAGCTTTCCATGCTGACGCTCAGGCCACTGAACTAATTCAGGCTACATTCCCATCCAAGCAGAAATCCTTCCTTTACCTTACTCTCTTGGTCCCACATTCAATGCAATGAATCATCATTCACAAATGCACAATTAATGGCTTCTACATTAACAAGACATGAAGGTACTCCACACAGCTATAGCATTATTTATTAAATTAATATTGAGAAGCTAAAGCTACTATTATGATAGAAATAAGTAAATTAATGAACACAACTAAATTATTGTAATCAATGGTAAAGAGAATTTTTTTTTCCTGAACCAGGAATCAAACCCCGAACCTTCCCCTTTCCATGCTGACACTCTGACCACTGAGCTAATTCAGGCTACATTCCCATCCAAGCAACTATCATCATCATCATCATCCATGCAAGTATTAGGCCATGTGGCCTGTTATGGTTTCAAAGAGGAATTTCCCATTTGCTGTTATTCGGCTTTCATCTCTTCTTCGTATTGTCCATGCTTCACTAAAATATCTTAATACTGGTCTTGCGAGAACCTTAAAAAGCCATAATCTTGTGTTTTTTGTACTAAAGATAGTTTCATTATACTGTTAATTATCCCCATTGTTTTTGTGAAATTTGTGATTTTCTTTGATATATCAGCTTCATCTTGAAATGTTAAATTATAACCCAAATAATTAAATTCATTTTCTGGTTCTAAAATTTCATCATCCAAAACAATTTTGCTAGGTATAGGGTATTTCCACAAAAGACCATCACTTTAGTTTTCTTTGTATTAATTTCACATTGTAACTTTTTAGAATTATATTAAAATTGTGTACAGAAAATTGTAAATCTGTTTCTGTTGGAGTTATTAATACCAAATCATCTGCAAAAAAAATAGGGAGTCTATTTTTAGGTTTCTATTAATTTGAACAGAACTGTGTCTCAACTGTAGTATTCTATCCATGTATATGATAAAGAGCAAGGGCGAGATGCCACATCCTTGTATTACGCCCCTATTAATTTCAGTCCATTCTGTTTTATCAGATTAGTTAAGTGATCTCTGTTAAATTTTTGTTGTTCAAAAAAGATGACATGGATATGGAACATTTCAAAATTTATAAATTTCTGAGAGTTTTAATATTATAAATGCATCAGGCCCTAATTTCAGATATCATAAAAAATAAAGACAAAAGATGGAATATAATTCTATTAAAATAGTTAATAATTTTTGGTAAGAAAATCTTGTAGTTAGGAAATTTGTAATCAAATTTAAACAGTGTTATCATAGGGTCAAAGAGGGATGGTGACTCCTGTTCAACTTCAAGTTGCATCATCTTGACCCTTGGATGTGTAATTATGACATGATAAAGCTAGGACTGGTATGAGGTATTATCTTGTTTTTCGATATGATAAAAAGAAGTGTCGAGAAAGGACACGGAGACAGCAGTGGGACTGAGGCGGTCCCCTCAGGAGGGCCCAGCAGGGCCGGTGGCATCTACATGGGTAACGTATGTCCATCTATATTGCTTCCTGGGACATTTTAAGACTTAGAACTAAATAAAAATAACTTCACTTAAATAAAAGTAACTTCACTTAAATAAATCATTTTAAGACTCAGAATTAAATAAGGACCAGATGGTCAAATAAACTTCAATTTAATATTACACAAAGTTGAACATTTTCAAAGGATCGGTTTCTATCTCTCTGAATTTAAACATTTTGAATATTTAGACTGGGACAATGTGGCGATTTCAGCTGATTTTTATAACAGTTTTTGACTTGATTTTATTTATGTTTGGTACTTATTTTAATAAATAATGTTATTTTTCGTTTACTGTGGTTTCATTTGGTTAATTATAGAACTACTCCTCCATAACCAAGGCCAACCGCTCGGGCCAAAGACCACTTAAACAATAGTGAACTTAACGCTATCGTTACGCTGGGGCTTAACAGACGCGCCGCGTAATATTTTGGTGAACAAGCGGTGGAATATTCGTGAAAATAATGTTTATCATTATATTCACGAATGAAGAAACGAACCTTAGACCACAAATTAAACTTCAATTCACATACAGTAAAAAAATTTATATGATTTTTTTCAATTTGGAAGAGAAGAGTCACATTGAATAAACTACGTCTTTTAAAAAACAGAGAGAATCCAGAAAAATATTCAACTTTGGGACATTATTATTTGGCTTTAGGTTATGTTATATTTTTTTTTTTTTTGGATCTAATATTTGGGTTTTATAGATAATAGGAAAATTTTGGATATATCGTGTTTTAGGTTATATTTTAGGTATTGATGTTTTTTTTCCTCAACAAATGGTTTATTTTTCTAGGCATAATTAAAGTTTTTTTCAATGAGTACGACAATTTTGGTGTTGTTGATAATTTTTTAGGTGTTATTTTTTTTTGGAGATATTAATATGTACATTAATTTTTTTTTCTATGTTATATGGTAGGTTCATTTTATAACTTGATTTTTTTTTGATACACCTAAGGTTTATGAATCAAATTGGTGTTGTTTCAGGTAGAGGATATTTTTTTTTGTTTTGTTGTGTTGCTAACCTAGGTTATGATATTTCTTTTTGTAGTGAGAGTGTTATAATTTTAGTTTTTTGTTGTGCGGCAATATCTCATCCAAGGCTAATAATTGTGTATAATGACAATATTTTGGTGGGGTTGTACAAGACAAGCTTTTTACTTACGCGACTTGTGCCATTTTTGATGTACTTTAAAGTATTGTAATGTGTTAATGAATCAGTTTTGCTAAGAGATGTAACCGCTGTATAAATATGTAAGATTAACACGAAACGAAGTAGTGGAAATATGATTTAACATGGTAATCGCCCGACATTTTGAATTTTTCATAGAGTAACAAATATGAAGATGTACTTTATTTTACGTATCAAATCACATTTAAAACGCAAGGAACATAAAAGCTAACCCAACCTAAATCAATTACTGTAACAAATAAATCATTAAATTTCAAAACCTGGTAAAACTGCTCAGGCGAAAGTCTGAAGTATTCTAAAATTTGGTATATTCATCAACCATATGTTTATTTAAGAATTAAGAATAATTTATTCTACAATTTTCCATACAACATTCTTATGATGCTGTTGCTCTAGGTACCTTTTTCTGTCTTTACTAATATTTCAAACTATTTTAATCGTTTTCCAACGACACTTGAAACTTTTTGATGAAGAATTTTAATATGTTTATCTATGTACACAAATTATGACATTTCCTCTCAATTTATTTTCAAAGTTCTTTATTAGAATTGAAGTTGGCATACGTGAACGCTCATAAAATTAAATCCACCAGATGGCAGGACATATGTGTGAATGACCGGCATTTGCATTTAATTCCAAACCATATTTTAAGAAATAAATGTTCAATCACTTAAATTTGTTAGATTCCGATTGGTCAATTTAGTGTGCATCAGATTAGTTTATAGTTTACTAAATAGTATGTATGTAATTTATTTTATTAGGTTATGCAGGGGCAGGTTTGTATACATTAGTTTTTGTAAACACATTTGGAAATGTATTATGAACGTTGGTCATTTTGATTTTCCATATATGTGGTGCCATCTGGCGACAATTCCATAAACATATGCGCTGTTTACGTTTGCGCTCCATGTTGTACCAGCATCACGCCGAGCGAAACGCGAATTCGCGTCACGTCGGGCGCGACACGCTGTATAATAAACCGTAGCATTATAACTTATGTGGTCATGTCAGGAAATAGTTCCACTTTATTTTCACATTTACAAGTAAAATAATGAAGTGATAATTACATCTCTTAGCTAAATACGTTTAATATAGTGTTTTATTAATATTTAATTGAAATTAGATACTCTTAACGTGGGTAGGAAAAAAAAAAAAAAAAAAAAAAAAAAAACTTGTGAACTCCCACCCGGACAATATTTTATTATTTCGCCTATCGGTAAGACGTGGCACGATCATATATACACATAAATCATTTCTGAAAGCATCACCGCGAGAGATAAGCCCAAGGGATCATAGGTTGCTTTACACGCCACTAGATGGGAAATTTTTTGTTATATTGAACCTTTTATATTTTTGGAAAAGGATAATAGATTTAAGCAAACAAGATGGCGGACACATAATAGTTTAATATTCTTAGGGAAAATTAATCAATGGTGACAATATAATAATTTAAAAACGTTTTTCCTGTTTTTCTTATACCTACGCCACTAATGCACTAAACACTCATACCACGTTTGCACCATGCAAACATTCATTTTTTTATATATATATATATTCACGTAAAACGCGATCTTGGATATCTGGATAGAGATGGGATACAAAAATTAATTTATGGTTGATTAACTAGGTAGTTTTTTGGATAAAAAACTAGGAAGTTGGCTAACGTCTATTATATTTTTGTTTTGTTTCTCAAAATGGCCACGATGACTACAGAGCCTTCTAACGGAGTCTATATTAAACATTACAGCTACCCCGTAGAAAACTAACTCTATCCACTTCTATCAAATAAAACACTACCTATATTCAGGCTAATACTCAAAATATTATGGACATAAATACAAGGAAAATAACTCGGTTAATATTTAAGTCTCCATGTAACAACTCGCGCATCCACGCTGGGACCTTTGCACCAATGCTAGTTAGGTAATTAATCTTGGCCCACGGGAGGCTCGAGGAACCGCGTTATGACTTGCAATAAATGATTTATATTGGGAAAGTAAATTAACAATCATTCTAATAATAAGACTATAAAAAATTTTTTAATTACAAAAAGAATAACCGAAAACTAGCAGGAAAATAGTTAGGGAGTTGGAAAACGTAAAACTCAGAGGATTTGTAAATAAAGTAATAACAGTGAAAAATAAAGTAACATTTAAAGTAACATATCACCCCTACCGGAGATTTTGAGGTAACGGAAATGTTAGGGCTCCCAATATTTCTAGACAATCGGCACTTAATGTCAGCCGGGTTATCAGCCCCGCGTGACGGCCGCCCTTTGCCCAGAACAAGAATCTGGTACTTATTTCAGTTAGAGGCTGAATTAATCCCAGGGCCATGGTGCCGCCAGAAGGTTTAGGTCAGGAAGAGAATCCAAAAACACACCGGGACTTGAACCCCCAACTTTCGGCTTGTAGCGCGGTACTTTAACCACTGTGCTAGTAGATATAATTATTCATACTAAAAATATCGAAGGAAATTTCAGAACACGCTTAAAGTTACTACCGCCTACCGTGCGACATTAACAAGACAGGGCATGAGGCAAGTAATACCGATCGCCGCTGGAAATGATTCTGGGATTTTTATGGAAAGGCGAGCACCATTATATTTAGGAACGTTTTCAGTTAAAAATCGAGGGAACTACTGGCTGCGCGATTTAAAATTAATAATAATAAAACACGATAAAATAATAATCGTCACACGAAGTTCGGGTACAAATCATACTTTCATAATGCGAGATAATGTAAAAGATTGGATGACAAATAAAATAATAATAAAATTAGGGAACGTTCAAGAAAATAGGAGTTTTCTGAATAATAGATATGAAATCACCAGCGTGGAAAATTGGAAAATGGAAAATCGCCATCTTGAGAGATATTGTGTTTTGAGACACGTCTTGCACGAAAACGGAGTGTCCCAGGAGGTCACATAGCGATAACAGTCAGCAAAGCTCTGGAATGTGTTTAATTTGGTGATAGTTAGATTAACCACACAGATAAGGACTCCAAAACCGATTGCCTCAGGAATATGAACAAAATTTAGATTAGGAGCAATTACAGGGACATAAATTTTTTTTTTCCCGAGACATCAGAAAACGTACGTTAAATAAAGAAAATAAAGTGGCATATGGGCAATCAAAGGGATCTTAGATTTGAAACCCGAGAAAATGAACAAAGGGCATGAAGACTTAGGAGAAATAAACGAAAACTCGAACATAGAGGGGAATGGAGAATTAGCACAATCAAAGATGAACTCAACTAATGAGGAAGGCAGATTCTAGTTTCGAAAACAGAGAGTATGGAAAAGGGGCATGGGAACTTCGGATAAATTAGAGAGAACTCGATCAAAAGCGGGAATTGAGATTAATAAAATGGAGGACTCGCTTGATCCGTAATTCAGATTTAGGTTTCGGAAACAAAAGAATGGAGATTCTGTATAAATAAGAGAGCTCGAATGGAAGAGGAGAACGGAGATTGGGCATAATCATAGAGCTCCGCTAGTGAGGATTACGGAGGGGAGGTGAAACCAAGATGCTTACAGAAATGATAAAGGAAGGATAGACTTACAGAAATGATAAAGGAAGGATAGACTTACAGAAATGATAAAGGAAGGATAGACTTACAGAAATGATAAAGGAAGGATAGACTTACAGAAATGATAAAGGAAGGATAGACTTATTCCCAGAAATATTTTCTTTTCGGCTGTATCATAGTTGTTTTTTTGGGGGTGAAAATTAGGATACTTGACAAACAACCATCGACGAATAACCCTCAAGCCGAGTATGGGTAGGACGTTAGAGACTAGTTAGGATATCCACGTGAGATTGATGGGATGTGACCAGGTAGATCGAGCTATTAATATTAATGAGGATCCTAAAACTTAATAAAAATAAAATAATAATAAATCACCAGGAAGGTAAACGTGATAATAATAATACTAAAGATAATGATAATAAAAAAAAAAAAAAAAAAAAAAAAAACTCAGTAAATTTATAACTAACAATGATAATGATGATAATCATAATAATAATAATAACGATAATAATAATAATAATTCACGGTAAATTACTAAACCACAATGATGATAAACCATAATAATAATAATAATAATAATAATAATAATAATAATAATAATAATAATAATAATAGCGAAATAAGAGCGAACTACCAGAAATAAGACTTATGTTTATGAGTAAAAGGAAAGATAACGGAAGACCATAATCTCATTTTCAGCAATTAGGACTCATTTATGAATGAATGGGTTCCGGGATAAGTAGTAGCTAGTTCGCGAGAAGATAACGTGGAAGCAGTCCAGATAAAGGCACGTAGTATGTCAAGCCTATAGCGGACGACGAATGATAGGCTATATTACCCAGGAGTTATGCCAACACGGAGGTTAGAACCGATTTTAACATTGCAAGAAATCAGTAGTAACAATAGTCCAGATTAAGAAGGGAGGATGTGCATTATCCAACTTGGTGTGAGGAAAATTATACGTATTACGAAAAAGAACGGAAGAGGGGACATGGGAAACTAGGAAAATTTATAAACTTTTGGAACGCAATGAAGAATAGGACAAGTTTTGAGAGATTTTCCCAGAATTACCGAGTGCAAACATGCAGGAATGATCGGAAACAAATTAATTTATTCCCATAGTAATTTAGAAGATGGAGGTTAGGATACTTCACGGATAGTTAGGTGTCTTAATCGATCTAGTGGAAGATATTATCCTATAAATTTGGAATTTCAAGGGCTACACTAAATAATATTTCTAAAAGAAATTACACAACAACTATTATACCCAACTGATCATGACGCTTGACTGAGGTGCCTACAGGAGGATACAGAGATAGAATCAGCGGCCGAGATCTCTCCCTCTGTATACCTCGATAGCATGTCAGTTAGGACTAGTGACTAGTCGAATAGTAAACACACACACATATGGGATATGACTTATTACGATAATAGATAAAACTAGATCGCTTAAGACTCTTCATATTTAGGCCTACGAGGGATAATAAAAGGATAGGCTACAACTTAGGTCAATCTAGGCTAGGTAACATGAGAAATGTACACACAGAGATGAAACTTATACATAGTCGCACACAGGGATACAAATTGGGAAGGACTAAGGACCCTTTTGGAGAGGTTTTGACCTCGAAAATTTGGCGAGTTGCCTGAACACTTCGCCAACAAGCTAGGCAGGTGCAAGTCGGAAGGTGGGGCACCCCCGTTATGACATGATCTAGAGACAGAGAACTCCAAAATGATCTTGGGGCACTGGCCATAAAACCTTGCCGGCTTGGCACTGACGTTAGGGACCATATGGAACATCGTTGTTTAGGGAATGATAGGCATCAGGGAATTAACAATAAGAGGAAACAAGGAAACATAGGAACAAATGGAAGCACAATACAATTACGGGCAAAGAGACCCACGGAAAACTGTCGTGATACCCGGGTTTAGAGAGGGATGATGGCAATAGGGGAACCCCATCAAAAAGATTAGGATAAAATCCACTTTTCCGATGAGGGGGCGTCCATGAGTTCAAAAAGGCTCTCCCTAAGGTTAATCCTGAGGCAGCAGGATGAGTAGGATGGGGACGACTTGGGCCCCGAATGGCAGGCGGTGCCCTCCCTTGAGGCGATCTCCTTTGAGGGATTTGCTCGAGTTTCTTGGGCCCCGAAGGGAGCTAAGGAACAACACCACCTCCATTGAGGCGATTTGCTCGACGAGTCCGCCAGAATACAAAACGGAAAAAGCGGGGGGAGTGCGGTAGGGACGACTTGGGCCCCGAATGGCAGGCGGTGCCCTCCCTTGAGGCGATCTCCTTTGAGGGATTTGCTCGAGTTTCTTGGGCCCCGAAGGGAGCTAAGGAACAACACCACCTCCATTGAGGCGATTTGCTCGACGAGTCCGCCAGAATACAAAACGGAAAAAAGCGGGGGGAGTGCGGTAGGGGACAACTTGGGCCCCGAATGGCAGGCGGTGCCCTCCCTTGAGGCGATCTCCTTTGAGGGATTTGCTCGAGTTTCTTGGGCCCCGAAGGGAGCTAAGGAACAACACCACCTCCATTGAGGCGATTTGCTCGACGAGTCCGCCGACTTGCCAAGGATACATAGCCGGGATTAGGAACTGAGGTTAGCAAGAGACGGACCCCGTCTGGGAGGATAGGATTTAATTCCCTTCTGGACGCAGTAGCGGACGTTGAGGAACCAACAGAGTTTCTAATAAACCCGAAGTTAGGAAGTGAGGTGAGCAAGAGACGGACCCCGTCTGGGAGGATAGGATTTAATTCCCTTCTGGACGCAGTAGCGGACGTTGAGGCACCAACAGGCTTTCTAAGAAAATACAAAATAATGATGCCAGGGAAACAAAAAAGAGGCCACCGGTGGTTAGAGAAAAGCAGGAAAGGAAACCGCAATAAGAAAGCCGTACGCACACATAGAACATGGTCCTAACGAGGAAGGAAACAATGAATAATAGACAGGGACGTCAGAAACGTTGAGATACTAGATGGAAATACTAAGGGAAACAGATATTACGATTGTGCGATCTGCGAACAGAGCCAAGAGAGACAGATTGACCTAAGTAGGGAGATTACATACGAAAAGTAGAGGGTAAACTCATAAGTAATACGAGAAAGTAGGAAGAGAGGTTAAACACAAAGTAATACAAGAAAGTAGGAAGAGAGGTTAAACACATTAAATACAAAAAGTAGGAAGAGAGTTTAAACACATAAGGAATATATGGAATGAGAGGTTAAGTTCATAAAGGGTACACAAATTAGAGGATAACCACCTAAGGTAGTACATAAAGGGGGATCACGGAAATTAGAGGTTAAACACCTAAGGATAATACAAGAAAGTAAGAGTTAAACACTTGAGGAAGTGCACGAAATTAGAAGTTAAACACATACGGTTGGACATGAACTTGGAGGTTAAGACCATATGTAAGATAGGGAATAAGTCTACTCGTAGGAGACCAGGAATTAATTCGAAAACGTAAATGGAAATTAAGAGGAAACCAAAGGAAAAGAAATGAAAAGGGAGAGGTTAAACCCATAGGTGAGATGGGGACCCAAGACACGGAATAAAGTCCACGCATAATCGGGAGTTATGAAAAGAAAATTAAATACAAAATTCAAGAAACCAGATGAGATATTGCCGAACGAATCAGGAAGGGCTTAAGGGAATATTGCCGAACGAATCAGGAAGGGCTTAAGGAAATATTGCGAAAGAATCAGGAAGGGCATAAGGAAGTATTGCCGGACGAATTCGGAAGGACTTAAGGAAACAACACCAATTTTAGACGCATTTTTGTTTAGTTAACTGTAGGCTGTAATTCGACAGACAAATTAGAAACGAGAGTATTTAAGACGCAGAGACGCATTTTTATTAGTTTAACTCAGTGGGCTGTAATACGGGAATTCGACAGGAGTATTAGAAGCGAGAGTTTAAGATGCAATACGCATCCCGGATTAAAGAAAAGGGAATGCTCTCCCAATCAGGACCTCACGAGGGAATGATAGACGGAATTCAGGTTACATAATCATACAAAGAAGTATTTACATATTAAAGACCTAGCGATTTATGTGTAGGCAAGCACACTCGATCGAACTCAGGACTCTAAAGTAGGAGAAGCAACATTGGAATTTTATCCAAACAATGGGAAGTGAAAACCAGCGGTACAATACCGGGAGATACTGACATTTTTTTAACCTAGTAAAACCTGAATTGCAATAAGGGCATAAATGATTCATGAGAAATCATAAGACCAAAAAACCTAAGAGCATTTCCTTTGCAACTTGAGGCTAGCTAATAGGGACAAATAGGAACATGGGTGCACCAAACTACACGATACATGTTGATAACAAATAAATCTAAAGCCAGAACGTCTAATACAATATAGTATCAGAGATATGATGGCTGAAAATGAAGCCTCTAAGCAATGAAGTAAATTAAAATGACCAGGAGTGATGGGAGGGATACGGACCCATGTGGTAAGAGATAGCACCAAACCCATAAGCAATGTTATAGTTATCCTCCCAAGTTTTAATGCCAATACCATGAGATTGCAGCTTCACGCTTGGACTGCGGCCACCACCACGACACCACATGATGGGAGGCAGATTAAGATGGCCAGACTCACGGAGCACCCTATACATCGGAGGACGAGGGCAGCATAACGCTGCACGGACCAACCACACCCTGTACATCTAAGGACGCAGGGTAGCTGCCAGGATCAACACACATCTCGAGGCGGAGCGTGAGATGGATGAATATCCAGACTCGCAACCAGCTGAGACAAAAACACCTCATTAGTAGTAAAAACCAAACCCAGGCATTATAAAAATAATAACGACTTTCTCCAACGCCAACCTTGGCCTAACCTCCTTCAGCCCAATTTTGTCCTATAGAAGAGTTAGGAAAACAAACTCCACGTCAAGATCAATTCCTATCAACCCTTTCACAAGTTCTCCTTGGACCTAACTGGGTTTTGTTTAAAGAAACCAGGCATGACAAAAGCCTACCTGGACCAACGGCAGCTGAAACCGAACACGACCTCGAGCATTAGGACATTGCCTCCTCCATCGCGGTAAGCAGACACGAAACCTAACCTCCAGCTGGCCACAGCAGACACCACAGTTTTATAATTTTTTTATCAATGATCTGCTTCACGGAATAGAACTGTCAGAGTGAATAACAAAAAAGGGGGAAAACGTCGGCGTACATAACTAAAGTAATGAAATGTGATAAAGTGCGTCGGATATTGGATAACAGTGTAAGTGCTCCGTTTCCATAAGAAACCACAGAAGGTTTAAATAAGGACGAAGAATGAAGATAAGAAGAATTTTTTTAGTCAATATTTTTTGTTTTTTTTCTTTTCAGCCATAAACATTATTTTTTTTTCTCCTTCTCTGAGAAGGTTTGCTATATTGTATTTTTGTTTTTTTTGAAGTATGGTGTTCTCACTAAGTAAACGGATCTTGCCGATATTTCGACGCAATTAACGGTATTCGGGGAGATTGACAAGTAAAAGACGATCTAACCTCTTAGGATGAGAACAAAATACTTCCAGGACAGATGGAATCGCCAATTGATGACGTCAGTTGCACTCCCACGTAAAGCTAAGTTGAGAAGATAATGTCAGGACCAACCCCCGAGAGGTGAGAGATATCCTGTAAGGAAAAAAAGACTTTCGGTTTTTCAACCCTACAGTCTTATTTAAGGGGGGGGAAATATTATAAATGCATCAGGCCCTAATTTCAGATATCATAAAAAATAAAGACAAAAGATGGAATATAATTCTATTAAAATAGTTAATAATTTTTGGTAAGAAAATCTTGTAGTTAGGAAATTTGTAATCAAATTTAAACAGTGTTATCATAGGGTCAAAGAGGGATGGTGACTCCTGTTCAACTTCAAGTTGCATCATCTTGACCCTTGGATGTGTAATTATGACATGATAAAGCTAGGACTGGTATGAGGTATTATCTTGTTTTTCGATATGATAAAAAGAAGTGTCGAGAAAGGACACGGAGACAGCAGTGGGACTGAGGCGGTCCCCTCAGGAGGGCCCAGCAGGGCCGGTGGCATCTACATGGGTAACGTATGTCCATCTATATTGCTTCCTGGGACATTTTAAGACTTAGAACTAAATAAAAATAACTTCACTTAAATAAAAGTAACTTCACTTAAATAAATCATTTTAAGACTCAGAATTAAATAAGGACCAGATGGTCAAATAAACTTCAATTTAATATTACACAAAGTTGAACATTTTCAAAGGATCGGTTTCTATCTCTCTGAATTTAAACATTTTGAATATTTAGACTGGGACAATGTGGCGATTTCAGCTGATTTTTATAACAGTTTTTGACTTGATTTTATTTATGTTTGGTACTTATTTTAATAAATAATGTTATTTTTCGTTTACTGTGGTTTCATTTGGTTAATTATAGAACTACTCCTCCATAACCAAGGCCAACCGCTCGGGCCAAAGACCACTTAAACAATAGTGAACTTAACGCTATCGTTACGCTGGGGCTTAACAGACGCGCCGCGTAATATTTAAAGATCTTATATCTAAATCTATACCTGGAACTGTGGAAAAAGCACAACAATATATCCTGAATACTCCTCATCTTTGGATTCTAGCAGCTGGAATATACTACAAACATCGGGTGCTATATCCATCTTTTGTAACATGAAGAACAATGTAGTGGAACTTTGTGTTGTCAGCAAATAGCTGGATATACTAAGAACATTGATGTCGATATCTAAATCAATGGTAAAGAGAAAAATATTTGCCTGAACCGGGAATCGAACCCCGAACCTTTAGCTTTCCGTGCTAATGCTCAGACCACTGAGCTAATCCAGGCTTCATTCCCATCCAAGCAAGAATCCTTCCTTTAAGGTACGTACACATATGCGCGCCGCAAACATGAACGGCACGCGCACGGCACGTGTTATGTTCGTCGAAATGATTAATTTCAACGAACCTACTGCGATCCATAGGAAACCCACAAACCTTCAGTAGACATTTTGCAGAGCAGGTGTAACCAACAATGTCTATTCCCTTTCCGTTCTCCCGCTTGTCCTGCATTCTTTCCCAAAAATAGGGACTTTTTTTTAAAATGCCGCGGGACAAATTGTTAAAAATCGGGACTGTCCCACCAAAATCGGGACGTCTGGTCAGGCTTATTACTTATTACATCTTATAACTTTATTTATACTTTTTCAAATATTATAGCATTAAAGGAATTTAAAAAAAATATATGATTTGTATATATATGTTTAAAATTATTAAGAATCTATCTCACCATAACATGGCCTTAATTTTTAATAAAGATGTACATGATTATTATACTAGAGGTTGTACTTTATTGCACAAAGATACTAGTTTCTCAAAAAAAAAAAAAGGTATAAAAGGGATTCGTTATGCATTAATCAACCATTACAATAACTTACCTATTGAATATCAACATTTCACGAATGTTAAACATTTTTCTAATTGTATTAAAAAATATTTTTTCTCATTGCTTTCTTAGTTATTTTTGTTAATTTTATTATTATTAATATTATCCTGTTTAAATATTGTATTTATATGTGTATATATATTGTGCTTCTATAGTAGTTTATATTATTTAAACTTATGCCTGAATTTGTTTTCTTGCTTTTATTGTTAATTGTTTTATGGCCATTATTTTTTTGTATATTGCCCCTTAACATGAGCAATCTTGCTCTTTGGAGTCTTTGAAGAAATAAATAAATAATTAGTAATAAATGTGTTTATATATTGTATTTTTTGTGATGCTTCATGTATAATATTATGAAATGAACGTCTTAAATAATTAATGTTTTCTAAATAATTCTAATTTATTCATACAATTACAGTACACATGAAAAAAAAAACACATTGAAAAAAAACAGGCATCTCCTTTCAATGATTTTTAAAAATGATCCTTATGTTGAGGATCCCACAATAATTGCTTGCTTCTATAAATATCAATAAGTTTTAACATGTCTTCCTCTGACCACTCCATACTCAAATAATAGGTGCGCACCGAAAACAACGAACCTCTCAGGTACCCGTCCAAATCTAAACAGCGAACCATCAAAGTGTTTGTGGAAAAAACCGACAATGAGTGGATCGTGGTGAGAGACGTGCGCGCCATTCGCATGCACCTTAAAACCCCGTCCAAATCTGACGAACATGGTGCGTGTGCGCCACGCGGCGTGTAAGTGTGTACGTACCTTTACCTTTACTCTACTGGCCCCACATTCAATTGCAATGAATCATCATTCACAAATACACAATGAATGGCTTCTACCTGAAGAAGACATGAACGGACTCCACACAGCTATAGCATTATTTATTAAATTAATATTGGGAAGCTAAAGCTGTTACTATGATAGAAATAAGTAAATTAATAAACACAATTAAATTATTGTAAATCAATGGTAAAGAGAAAAATTCATTGTGTATTTGTGAATGATGATTCATTGCAATTGAATGTGGGGCCAGTAGAGTAAAGGTAAAGGAAGGATTCTTGCTTGAATGGGAATGAAGCCTGGATGAGCTCAGTGGTCTGAGCATTAGCATGGAAAGCTAAAGGTTCAGGGTTCGATTCCCAGTTCAGGCAAAAAATTTTCTCTTTACCATTGATTTACAATAATTTAATTATGTTTATTAATTTACTTATTTCTATCATAGTAATAGCTTTAGCTTCCCAATATTAATTTAATAAATAATGCTATAGCTGTGTGGAGTCCCTTCATGTCTTCTTCAGGTAGAAGCCATTCATTGTGTATTTGTTAATGATGATTCATTGCAATTGAATGTGGGGCCAGCAGACTAAAGGTAAAGGAAGGATTCTTGCTTGGATGGGAATGAAGCCTGGATTAGCTCAGTGGTCTGAGCATTAGCACGGAAAGCTAAAGGTTCGGGGTTCGATTCCCGGTTCAGGCAAAAATTTTTCTCTTTACCATTGATTTACAATCATTTAATTGTGTTTACTAATTTACTTATTTCTATCACAGTAATAGCTTTAGCTTCCCAATATTAATTTAATTGATATCTAAATTTAATATTAGAAAGTAAAATGAATGGTGACGATGGTCGCTGATACTGCAGTGCTGTGTTTAAAAAAAACATAGAAGTATGAGGTAAGAAGAATTCACGATTCATTTAATTCTTATTAATAAAACCTCATAATGTTAAAAATTCCCAAATTTATTATATTAAACCATCTTCATTGTTAAATCTAAAGCATTAGACATATACACACTATCACATAATATCTTCATGAGGGTAAGTAAATAATAAATATTTTGATAATATTAGTGTGACTCAAAAGAAATTTCCAATTAAAAAAAAACAAATAAAATAAACAGAAAATTGGAAGAAACTCACCTGCCAGTGATGAAAAACTGACAAACAAAAAGCTTGCCCTTGTGTATGTGTTCGTAAATCAGTTTCAAAACCAAAGGAATCAATAGCTGGTATAAAGGCTTTGATGGTATATAATGGAGATCCTGGAACTGGAGCATCTTGTGTCACATGACCTCTGAAACACAATTAGATTGATTCACTTTTAACATCACTGCTTAATGAGCTTCTACTGTTTATAAGTAACTTATCAACAATCAAAATAATTTCTTCATAGTTATCTGGTCATAGTCATAATGTCGGTTGAACATGAGAGAGATGTTTCTCTTGAAAACTGGTTCCCATGTTTAAAGAAAACACAAAATACGAGGTAAGATGAAAAAAATGACTCATTAATTTATGAATCAAAACAATTATTCATCATCATCATCATCATCCTCTTATTGAGTCCTCCTTTTGAATGGTTGATTCCATTTAATAATTATTGATTAATACAATAAAAATAATTCATTATTAGATAAATTATATTAGAAGAGAAAAATTATATGCTCGGACTGGGGTTTGAATCTGGGACCTTTGGCTTTCCAGGCCAATGTTCTACCACTGAGCTATCTGAGAAACTCCAATATAAACGCAAATTTTTCCCTTAAACATTCTTAATTCCCGATCACTAAATGCTACAAGCATTTGCTCAATCATGCAAATAGTGGCTTCTTCGGGAATTAACAACGTATAAGAGAAAAATTTGCATTCAGTTTAGAGTTTCTCAGGTAGCTCAGTGGTAGAGCATTGGCCTGGAAAGCCAAAGGTCCTGGGTTCAAACCCCAGTCTTGAGCGTATAATTTTTCTCTTCTAATATAATTTATCCTTCAGTGAGAAGTGTTAAAATAATAATAAAAAATCATTATTAGATATTTATTAGAAAGTAATACTATGACATTTTAATTAATCAGTAAATGTAACAGATTTTACACCCCACCTCATATTTTTATATCCTCTCTAGTATTAGTTTCATAGACATTTTCCTAGTCTTCAACTTGTATCCAACTGTTGACTTGACACTTGGTAATCCTTTACTCCTCTCCCGAGGCACTTCCAAATCAAATAGAATTTCAATTATTTTGTCTTTGTATTTTTGGATGTAAATTTTTTTACAGATTTGAGTTCTCTAGATTTTCATATCTGAAGAGAAAAATTATACGCTCAGACCGGGACTTGAACCCGGGACCCTTGGTTTTCTAGTCCAAGTGCTCTACCATTTGAGCTACCTGAGCAAGTTCCGATCTAAATGCAAATTTTTCTCTATATACGTTGTAATTCCCGTCCACCAAATGCTTTGAAACCTTTGTTTCTATCTTTGCAAATGGCGGCTCCTATATTAAGAAGACATATTTGGGAATTATACATTACATTATAAATGCCAGTACGGCTTTTTTTTTTTTTCGATGTTCTTATTATTAATTTCATACATCTCAATGATGGATAAATCATATTTGAAGAGAAAAATTATACGCTCATCAGACCGGGACTTGAACCCAGGACCCTTGGTTTTCTAGTCCAAGTGCTCTACCATTTGAGCTACCTGAGCAAGTACCGATCTAAATGCAAATTTTTCTCTATATACGTTGTAATTCCCGCCCACCAAATGCTTTGAAACCTTTGTCTCTATCTTTGCAAATGGTGGCTCCTATATTAAGAAGACATATTTGGGAATTATACATTACATTATAAATGCCAGTACGGCTTTTTTTTTTTCGATGTTCTTATTATTAATTTCATACATCTCAATGATGGATAAATCATATTTGAAGAGAAAAATTATATGCTCAGACCGGGACTTGAACCCAGGACCCTTGGTTTTCTAGTCCAAGTGCTCTACCATTTGAGCTACCTGAGCAAGTACCGATCTAAACGCAAATTTTTCTCTATATACGTTGTAATTCCTGCCCACCAAATGCTTTGAAACCTTTGTTTCTATCTTTCTCTAGATTTCTCTAATATTAATAAATTGCAATAGAAAGTAAAATTATGAGGATCTTGAAGAAGATTTTCGGGCTGTAGGCTGTGGTCGTGAGGCTTGTAGTTCCCCTACGTTTCGCCAAAGACTGCATTTGGCATCCTCAAGGGTTGTCTTGAGACAACACTGCAATAGAGAATAATTTTGAAGAAAACCTGATACACAAGAAAATACCCTTCAAATTGTCTTGAGACAACCCTTGAGGATGCCAGACGCAGTCTTCGGCGAAACGTCGGGGAACTACAAGCCTCACGACCACGGCCTACAGCCCGAAAATCTTCTTCAAGATCATCATAGCAACTCCGGCCGTGAAAGTCTACGTGAATACATAAAATTATGAGATTTTTCTTAATAAGTTTATTCTCTAATATTGTTTCATTAATTTTGCTTTTACTTCAATTCTGACCAAGTGTAAACAGCTTTCCAGATTTTTCTATTTCCCCATTTGGATGTTCAGGTTTCTTTTTGTTAATATAATAAATTTGGAAATTTTTACATTATGAGGTTTTCTTTTTGTTTTTCCAGATTTTTTTTTTTGGCTTTGTATATTTCTTCATTTTTGTTTGTTTTCATTAGTTTACTAAGGCTAAAATTGTTTTTCAGTGCCAGTTTGATGTTGTAATAGTTGACAATTTTTTTTTAACTTATCATGTGACAAAGGATGAATGTAAATTTCTTAACATTTTATATTTTTAACTTTTATAGGAATTAATCACTATGAGGTTTAATTTCATATGAGGAGAGGTAAGAAACATTTAATTTTACCATTTTATATTTTCTTCTTTTTCAGTCTGAAGGGTTCTGTCTTTGATTCATGTTTGTTTTCTGAACCTATTTATTTCATGTGTATCCAGTTTTTTTCATAGGCATTCTCTATTGATATGTTTATTGTGTTCTTTTTCTTGATTGTGAATTTCTCTGTTCATGGCAATATTTACCATTTTACGAGTAGAAATATTTAATAATCTGGACATGACTGCTTGAATAAACACCTACACAGAATTGGCATAACAGATTCACCTAAATGCCCTTTTTGCAATTTAAATGAAGATATGGAAAGAAACCATCTCCTCCGTTGTCCAGCTTTTGTAGAAGAGACCAGCCTTTCTGCTAAATATTGGAGTGCAAGAGAGCGAATGATTTCATTATCAAGTGCTCGACATTAGATACCAACCATATTTAATAATCTAATACACAGACTGGTAAACATTCCCATGAACAGAGACAATTACAGTCAAGAGAAAAAATACATAATAAACACTGCAATAGAGAATGGTTTTGAAGAAAACCTGATACACAAGAAAATACCCTTCAAATTGAAAAAGGAGAAAACAGAAAATGTAAGAAATTTACATGTAATTATTTGACACAATAAGTTTTAAAAAATGTTCAACAAGTACAACATCAAACAAGCTCTGAAAAATTATTTCAGTCTTAGTAAACTAAAGAAAACAAACAAAAATAAATCTGAGATGGAAGAGCATTGACATAGAAAGTCAAAGGTCCTGGGTTCAAACCCCAGTCTAGGCGTATTTTTATTTTCTTTTCAAATATAATTTGTCCATCATTAAGATGTTTAAAAACGAATAATATTAACATACAACTATTGGTACTCATGAGACAAACAAAAATCATGTTGACCAGTGTAATTAGAGAAATGTAAGGAACTCAAAATTTGGGGGGAAAAAAGTACATCCAAAAATAGAAAGACAATAATTCCTGGGGAAAAAGATTTGATTTGTAAGTTTACTGGTCTACAAACAGAGAAGCAAACGATTACCAACTGTTAAATCAACAGACAGATTCCACTTAAGAATGAGGAATATTTCCTTCAAACTAGTCCTGCAGAGATACAAAAATATGATATGAGATGTAAAATCTGATATGTTTACTGATTAATCAAAATTTATCTATCTATAATGGTATAACAGCCCAATGTTGGACCTTAGCCTCTCCTTTGTTAGGAGTTACTAGACTAATTTAATTTAATTATGCTTATCTCCCTAAAGATATCATGGATGGTATGAGGTCAACATACCAAACCAATAAGACATCTAGCAGGCAACTAAGGTATTACTAGGATGAAGGTCGGTAAATTTATTGTAATCAATCATAAAGAGAAAAATTTTTGCCTGAACTGGGAATCGAACCCTGAACCTTTAGCTTTCTTGCTAACGCTCTGACGACTGAGCTAATTCAGGCTTCATCCCCATCCAAGCATAAATCCTTCCTTTACCTTACTCTTTTCTCTTTACCACTGATTACAATAATTTAATTGTGTTCATTAATTTACTTATTTCTATCATAGAAATAGCTTTAGCTTCTTAAAATTTAATTTAATAAGTTCTTCTATGAGCCTGAAAATCCTCAGACTCAGGACCCATAGCCTAAAGTCAACCCAGAGGACTTGCTCCTTGGATTTTTCCACCCTAAAAATCCATTAACCCCGGCTGGGTTTGAACCCACGACTTTGGGACCAGAAGCAGAGAAACATAACTACTAGTCCACTGCAGTCAACGATTAATCAAAATAATTTAACTTTTATAGGAATTAATCACTATGAGTTTAATTTATGGTGAAATTAAATGTTTCTTACCTCTCCTCATAAATATTTTCTAAGTTGATCGCGATTTCGAGACTATAACTGTCTCATCATCAGAACTTTGTTGGCGACTGGTGTTATGCCAATCGACATAACACCAGTCGCCAACAAAGTTCTGATGATGAGACAGTTATAGTCTCGAAATTGCGATCAACTTAGAAAATATTTATGAGGAGAGGTAAGAAACATTTAATTTCACCATAAATCAAAATAATACTTGGAATCTAGTTGAAAAAAGAGGACAATGGTCTCTGAAACATATCTATAGTGTATTTAGAGAAAGAAAAAAGTGACAAGTATGACAATAGTCACTGCCTTATTTGAAAAATGCATTGATATTGGGTAGTATAAAATATGTTTAAAGATTCAAAAGAAGGCATGATGATTAATATATATTATATAATAAAGAAATGTATTACCTTCTTTTAGCAAGAACTGTATAAACAGCAGAAACACAATCTGCTGGAGCTTGGACTTCTACAAATAAATATGGTTCCATAAGACGTGGAGTAGCCATTAGGAAAGCTGAATAAGCAACACGACGAGCTGTTGGAATGATCTGACCTAAAATAATAAATAACAGAGTGAATTACATTCAAATATTTAAACTGTGATTACATTAATTGAGTGGAAGTATTCCAAAATACCTTTTCGGGATTCTTGGCCGTGTCTTGCAGTATTGTCTTCTAGACGTTTCATCACCTACTGTGAGTGATCTGCTGATGTCACACACAGCAGGTGATGAAATGTCAAGAAGACAACACTGCAAGACACAACCAAGAATCTCAAAAAGATATTTTAGAATACATAATGATAGCTGTGGGATTACAATCAACATTCAATGATGTTATGTTGTGTTAAGTTTGAGTTAATTCATGTTTATCAAATACACCTTCCACGTATCATATTATGATGAACATTTGCAGGGTACACCACATGATGGCATTGGCTGTACATTGGCAAGGTCAAGTTTCAACAAACACAAATGTAACGTCATATCGTTCAAATCTCATGACATTGATGATTCCTGCATTTCATTTGTTTCTAACTGATTCTTAGACTGCAAAAAATCGGGAATTTATCAAATTAATTGTAAAGATTGTGAAAAGATATACATAGGAAAACAAAAAAAGGAATCTAAATACAAGATTAAAGGAACACCTCAGAAATGTTAAAAATGGAGAAAGAAGAACAGAAAAATCTGCAATAGCTGCACATGCCTGGTCAGAAAAACATAGAATAGAAACCAAAACAAAATTACTTAAACAATTGGAAAAAACCGAAGTAACTCACAATTTGGGAAAAAATTTACATATGCAAGAATAAAAAACACAACTATGAATTTTGAAATATACCCGGTTATAAGGAGAGGGGATTGATTTGGAAGTTCTTCGGTCAGCCACCAGATGGCACGGAGGTCAGTCTTCAGGATAGAAGGCCGTTGGACATCAGTTGTGAACGTAATACAGCATTGAGAATGTCACAAATGAAGTGACGAAACTCGAGTATGTGTGGGAGTTAAGAAGTATGAGGTGAGTGAAGAAAGAATAAACAAATTAAAATAAACCTCATAGTGTTATTTCCTATCTATATAACTTGATTGTTATTGACCTTGTTGGAGCCAATAAATTACAATATTTTGATATTTTAATACTTTTATCAATATAAGAGATGATGTTCTTATTGAGTTTGTGCGATCGCACAAATTTATATACAACAAAAACCACCCAGAATATAAAAATAAGGGAAAAAAGGAAGTTAATGGAAAAGAAGAAATAGAAAACATTTTACAATGTAAGCACTGCTATAATATTACAATGTATATAAGAGAAAAATTTGCGTCTAGATCGTAACTCGCCTCGGTAGCTCAGTTGGTAGAGCACTTGGCCTGGAAAGCCAAGGTCCCGGGTTCGAGTCTCGGTCTAGGCGAAAATTTTTCTCTTCAAATATAAAAAAAAATAAATAAATAAAAATACTGCTATAATATGTCTATTTACCATATTTCATAAATTAATGAGTCATTTTTTAACATCTTACCTCATATTTTATGTTTCTTCAAACACGGGAACTAGTTTTCGAGAGACTCTCATAATGTCGGTTGAAAATGAGAGACATCCTTCTCTCGAAAACTAGTTCCCGTGTTTGAGAGAAACAAAAATATGAGGTAAGATGTTTAAAAATGACTCATTAATTTACGAATTAAGAACCTCATAATGTTATTTCCCATATTTAACTATGAATACCATATTTCCCTTCTTTGAATACAGTACATAAAAATGCAAGTAAATCAGTGTAAGTTCATCAAACAGCTAACCATGAGCCTTTGCAGTTCTCGATGCTGACAACAGAGTGAGCTAGCAGCCATAAGCGTCAATGAACGTTGATCATGATATACTTACTCAAATTGTGTGTTGTAACAATGTAATGCAACATCAACGAACATTGATTGTAATCCCGCCATTAATCAATTGAGTGGAAGGTTTGTAACAGTGACATGAAATTAAACTTATAAATTTAAGTCAATCCAAATTTATAAATCTACACTACTGGACTATATACCATTACACGCCACATAAGACTTTTTTTTTCCAAAATCTGAAATCAAAAATCTCAACTTGTTAAATTTCCCAATAAGGAAATAAGGCTGTAGGTGTATCTTTAAGAGATCAAAGGAGAAGTCAAGATATCAGAGATGAATTACAAATATAAAATATAAATGAGAGAATATACAGAAATAAATGTAATTGGTTTGAACATTTACAAAGAATGCCAAATAATTGTTTACCAAAACAGATGCTTCATTATAAACCTCAAGGCCGAAGAAATGTAGGAAGACCAAAACAACGTTGGAAGGACGACCTGTAGCATATTGTGCATCGGGGAGCAGAAAGCACCAACAGGTCCATCCATACCTTGAAGATGATGATGATGGAAATAAACCCCATTAAAGGTCAATGTTTTTACACTGTATAGTAGGGTACATAGCTGCTGATTGCAGTTAATGTTTTTATGTTGCACAGTTACATGCTCAGAAAAGATTGCAAACACAGCATAGTAGTGATAAAAAATATGCAAATGAAACTGAATATATGATCAAGTCATTATCTAATAGGAAAGCCAGAAAATTTGATGCGGTAAAAGAATCTGAACAAAGACATTTTGAAATTGTAATGGTAACAGTAAAAATGAGTGGAGAATTTTCTTACATGTGATAAAAATGACTGCTAAAAAAAGTCAAGTTTCATCAAAAAACATAGTAATACAAATTATATTTGAAAAGAAAAATATACGCCTAGACTGGGGTTTGAACCCAGGACCTTTGACTTTCTAAGATTGGAGGCCTAGGTGGCTCAGATGGAAGAGCATTGACATAGAAAGTCAAAGGTCCTGGGTTCAAACCCCAGTCTAGGCGTATATTTTTCTTTTCAAATATAATTTGTCCATCATTAAGGTGTTTAAAAACGAATAATATTAACATAGTAATACAAGTTCACAATTTCCTATCATAAATTAATTATGGGAAATAATATTATGAGGTTTTAAAGTTACCTCATATTCCAAGGACTTCAAGCACAGAACTGCAGGTTCGAGAGGCATCCCTCTCCTCTTAAGCCATCTTCACAAGTCATAAAGAATTCATGAAGCTGCACGAAGCTTTATTGCTTAAAAGTAATATATAAATTCTCAATAAAAATACTTAAAATAGAAGTCGTCAGATGGCGTTGTTGGTAGCTACTGCTACCAGCCTTCTGATGAAAGAAAATTGTATATGTGGAAAGAATTGTTGACATTCGTATCAGACTAGAGCACTTGGACTAGAAAACCAAGGGTCCCGGGTTCAAGTCCCGGTCTGAGCATATAATTTTTCTCTTCAAATATGATTCGCATCAGAGTTTGGATGGTATCATACTGACATGCAGAGTCAGAGATCTGGGGTTCAAGTCCCGGTCCGACTGTTAATTTTTCTTTCTAAAATAAAAACTAAGTTCAATTCTGGAAAATGTTAATTTAAAAATAACATCAAAATTACAAAAATGATGTTTATGTCACTATTTACACTATTTACAAAACAAATTCAGTATTCTATAGTTAATCACTGTATGATATCGCTCAACAATAGCAACACGCCAACAATAACATTATTTCATTGTTAGTCTCACTCAATTCTGTTACCCTAAATTTTGATTTTATGTCATTCTTACTCTGTAAAAATGTTTCTGCATTTATATTTGCTTCTGTTACAATTTTTTCTAACAGCTGTCTTGTAATATACTGTTCAAAATTTTCTAAAGGATCTTTTGGGTTTTTTTACAAGTACCTGAACCCCAGGCGGACCAATAGATTGAAATTGGGTCTTTCTGAACAGCTATTATTCCAACTGGAACTTATGTCTGCATTATTTAGGCCTACGCTATTGACTTCCCAATCTAATCTCTCTTCCAGCTCTACAACTTCCTCAAACTTCACTAATACTATTACTTTTGTCATCAGTGGATCCTTCTCTTCAAACATCACTGAAAAATGTTTTATTTTAGGAAGTAATATTTTGAGGTTCTTTTACACAAGTTTTTTTTTTAATTATATAAAGATTTATAAAACACACTGTGTACATTAAAACAAGTTATTTTGAGTCTGTAATATCTTACCTCAATATTAATATTGATTTTTTATTCTTCAACATGTTTCGATTAGTTTTCTAATCATCCTCAGCATTATGGCCAGACTGGTTGGATTTATGTTGTAAACCCTGAATGTCGATGTCAGCTCCCTCCTACGGTTGGCCAAAGAACATCCAAAAGAGGTCAAGTTCAGTCAGTATAAATTTGAACACTAAATTATTAAAAAACATTTGGAAAATACAAAGAGCTGACTATTTGGGAAAAAATCTATATTCAGAAGAACAAAAACAGAGTTAAGAATTTCGAAAACTGACTGAACGTGACCTCGTTTGGAGGTTCTTCGGTCAACCACAGGAGGGAGCTGACATCGACATCCAAGGTTTACAACATAAATACGACCAGTCTGGCCATGATGTTGAGAATGATTAGAAGACTAATCAAAACATGTTCAAGAACAAATCAACATTAATATTGAGGTAAGATATAACAGACTCAAAATAACTTGATAGTCCACCGCTGTGGGCTTTAGGTAGCATGCTACCTTGTCGATCCCCAGTCAAGACAGGCTCCTGGGTGAGGTTTTTTCGGGGTTTCTCCTCGCTTGTAAAACAAATGTCAGGAAGCTTAGGGCCCAACAGTCCCCAAAAATCATCTGGCCATCATCATCATCCTCCATCGGTGTGGAAAGCAACGGGAAGCTACCACACCTACAATTCCCTAGTAAAGCAGCAAAGCATAGCATGAAAATGCTGATTGCAGTGAAAGACCTGCCTTCAGGCAGAATTACTATGAATGGAATAACTTGATCACTGAAAAAACCTGCATCTAACGAACTCACTGGCACTATCGAAACCGTAGGTTCATGCCATGCGAACATATGCTCTCCATACATTCATATCCTGAGCTAATGTTTTCATTCCCTGTATAATCTACTTCCTTCAAATCATTATTAATATTATTCTCCCACCTCATTCTTGGTCTACCAACTGGACGTTTTTCCCTCTGGTTTTCCTACAAGAAGGTTCCATGCATGTCTCATTCCCCATGAAAAAAACTTGCATCTCTGTCATTAATTTCATAATCAGAAATGTTTTCAATTATATCAAAATCAATAAATTCTCTTAGAACACGATGTTTTTTAGCCGATAACATGAATTCCAAACACTATATAATATGAAATGATTCCAATAACACATAACGGTAAACTATTGAAAACTGAAGATTTTTTTTTATTTTATGTTGAGTTGTATTCTGACACACCTCATACTTCTTAACTCCCTCGCAGACTTAAGTTTCGTCACTTATCTGTGACATTATCAATGCGACATCTCATTTACAACTGACGTCCAACGGCTTCTCCTCCTGTAGGTTGACCTCCGCACCCTCTGACGGCCGACCGATGAACTTCCAAATCAATCCCCTCACCCCTTCACCGGGTGTTTCAAAATTCATAGTTATGTTTTTATTCTTGCATATGTAAATTTTCTCCCAAATTGTGAGTTCCTTCAGTTTCTCAAACTGTTTAAGTAATTTTGCTTGGGTTTCTATTCAGTGTTTTTCTGACCAAGCATGTGCAGTTATTGCAGATTTTTCTGTTTCTCCATTTTTAACATTTCTAAGGTGTTCTTTTAATCCTGTATTTAAATTCCTTTTGTTTTTCCTATGTATATCCTTTCACAATCTTTACAATCAATTTGATAAATTCCTGATTTGTTGCAGTCTTCAATCTTTTCATTTTTGTTGGTGATGAAATTACATAGTTTTGGTCTGGACTTGTGAAAAACTCCCTGAAGAAATATTCCATCAATGCCACTATGAGTGGTAGCGATGAAAAATTAAAGCACCACTTGACTGGTTATTGAGTTAAGATATTTTGACTCACCTCATATTTCTTTTTTGACTTTGAGAAAACAACATTTTTGTTGTTAATGTTTTTAACTTTCTTCATATCTGAAATATGAGGTGAGTCAAAATATCCAACTCATTAATTATAAAAATAAGTCTTACCTCCACCACGATGTAAAGGCTCTTGAGCAATAACAGCATCCAAAATCTTGAACTTGACATTCCTAATGGGTTCCTCACACAAAGGCCCTTCTCGAGTACCCCACTGAAATCCTTGTACAATTGAATCTTTAACTGAACTGAGAAGTCCTTTATCTACCTCTGAAGGTAGTGTATCATCCACAAGTATGTTAGGACCTGTGGAATCTGGACCAAAAGCCCAAATAGAACGTGCTGCAAGTAAATCCCAATCATATTTTGTTTGGAAAAATTCACCCAAACGTTTCCTGAAATTTAAATAAACCATAATAATTACCAATCTTATTTTAAACTATCTCTATGAACATTAAGATCTGCACACTATCAAAAGCATTTTTGTTCACAAATAATATTGAATTCTGTTCTCTCAAGTTTTCAAGACTAAAACTGTTTTTGACAATGCCACATAATATACTTTCTCATGCTTTGGTTTTTGCACCAAGCAGATACATGAAGATTCTGTTGTCTATTTTAAATTTACGCAATGTTTCAAGTAGATAATTTTACATATATGAAAACATAAACTATGAGGTAAGATATAAAAAATGACTCATTCTTTATATAATTTTTCTTTCTAAAATATGACTCAAGTAAGTTTCCTTATTTACAATTATTTCAAAACCTCTTACTGAGATTTTTTAAGTCGAGAAGAATAGCAAGAGAGGAATCTTTAGAAAAGACTATGTTCACTATATGGAAATATCAACTGAAATGATCTGTAGAATAAATTTGCTTTAGTATTTCATTATAAAATATTTATAAAAGGGAAATCAGTAATTAAGGTACTTACTTATTCCAGGAGATTTGAACAACTTCATTTTCAATATCCTCAGCCAAACCTTTTTCAAGTGGCTCAGCAATCATTGTAATTTTGTTCTTTTTGTTTGGCGTTTCAGCAAAACATTTGAGTGAAGATGTTTCTACAACTGTTTCACAAGAATGCTACCACTGGATCAGCAACTTTGATATCTATACAAGCAGATAAAACAACCAATTAGACAGTATTTTACTAAATGATGTTTATTAACAACTTAGGTAATAAACATTACAATTCAAATTTGAGCATGAAAGTGCAAGCATATATATGCTCAGAGACCTCTTACTTTAGATATGAGGTTCTTTTAATATTGTTCAGTTGTTTCTTCACTCACCTCATACTTCTTAACTCCCATGCAGAATCGAGTTTCTTCACTTCATTTGTGACATTCTCAATGCTGTATTACATTCACAACTGATGTCCAACGGCCTTCTATCCTGCAGACTGATCTCCGCGCAATCCACCATTGTATCCAAGTTTCTGGAACGTCGTGACACATGTCTTTCCCCTGGGAGATACCTTATACACACCAATTTTGTAGCTAACTACTTCTATTGGTTCTTGACATTCTATTATTTTACTAGGGAATTCTCCCTCTACCCTGCATACATATTCTTTCTGAACCTGCCGGTTGCATATCTGATTCTCCATGGATCTTGCTTTTTTTTGGGAGTTCGTCCAAACAATAGGAGACCAGATGTCAGACGGTCTAGATGATGGATTGTTCGAAGATTCTTCAAATTGTACTCCTTGGCAAGAATGAACACCACGGTATGGTGTCGATAACGCCTGCAGGGATGGACCTCATACTTCTTAACTCCCATGCAGTCTGCAGGATAGAAGGCCGTTGGACATCAGTTGTGAACGTAATACAGCATTGAGAATGTCACAAATGAAGTGAAGAAACTCGAGTCTGCGTGGGAGTTAAGAAGTATGAGGTGAGTTAAGAAACAACTAAACAATATTAAGATAAACCTCATAGTGTTATTTCCTATCTACATAACTTAATGAGGTTCTTTTACATAATCTAAACAAGCAATTTAAATGTCTGAGCTTAAAAAGGTTAAGTATTTTTCCAGAAGACTAGCCTAAATTTTCCTTAAGAGGAATTAATTATTCCTGTATTGCCCATGACTTGGAATGTAGATTAAGTACAGGTTTAAGGACTCATCTGGTGTTTCATTATCATTTATCACCCATCATAACATTGGTATAACATAACTCCACCTTCCAGGTAACCCCAATTTAAGAGGTGGATTACAATTCAGCCAATGCCAGAAGAGAATACTAGAAATACATAGGACAAAAAATCTAGAACATTAATTTTAAAATTCTTAGATAGGAATAAGAGGGAAGGCTTATTTATATTAAATACTAAATACATAATGAAAATATTAAATTAATGTTGGGAAGTAACATTATGAGGTATAATCATTAAAATTCATCGGAGAACATTTTGTTTAAACAACTTACCTCATAGGATTCATGCTTCCATGATACTGCAGTTTCAAACACAGTCATGTTCATCCTCAGCCATAACTCCGACTGACGAAATTCTTCGGCCGTCAATTGTTCTATTGTCACCCTCTTCAATGCTGCCATCTATGGTTGAATTTATGAACTTCGAAATCAAAGTAATTTCATTCGGAATATCAAAAAAAAAATGTCTCTTCAAATATAATTTATCCTTCAGTGAGAAGTGTTAAATCAATAATAAAAACATCAATGGAAGCCCTACTGGCTTTATAAAGTAGTGTTTAATTCCCAATAAATGTCTTCTTAACTAAGAAGCCGCCATTTGCAAAGATAGAAGCAAAGGTTTCAAAGCATTTGGCACGAGGGAATTACAACGTATATAACAGAAAAATTTGTGTCTAGATTGCAACTCGCCTCGGTAGCTCAGTTGGAAGAGCATTTGGCCTGGCAAGCCAAAGGTCCCCGGGTTCGAGTCTCGGTCTAGGCAAAAAATTTTCTCTTCAAATATAAGGAATATCAAAATTTATTGATCTATCTTTATTTTTCTGAATGTATATCTTCTCCCAAACTGTCAATTCAAAGGCTTCTCTACATGTTTTAAAAGTTTAGCTTCTCTTCCAATTTCAGAAATATTAAAAATTGTGAAATTGAAAAATCTGCAATTGCTGCACATAGTTTATTAGAACATCATAAAATTGGAAGACAAACTAAACTTTTAAAACAAGTAGAGAAACCTTTGGAATTGACAGTTTGGGAGAAGATATACATTCAGAAAAATAAGGATAGATCAATGAATTTTGATATTCCTAACAAAATTACTTAGATTTCGAAGTTCATAAATTCAACCATAGATGGTAGCACTGAAGATGGTGACAATAGAACAGTTGATGGCCGAAGAATTTCGTCAGTCGGAGTTATGGCTGAGGATGAACACGACTGTGTTTGAAACCATGGTATCATGGAAGTATGAATCCTATGAGGTGAGTTGTTCAAACAAAATGTTCTCCGATGAATTTTAACATAATAAAAAACTTACCAATCTCAGAGTACATCTTTCTAAGATCATGCATCACACAGTCAAGATATAATTCCCCTGTGCCAAGAACAACATGTTCTCCTGATTCCTCCACCCTGGTGGCCAATAATGGATAAGACTTATTTACTTTACGTAATCCATCCAACATTTTTGGCAGCTCTGAAGGGTTTACAGGTTCAACTGGAAAGAAAAAAAAACTTGTTACATAATGTTTTATTTTAGGAAGTAATATTTTGAGGTTCTTTTAATTAAATTATTTTGAATCAATGGTAAAGAGAAAAATTTTTGCCTGAACTGGGAATCGATGGGAATGAAGCCTGAATTAGCTCAGTGGACAGAGCATTAGCACAGAAAGCTAAAGGATCGGGGTTAGATTCCCGGTTCAGGCAAAATTTTTTCTCTTTACCATTGATTTACAATAATTTAATTGTCGTTTTTATTATTAATTTAACACTTCACACTGAATATAATTTAATTGCGTTCATTAATGTACTTCTCTTCTTCTTCTTCTTCCCTCCAAGTATTAGGCCAAGGCCTGTTACGATCCTATAGAAAATTTTCCCTCCAGTTTGATCCTTCCAGGAAATTCTCGTATAAGACTTGAAAGCATAATAATAGTCCCTTCGATTGGTTGCCGGCCAAATGAAGGCAAGACCAGTGATGGGGCTGCCATCTTATAGCCTCTGGTCAGGCTTTTCTGGAGAAGAAAAGAAAATAAAGGAAAGAAGAAATGGAAGAAAGGAAAGACTCCCTAGCCCTCGGATGCCCTAATAGCGTCGGGGTCGAAAAAAACAAGAGTTAACCAAGAGAGGTTAGATAGTAAAGTTAAAAGAGTGCAAAACACAAGTAAGTGGAAGAAATGTTTTGCTCAGCTTGGGCACCTTGTGGTCGCCATCCACATATCCCCTAGATGAGGACCCCTTATTTCTATCATATTAATAGCTTTAGCTTCTCAATATTAATTTAATAAATTATTTTGAGTCTTACTTACTTATTTTAGGAATTCTCACTATGAGGTATATTCATTAAGGTAGAATTTTTTATCACTCATCTCATATTGTTTGAGTCTGTTATATCTTACCTCAATATTAATGTTGATTTGTTCTTGAACTTGTTTCGATTAGTCTTCTAATCATCTTCAGCATCTTTGCCAGACTGCTTGGATTTGGACATCGACATTCAGGGTTTACAACATAATTCCAACCAGTCTGGTCAAGATGCTGAAGATGATTAGAAGACTAATCGAAACATTTATTTAACTTTTATAGGAATTAATCACTATGAGGTTTAATTTATGGTGAAATTAAATGTTTCTTACCTCTCCTCATATATATCTTCTAAGTAGATTGCAATTTCGAGACCACAACTGTCTCATCCTCAGTACCTTCTTGGCGACTGATGTTATGTCGATCGGAAGATATATATGAGGAGGGGTAAGATTTAATTTCACCATAATCGAAACATGTTCAAGAACAAATCAACATTTATATTGAGGTAAGATATAACAGACTCAAAATAATTTAACTGTTACATAATGTTTCTTCTTCAGATTTTAATAACTAAGGTTATTATCTTACTTCTAAAAACTTAGGTCTCTAAGGCCGGTATTCAAGAACCAAGCTCTCTAGGCCTTGCCATCTCAGTCTTTCATAAGTTGAGCTTCTCATCTTTCAATTGTTCCCAGAAACTTTTTTTAATAAATATTTGTTTGGCACATGATGTTGAATAGAGTGAGCTAGTTAGAGCATGACCCATGTAATTATCAACGGAAAGACGGGCTGAGAGTCACTATTTGCAGAAAGTTTGGTTCTTGAATACTGGCCTAAGAGTTAATTAGTTGGAGATAATCTACTAATAACTAATAAGAAAGTTAAAACCCCGATAGTAAAAAATCTGGAATTATCAAATTAGTTGTAAAGACTGCAATTAAATATACATAGAAAAACAAAAAGGAATTTAGACACTCGCATAAAACACTTTAAAAATATTGCAAATGATGAAATTGAAAAATCAGCAATTGCAGCTTATAGTTTGCTAGAGAGTCATAAAATTAAAAAAAGAAGCTAAACTTTTAAAGCGTTTGGTAAAAACCCTTGGAATTTATAGTTTGGGAAATGATACATATTGAAAAGAACAAATTTAGATCCATGGATTTTGAAATTTCCAACAAGCAAGATTTGATCTCATAGTTCATCAAATCAATACCAGATGGCAACTTCGAAGATGGCTTTGAAAATATAGACCGAAACTTGAAAATCATAATGATATTTAACTTTTTTTTAACTTTTATAGGAATTAATCACTATGAGGTTTAATTTATGGTGACATTAAATGTTTCTTATGAGGAGAGGTAAGAAACATTTAATGTCACCATCATAATGATAGCTGAAGATGGGAGGGATTCCTCTTGAAAACTGCAGTTTCCATGCTTGAAGAACACAAAGTATGAGGTGAAATATGACTCATTTTTTTAAATTTTTATTAATTATTAACAATACATATTTCTTTAATATTTAAAGGAAGTGACACTATGAAGTTTATTTTAAAGAAAGTTAAAAAGAATTGATAATGATGCTTAAAGCATCGAAATCCGGGTGTTCAAGAAATCTACAAATATGAGGTGAGACGTGCATATCTAACACCTATTATTTAATACATATTTCTTTTGAATTTATGCAATTGGCATAGAACAAGATGGAACTAGAATGTATGCAAAAGGGTAATTCAAAGTCTACTGGTTACAACCAAACATTCTATCTAATATGACCCTAGATTTTAAAGTGTTTGTAAATAAGAGTAAAACACAAAATAAATCCTTTATTCATGTCCACTGCATTGTTTAGGTCAAAAGATGAGATGAAACTCCTATTATTGAAAGTCTATGATACACAGATTGCCAGGTGACCTGCTTGTCTTACACATCACAGGAGCAGAAAAGTAAATAAAAACAGTGACATGGGTATGGAGAAGTAGTGGAATTAAGTTTTTGGCAGGCGAAAGCAGAAGAATATATCTGAGAAAAATCTGCCCTAGTTCCAATTTGTTCACCATGAACCCCACATGGAGTGCCCAAGATTTGAGTGCCACAGAGCCATTCTTCTTGTAATTTATAAATAAAAGTGAAATTAAAAAATAAAAGAAAAAGCCTATAATAAAACAAGAAAAATATGGAAACTGTATAATAAATTAAAACTTCAGAACTGTCAGCATAATATGAGATTAAGGGCACTAAAGCTAAAAATGTTGTGTTTCATGCTTAAAAACAAGAGGTTTGGTAATACCTGCTATTTTTATTACTGACTGAGTGTTAAACTTCAATGGTCGAAATATATATAACTCATCTGATATGGTGAGATCAGTAATTGTAGATGTTTTCACAATTGGTTGATCAATTCCTTCAATTAGCACCCAGTTTCCTGCTGGCACACGACTTACTTCCACCTTATACCTAAAATAAATTAAAGAAAAACATGGGTAAAGATATTTAAAAATTAGAGAATTTCATATCATTAAGTCCTATGGACTTATGAATGCAAGAACCCACACATTCCCAACCAATGCACTAAAAGTTAAATTTCTCAATGCAATTTTACTCCCAAGATACCTATCCTTAGATGTTTGAAGCTCCCTAATTGGGCCCCAGGGCCTGTCTGGTTATGAACAAGGGAAGAAAAATTTCCATCACTGTGCTAACCACAAATGAAACCAGATTACCAAATTCTTAATCAGATAGCTTGCCAATGTAATTGATCAACACATGTATATACAATATTGGAATCAATTCCATGAAATTGACAAGGGAACTGTCAACACTGCATGCTAAAATCTACCTTGAAAATTTTTCCCAGAGAAGCATTATGACATACCAGGGCTGTGTCCAAAAAGTCATCTGTCATTTTCAACTGCAAGGCATAGAAATCGAAGCAAGAATCCAGCAATGGGAACCCAGTGTATGGAGCAGATATGTCCCTGCTTGAGTAAAAACTGAGTGGAGTGAGGCAAGACACACACTGATGGCAAGTGGTGAGGGTTATTCAATCTACCAATTCAGGGGTTTTTATTATTTCCCTATAGTTTAAATGAGGGATTCGATACTGGATTTTAATGTTTTGCAGTTATAAGTGGCAGATAATTTTTTGGACACAACCTTGGTGCATCGTAACGCTTCTCTAGAAGAAATTTTAAGGTAGGTTTCAGCAAGCAATGGTTGACAGTTCCCTTGTGAGACCATATAAAAAATGTCTAATCCTATACAGTCAAAGGATATTACAGGAATTAGTAAATGATAATATAATAAATTTCAAAATAATTGTATCTTGTAATTTATTTGATTTTATCGTAAATTAAACCTCATAGTGATTAATTCCTTTAAAAGTTCAATATATGTTTTTGTTTGCTAATGCTCTGGATCCTCTCTCCATCTAACACCAAGATATTAACTGTATTTGAGTATCTCATTTGATTTTTGATATTGCTTGCCACTGTAGATGTTCCTTGCCCATGATTGTATCCAGTTGTTTGGATAGGGTACACTGTAAAGAACTATAGATGTTTAGTCTATGGAAATATGCAGCCAAGCAGTCATGTCCAGTGATTTAATGGAAAATTCTTAATGGGTAATCAGGAATGCATTTTTTTGTCTTCAAGGATGATGTTCAATTTCTTGTTTGTGTATATAGTTTTAAACTCTTCCTGTTGTTACTTATTTTAGGAATACACACTATGAGGTATATTCATTTAGGTAAAATTTGGTCACTCACCTCATATTATTCTTCTTATTTTATTATAAACTAGTTTCAGAACTTAGTTTCCATTCCATCCTCAGCATCATCATACCATTGTTCTGTCGTCTTGAAGAGCCGTCCTTCGCTTCTTCCATTGGCAGACTGAAAAACCTCGAAACTAGGTCATTCTCTCCGGGAATTTCAAAGTTCATCAATTTCTCCTTTTTGCTCCTATGAATGTAGATCTTTTCCCAAACAGTGAGCTCTTTTTGGTTTTTCTATTTGTTTTAATAATTTAGCTTCCTTCTAGATAAGATGTTTTTCAGACCATGCATGGGCAGCCACTGCAGATTTTTCTACTTCCCCTTTCCCATCTCAGGAACATCAAGAAACGGTCATAAGGGTACTGAGGATGGAATGGAAACTAAGTTTCAAAACTAGTTTATAGTAAAATAAGAAGAATAATATGAGGTCGGTGATCAAATTTTACCTAAATAAATCTTCCTGTTATACTGTATTTAACTTTGTTTCCTATTTGTAGTTTAGCTGAGTGATAGGACATTTTTTTATTAACATATCAGCTTGTTCATTTCTTGCTATGCTGAGGATGATTAGAAGACTAATCGAAACGTGTTCAAGAACAAATCAACATTAAATTGAGGTAAGATAGTACAGACTCAAAAAACTTGCCATTTTATTGTTCCAGGAAAAATTTTGGTTTTTGAATGATATTTCTAGATTTTCTTGATTTATTTTGAATTTTCATTCAGGTAATTAATGCCCTGTAACCATTGTTGTTCTTATGGAGTCTGAGTATATATCCAATGACACTATTATAAGAACAGAATTTGTTGTTGAACCATTGTAGTGAAAAAATGTCTTTTTTTTTTTTACAGAAGCTCTAGGTTATTTAGATGAATGAAATATAGCACTGTTTTCCCTGGTGTATTTGTATAAACCCAATATGTAAAATGATATTTGAAGAGAAAAACTATACGCTCAGACCGTGAGCTTCAATGTCTAACTATAGTTAGACAATGTATAAGAGAAAAATTTGCATTTTGATTGGAATGCTCAGGTAGCTCAGTTGGTAAGCATTGGCATTAGAAAGCAAAAGGTTTTGGATTCAAATCCCAGTCTGAGCTTATATTTTTCTCTTCAAATCTAACTATAGTTATTAAAATTCATCGGAGAATATATTGTTTAAACAACTCACCTCATAGGATTCATGCTTCCATGATATCGCGATTTCAAACATAGTCATGTTCATCGTCAGCCATAACTCTGACGATGAACATGACTATGTTTGAAATCGCGATATCATGGAAGCATGAATCCTATGAGGTGAGTTGTTTAAACAATATGTTCTCCGATGAATTTTAATGATTATACCTCATAATCGATGTTTTTATTATTAATTTCATACATCTCAATGATGGATAAATCATATTTAAAGAGAAAAATTATACGCTCAGACCGGGACTTGAACCCGGGACCCTTGGTTTTCTAGTCCAAGTGCTCTACCATTTGAGCTACCTGAGCAAGTACCGATCTAAACGCAAATCTTTCTCTATATACGTTGTACTTCCCGCCCACCAAATGCTTTGAAGCCTTTGCTTCTATCTTTGCAAATGGCGGCTCCTATATTAAGAAGACATATTTGGGAATTATACATTACATTATAAATGCCAGTACGGCTATTTTCGATGTTTTTTATTATTAATTTCATACATCTCAATGATGGATAAATCATATTTAAAGAGAAAAATTATACGCTCAGACCGGGACTTGAACCCGGGACCCTTGGTTTTCTAGTCCAAGTGCTCTACCATTTGAGCTACCTGAGCAAGTACCGATCTAAACGCAAATCTTTCTCTATATACGTTGTACTTCCCGCCCCACCAAATGCTTTGAAGCCTTTGCTTCTATCTTTGCAAATGGCGGCTCCTATATTAAGAAGACATATTTGGGAATTATACATTACGTTATAAATGCCAGTACGGCTATTTTTGATGTTTTTATTATTAATTTCATACATCTCAATGATGGATAAATCATATTTAAAGAGAAAAATTATACGCTCAGACCGGGACTTGAACCCGGGACCCTTGGTTTTCTAGTCCAAGTGCTCTACCATTTGAGCTACCTGAGCAAGTACCGATCTAAACGCAAATCTTTCTCTATATACGTTGTACTTCCCGCCCACCAAATGCTTTGAAGCCTTTGCTTCTATCTTTGCAAATGGCGGCTCCTATATTAAGAAGACATATTTGGGAATTATACATTACATTATAAATGCCAGTACGGCTATTTTCGATGTTTTTATTATTAATTTCATACATCTCAATGATGGATAAATCATATTTAAAGAGAAAAATTATACGCTCAGACCGGGACTTGAACCCGGGACCCTTGGTTTTCTAGTCCAAGTGCTCTACCATTTGAGCTACCTGAGCAAGTACCGATCTAAACGCAAATCTTTCTCTATATACGTTGTACTTCCCGCCCACCAAATGCTTTGAAGCCTTTGCTTCTATCTTTGCAAATGGCGGCTCCTATATTAAGAAGACATATTTGGGAATTATACATTACGTTATAAATGCCAGTACGGCTATTTTCGATGTTTTTATTATTAATTTCATACATCTCAATGATGGATAAATCATATTTAAAGAGAAAAATTATACGCTCAGACCGGGACTTGAACCCGGGACCCTTGGTTTTCTAGTCCAAGTGCTCTACCATTTGAGCTACCTGAGCAAGTACCAATCTAAACGCAAATCTTTCTCTATATACGTTGTACTTCCCGCCCACCAAATGCTTTGAAGCCTTTGCTTCTAAATATGATTTATCCATCATTGAGATGTATGAAATTAATAATAAAAACATCGAAAATAGCCGTACTGGCATTTATAATGTAATGTATAATTCCCAAATATATCTTCTTAATATAGGAGCCGCCATTTGCAAAGATAGAAGCAAAGGCTTCAAAGCATTTGGTGGGCGGGAAGTACAACGTATATAGAGAAAGATTTGCGTTTAGATCGGTACTTGCTCAGGTAGCTCAAATGGTAGAGCACTTGGACTAGAAAACCAAGGGTCCCGGGTTCAAGTCCCGGTCTGAGCGTATAATTTTTCTCTTTAAATATGATTTATCCATCATTGAGATGTATGAAATTAATAATAAAAACATCGAAAATAGCCATACTGGCATTTATAATGTAATGTATAATTCCCAAATATGTCTTCTTAATATAGGAGCCGCCATTTGCAAAGATAGAAGCAAAGGCTTCAAAGCATTTGGTGGGCGGGAAGTACAACGTATATAGAGAAAGATTTGCATTTAGATCGGTACTTGCTCAGGTAGCTCAAATGGTAGAGCACTTGGACTAGAAAACCAAGGGTCCCGGGTTCAAGTCCCGGTCTGAGCGTATAATTTTTCTCTTTAAATATGATTTATCCATCATTGAGATGTATGAAATTAATAATAAAAACATCGAAAATAGCCATACTGGCATTTATAATGTAATGTATAATTCCCAAATATGTCTTCTTAATATAGGAGCCGCCATTTGCAAAGATAGAAGCAAAGGCTTCAAAGCATTTGGTGGGCGGGAAGTACAACGTATATAGAGAAAGATTTGCATTTAGATCGGTACTTGCTCAGGTAGCTCAAATGGTAGAGCACTTGGACTAGAAAACCAAGGGTCCCGGGTTCAAGTCCCGGTCTGAGCGTATAATTTTTCTCTTTAAATATGATTTATCCATCATTGAGATGTATGAAATTAATAATAAAAACATCGAAAATAGCCGTACTGGCATTTATAATGTAATGTATAATTCCCAAATATGTCTTCTTAATGTAGGAGCCGCCATTTGCAAAGATAGAAGCAAAGGCTTCAAAGCATTTGGTGGGCGGGAAGTACAACGTATATAGAGAAAGATTTGCGTTTAGATCGGTACTTGCTCAGGTAGCTCAAATGGTAGAGCACTTGGACTAGAAAACCAAGGGTCCCGGGTTCAAGTCCCGGTCTGAGCGTATAATTTTTCTCTTTAAATATGATACCTCATAATGTTTACTTCCCAACATTAATTAAATCTAACTATAGTTGTTTATGCTTTTATGGCTATGCAACTCAGATCTGGATTATTGTTTGGGTACATTGTACAGACTGTATAATTCGATGTGATTCTGATTTTTTAAAATATTAAAATAAAATAAAATATATATTTTAACAGAATTAATACCTGGCTTCATAAATCCAGAGTCTACCCACTGTGAGAATTCTTGAATCCTCTTCATCAGCAAGAGTATAATTCTCACCTAGAACACGTACCTCCTGTCTTGCTTGGAGGGTGCCACTCATAACCCGAGCCAACACTTGGAAAAAAGTGCAGTCTTCTGTTGGATACATTTTGGTACTATGTACCATTAGATGCCCCTATAACATTAAACAAACTTACTTAAAAATAAATGACCAAAAGAAACTTCAATGAACCAAATTACAAAACTCCTAGAAAAGCAGGAATACGAATGCAAATACATATACACATACAGGGTTGAAACACTAAATGACAAATTATACAAATTTTCATTAGTAATATAATAATTTTGTAATATGATCAATTATGTAATATGATCAATTATGACCACTGTGGTCTCGAGGTAGCATGTCATGCAGCAGGCTCGGGTTTGATCCCCAGTTGGGACAAGTTTCCTTGGGTGAGGTCTTTTTCAGGGTTTTTCCTCACCCGTAAGACAAATGTCAGGAAACATTAAGGCCCAAGGCCCAAACAGTCCCCAAACATCATCTGACCAGCATTATAATTTTCACATCAACAGATTAAATGTAGGATTAAAGCCTCTCCTGGCACATCATTACCATCATCATCATCCATCATGTCTTCAGAGCAGCTTAACCTCGCCTTCCAGAAGCCCAACCTCAGAAGTGGGTTACAATATGCCAATGCCAGGAGAGAATACCAGAAATGTCAAAAAGACAAATTGGTGGCATCGAATAAAAAAAAATATTATCTACAAAAAGTATAACTATAACAATATTAGAAATAAACAACTGATTGGTAGGTGTGTGGGTATATGTATTAGGTCATGTGGCCTGTTACGATCCCAAAGAGGAGTTTTCCATCCAGTGCTTTTTTTTGGACTTTTGTGTATGTGTGTGTGTGTGTGTATATATATATATATATATATATATACACACACAGGGTGAATTTTAATTACACTGACAAACTGCAGGGACTGATTCCTGACTGGAAATGGAGGAAAAATGTCCAATGAATAAGTTTTTTGAAATTCATCAGAGAAAATTTTTTTAACCGAGGTATCATGGAAAACATGAATTCTATGTTCTCCGATGAATTTCAATGATTACACCCCATAATGTTTACTTCCCAACATTAATTTAATACAATGAATAAGTGTCCATAAATGCATCGTTGCCACAGTAGATGGCACTGACGAATGGCATTATTCTCACGGACATTTGCAGAATACTCTTCCTTATTTTAAAATACAATAGGAAGTAACATTAAGAGGTTTGTTTAATAATTAAAACATTTTGTCTGTTCATTCTTACCTCTTAGAGTTGTTTTTATCAAACATATGTTTCAGAGCTTCTTAGTCCCATCATCAGCGATTACAGACTGAATTTTCTCATGTTATCAAGAATCAGGGCCAACAACATGAGAAAATTCAGTCTGTAATCGCTGACGATGGGGCTAAGAAGCTCTGAAACATATGTTCGACAAAAACAACTCTAAGAGGTAAGAATGAACAGACAAAATGTTTTAATTAATACTCTTCCTGTTTTACTTGAGAAAGTGCCTTTGGCAAAAAGACAGGTGATGGATTGCCTCCCCACTTCCGCATTACAGTTCGCCAATACCTCAACAAAATCTTCCCCAGACATTGGATAGGATGCAGAAGCCCTGTTACATGGTCTGCTAGATCACCAGACTTAAACCCCCTGGATTTTACCTCTGGGGCCATCTGAAAAGTGTTGTGTATACTGAACCACTTCCTGATGTGCATACCCTTCAACAGCCTGTCCACATCGCCTGTGATGATATTCTGAGAGAGGCCGGAATATGTGAAAGGGTGAGGCAATCCATGATATGACGTATGAACGCATGCATTGTATTCCATGGAGGCCACTTTGAACATTTGTTATGACGTGGATGCAATTATGCTATGTACTTTGTGCCAGGACAATTTGTTGTCGTTGCATGCACATTGTTCAATTCTGGACACATGTTTATAGACCTTTTTTTTTCCCCCTTAATTTCTAGTCAGGAATCAGTCTCTGAAATTTTCAAACTGGCTACCAATATTAAAACTTGAAGCACAAATTTAGACAGTGTTCTCCGTAATGTTTGTAACCTACTAATCAAAAATTAATTTCAATACTCACATCAGGGTCACAGTTGCACATATCTTCAGCCAGATCTGAATCTAGAGGTCCAGTGTAAATATGCTGGACCTTCAGTTTAGCATTATCCACTGGTGATGGAATATGTTGTACACACATGTCCACAAAACCTGAAATAAAACAATGATTATTTTATAACAAATTCAATGAGAAATATACAAATTAAATTTTCTTGCCTTGACATGTTTTCCAGACCTTCAATCCCCATTCTCAATTTGATTCTAACTGCTTTTTTGAAAGTTCATTGATCTTCCAATTGTGCAATAAACAAGCTGACTTTAGTAGCAGTTGGAATCTAGCTGGGAATGAACATGATCATAGATATATGTATAGATGAGATAATTTATTTTCTGAAGTGAGGTGAACATTTCTGATTCAATAACCATTGATGATGGATAAGGTAAATAAGGGAAATCCGATCCAGTTACAAAAAAATACAATATTCAAACCAACACTACACAGAATATGGGTGGTGTGGACTTAGTGAACCAGATAACACAAGCATACCCATCAATGTGCAAAACAATAAATGGAACAAGAAATTATTCATCCATATGATGGATATTGCCATATACAATAGTCTATGAACTCGAAAACCCTACATGTAGGACAACACATGACACTCTCAGCTTTTCTGCTTCTCTATTTCACATAGTCTGGTTGAGCTACATCATGTGCTATGCCCATGTTATACAGGGGTGTTACGCCTACACTAGAGCCTAACTGAAATAATAATAAAATACTATAAAAATAGATGAAACATATACACAAGATACTTGTTCATTATACCAAAAGATAGGGAATAAATAATCACCTTTAATATGCTGATTGAAGTCTCAATCCAAATGCATACAAAAGTTTTATAAATAAAAAACGAGGGTAAAAATTATAATATAATATCTTAGAAATATTTCACATCAATATATTTTTCAATCTATGAGGACACACTTACAAAATCTTATATAATATCACAAACAACTTTGTTAGTTTCAACCTAATGGGACACTCTTACGAAAACTTATATAACCCAAACACATTAAGATAAGTTAAAGAAAACATCTTATATAATATGACCCTGATAGAACTAGGAATATTACAAAAGATTGGGTAAGAAAATAGGGTTTTCATTAGTTTTTGGGAATGGTGAAAGGTAGAGATGATAATATAAAAAGCGGGGTTTTTGGTAGGAAAAGGCAGAACGCTGTGGAGGGCCGAAAGGTCCTCCTGGGGGACGAGAGCAGCCTCTGCATGGGTAAGAACCATATATTTTATTATCACTCTAAAAAGTTCAGTTTTTTAAAATGGTCATTTTCTTGAAGAAAAATAACATAGAATATTTGGAAGACCAAAGGGTCAAATATCTTAGAATAATTTGGATAATTATTAAGAATATACTTCATCATATGAAAACCAAAGGGTCAAATAACTTAGAATAATAACCTAAAGTTGAACTTTTTAAATGGTTTTTTCTACCTCTGAATAATAACAAAGATAATTATTTCGACTCAATTCAACATGGCGATTTCTCTTATTTTTTACGATAATTTAAATATGTCTCTTTATATTGTTTATTTTTTTATTATTCCACTCACCTCATACTTCATATGAAGTATGAGGTGAGTGAAATAATAAAAAAATAAACAATATTAAAAAACCTCATAGTGTTATTTCCTATCTACATAACTTAATGTCTCTTTATGTTTGTTTTATTTAATAAATTATGGTAATATTTGTTTAAAGTGTTTAAATGTGGAATTCATCCTCCAAAACCAAGGCCAACCACTCGGGCCAAAGACTACTTAAACTACAGAGATCTTTTATGCTACGTTACGACTGGGCTTAACTTCCAGTGTAACAAGGGGATAATAAAAATCATCACCATTCACCATTCGGAATAAAAGAAAGACTTTTCTTCCAAAAATTCTAGCAAAAGAACAAACGGAAGACAGTGATGTGCATTGTGCAAAAAAAAGAGTGGCGTTCAGAAGGAAGAGTAAACAATGTACGTTAGAAATGTGCCTCTCTGTTTCAACCCCTGCATTGAGATTTATCAAACTCGACATAATGTACAGAGATAAGATTAATATATTTTAATAGTATAGGTATATTTATAAAAATAGTATCGTTATAATCAATTTAGAAATTATAATATAAAATTAAACATGTTGTGAAGATTCTCAGTTCATAACCTGCTGCAGACATTTTTACTTGACATAGAATCTCTAATCATAACAGTGAACAGGTTACTTAGGCCGGGCTCTTTGAAGCTGTCATATCACAATTTTTTTTAATTAAGAAATTATAAATGTGTTTTGATATTAAAGTAAAGTAAATCAAGCAAAGTGTTTTTTAAATTAAATTATTAAAGTCATTTACGAATGGAAGAATGTTATGATACGAGGGTCATACTGAAAGTCGTGAGCAACCCATTGTTAAAATTCAAATTTTAACAATGTAACAAAAACAACTGCAGGATCGTAATCTACAGACTTTATACCACAACATTGCCTTTTGTGGCGTCATAGCTTCTATCATGTGACCACACGCAGTGTTTCCAAAATGGCAGACATCAATATTTTGTTTCGACAGCGTGCTATCATTGAATTCCTTGTTAAAGAGGAACAATCTGCTGTTGATATTCACCAAAGACTTCAATGTGCTTACGGAGATGCCTGCATGGGTGCCAGCAGTGTTAGGAGATGGGTGAAACATTTTAAAGATGGGAACACGAGTATCAAAGATGAGCCTCGTAGCGGTCGCCCACGCTCTGCCTCCACGGATTGCAACAAGGAAAGAGTTGATGCACTCATTAGAGACGACAGGCGTATCACAGTGAATGAAATCGCTACAAAACTTGCAGTGCAAGAAATGATTCACAGCTTAGGTTACCGAAAAGTTAGTGCCCGTTGGGTTCCACGTTTATTGAGTGAAGACCACAAACTTCAGAGAAGAACCATCACCCATAACCTTCTTCAGAGATTTTGAAATGAAGGTGATGATTTTTTGACGAGTATTGTGACAGGTGACGAAAGCTGGTTTCATCGCTACGAGCCTGAAACAAAACGCCAGAGTATGGAATGGCACCACTTGAATTCGCCATCAAAGAAAAAAGCGAAGACAGTGCAATCTGTTGGGAAAGTTATGGGCAGCGTCTTCTGGGATGCACAAGGTTGCATTCTGGTTGAATTTCTTGAACCTGGACAAACCATAAATGCTGCCCGCTATATCCAGACACTTGTGAAGCTCCGTCGTGCATTGCACGACAAACGCCCTGGAAGGAAGATCATTCTGCAACACGATAACGCGCGTCCTCACACTGCTCGTGCCACTGTGGAGAAGATCAGGACATTTGGGTGGGAAACTCTTCCACATCCTCCCTATAGTCCCGATTTGGCACCCTCCAACTACCATCTTGTCGGTTCTGTGAAGGAGCAGATGAGAGGCCAACGCTACGAGACGCTGGAGGATATTCGGAAAGCAGTGCGTCAGTGTCTTCGAGCAGCTGGAACGGACTTCTATCATAAGGGAATTTTCAAGCTTGTAGAACACTGGACAAAATGTGTGCAAAGAAATGGAGACTATGTTGAAAAGTAGCACAAAGGTCTGTAGATTAACATGGTGTACTTGGTTTGTCTAAAATAAATATTATGATTGTTTAAAAAAATGTTGCTCATGACTTTCAGTATGACCCTCGTATAATTAAGTTACAATCATCACGAAACACATACCACTGAAGTCACCCAGAAATTTATTACAGATGAGCCTCAAAAGAGGTCGGATGTTAATTTTCATTTCTTCCTTTGACAGTTTTATTCCCAGCTCTTCTAGAACTGCTGGAAGAGTTGTGTCTACATCTCCAACCACCTAATGAATTAAACAGTGCATTAATACATAATTATCAATTTCTTCTTTTTCTTTTGTTATTATACAAGGGATCTATTAATTATTATTTCACAATCTTTATCAGGACGAAGGCCAGCCAGCCCTTTAGAAAATGGAAGATATCACTTACAAAGGGATGTGACTGTAAATGGATTTCAACTATCAAAACTCACATTAAATGGCCTGAATTTGATCACAAGTTGGATGGGCAGATCTCTAGCTTGTGTGATTATATGGGAAAGAAAGTAGACTTGCTATAGTCCAATATAAAAATTTAAAAACTAATGAATCATTGGAGATAAAAAAAAATCATAAAGATTTAAAATTGGCCAAAACATATATACATTTGGAATTAATTATGCATCATGTCAAAGGATAATTGCAAACCACAAAATTAAAATTTTTACAAGAAAGCACTCTTTTTTAAACAGAATTACAATTTGAAATAAATACACAATTATACAGTATTTTAACACAATCTTAAAAAAAAAGTCTGCCTGAACTGAGACTTGAACTCAAGACTTCTAGCTTTACGTCCTGTTGTTCTATCATTGAGCTACTCATGCAACTGCAGGAGCAACCACAAATTTATCTCTCTTTAATCCCTGCTTATATTAATTTCCATAGTACATTCAAAATTAGTTTATAGCACAATGTAAATTCTATCAAGATGTCAAAGATTTAGAAACAATGTATGTATTGTGAAGACAATTTCACTACTACACACACAAGGAAATTAGAGAAAAATTTGTAATTGTTCATGGTGTTCCCTAAGTAGTTAAATGATAGAATATCCTGTGTAAAGCTGCAGGGCTAGTGTTCAAATTTTGGTTCACGTAGAAATTTTCTATTTAGTTGTGTTAACTATTGCTTGTATTGCTTGCAGATGGCTGTACATTAACTTCCATATTACGTTCATGTGGTATAATTTCTTATAATTATGCTTTTTTGACACATCTACATGTAGAAGCTGGAAGTTATATAGAAGTACACTTTGTTATTACTTCTGCCACAAAATCTCCAATGGAAGAAAAAATGTTGATAAAACTAAAACATGGAATTTAGTACCTAAAAAGAGGAGAAAAAAGAAAAACAAATTAAATTGATTCCATCTCTTCCTCATATTGTGACATCTCTTTGCCAACAATTGTTTGTATAGGCCTCAATTATCCTTTTGTAGCACTATATAAAAAAAGTAAAATGTATTTATTTGATGGTGTTTCTCTGCAAAATATTAAGAATAATGGTAAAGTATTGTGTTTTGTCAACCCAATGGCTGCCAGCCATTTAAATCCCCCAGCACTGGCTGTAGGTTACCCAGTGGAGATATTCACCGAGAAACTTAAAATTGCAACACTTAAGAAAAAGTCGTAACTTTATTATTTGTACGGGGGGCACGCCGTAGCATAGTGGTTAAGGCACTGCGCTACAAGTCAGAAGGTCGAGGGTTCAAGTCCTGGTGGGGTCAGGAATTCTAAACTGACCAAAACCTTCTGGCAGCACTATGACCCTGGGGTCAACTCAGCCTCTAATGGAAATGAGTACCAGACGCTTGTTCTGGTGGTAAAGGCGGCCGTCACGCAGGGCTGACAACCCGGCTGACATGTAGTGCCGATTGTCTAGAAAAAGTGGGAGCCTTAACCTCCTACTACCCCAAGGGCCTCCCGAGGCCCATAGTGGGATTACTTTACTTATTATTTGTACACAGATTTTAATAAAACAAACACCATTTAAAAATGGTATAATTCTTTATGCATGTACAAAAGGAAAATATTTTATTCCTAAAATTTCAAGAAAAACAAGAAAAAAAAATCTGGAAAAATTTGTGCAATAAAAACTTTCCACAAAACTGTACTTTGTATATAGGGTGAAATTAAATATTTCTTACCTCTCCTCATATAATCTTCTAAATAGATTGTGATTTCGAGACCATAATGAGGAGAGGTAAGAAACATTTAATTTCACCATAAATTAAACCTCATAGTGATTAATTCCTATAAAAGTTAAATGTACTTTGTATGTTTTCTTAACTTATCTGTACATATTGCAAGTTACTAGTTTACGATATGTTCTTGAAGCAAGTGTCAGAACAGATGTTTTTGTTTATCTCTGTTTTGCAATATATAAACCACCCTCCGGGTTCAATTCACCCTGTACTTTCTACTGCCACTCATAAAGTGTAAATAGAATGCACAACAAAACTTTTTTAAAAATTCTCAGCTATCCTTGAAAAATATTTCGAAATGTGACTATAAACTCCAAGCATGACATGCCTAGAAAGCTCTTGGCCTACCATCTGGCTGCTGGCCTCACATCCACATGTGTTAATCACAGATATAGACGATCATAGAGCCAGTGTAGGGGTGACATGTGGTCAGCCATGATAGCTGGTCTTCTCAACCTGGAGTCGCTATTTATTGTAGCTACCAAATGCCTCATAATGCTGGGTGGGCACCAGTCCCATTCTGGCCAAAATTCCATGAGAAAATTACTTCCCCCATGGGGACTCGAACCAGCACAAGTCCCATAGCCAAGGTTTCTTGTCTTAACCACTCGGCTATGGCTTGGGACAAATGTGACTATCATATTATGTTTAATTGCAAAGAAATTTGAGGGATCTTTCTAATTTTCAGAATGTCTTCTAATAGTTCTGACATGTTGAAAACTGCAGTAAAGGAACGGTAATTACAACAGCATTCGTGAAGAAATGTTAGTGATATTGAACTAAAATTTTAGTGATAATGAGAAAATAATTAATTATAATGTAAGTTTATGTAGAGCAGAAATTGATAACAAAAACTTTGGAATAGAGAACTGTGACAATAATTATGTAAAGGTTGAATTTAGAGAAGATTCAGAATTGTGGAAAAAACAAAATGTAACACTTGAATAAAGAGCCATAATTATTTGGCCAGTCTAAATGTTATAAATATTCCCTTGAGAGAGTGTGTGTTTATAAAATGTATAGCAGGTCCATGGCTTTGAATTGTATTGATGTATGCAAACAGGACTTAGTGGTATCAGTGTATCATTGATATTTTTAGTTTTCTTTGACCAATATCTTATTAGACTTATTGTTAGGGAAACAAATCTTTATCAGGAAAGAGTTAAGGATAATACAATATCTGAGAGAAAATTAAGACCATTTTTCTTTCCAAAATACCAACAACAGACAGAAATAAATATGCGAGCTGACATTGTGCACTGTGTAAAACAAAAAATGGCCTTCATCATTTTGATGCTGAAAGCACACACCAAAACTCTGTGTGGAAATCTCCTTCATCATCAACTCTCAAAAAAACTAAAGTGGTTTCTTTTGGTGAGAAAATTATTGTCATCTCATTTTTTGTTTACATTTGCAGTATGATTTATCAGCATGTCCTACCTGCACATACAACAGTAATTCACAAATACTAGAGATATCCTGATAACTCAGCAATGCCATATCAGGTGCAAAAGTCACATTTCTGTGCAACAACCTAATGCTAGACTGCATATCGCAAATTTAGTTACTAAATATTATGCAAAAATCGAAGTAAAATGGATACCACACCCTCCCTATAGTCTGGATTTAGCCCTGTGAGACATTTTTCTATTCCATAAACTGGAGAAACACTTTCGCAAGAGGAATTTTGAATTTAACTTTTATAGGAATTAATCACTATGAGGTTTAATTTATGGTGAAATTAAATGTTTCTTACCTCTCCTCATATTAATTTTACTAAGTTGATCGCGATTTCGAGACTACAACTGCCTCATCCTCAGAACTTTGTTGGCGACTGGTGTTATGTCGATCGGAAGAAGAGTTTCTTCTTCTGATCGACATAACACAAGTCGCCAACAAAGTTCTGAGGATGAGCCAGTTATAGTCTCGATATCGCGATCAACTTAGTAAAATTAATATGAGGAGAGGTAAGAAACATTTAATTTCGCCAGGAATTTTGAATTTTTAGAAGTAGTAGTGAAAGCTGTGGAGATGTTTTGAAAAACCTGTCAAAAAATGGTTTCTAACATGTCTTTGAAGACTGGTAGACACACTGGAACAATACTAATAAAATTCATTGTTAAAACCGTTGAGGTGGAGAGTCACGACATAGCCACATTAGGACCAGCAGCATCAAACACCATACTGGATGCTGTAGAGAAGAATGAACTGCTGAAGATGGGACAGATGTCCTGAAAGGCCTACAGGCATACAGATTATACGTTTTATAAGTAGAGGACGTCGGATTTTACCTATGAAGGTATATTTTAACTTATTTTATTTTATGACACTGGAACAAGTGCATTGCATTCAAGGGAGGCTACTTTGAGAAGCAGCATCAAAATTCTAAGGATGAGTAAAAGTTTGATGCCAAAAAAAAATCATCTTTATTGAACAGCCATATTTTACCTATGTTAAACATTGAGTAGGTCCATATTAACCTTAGTACACTTGCCAAATCTAAGCAAAATCCACTGTAGCATATTCTGGAAACGGCTAGGTTAATATTGCCTAAAACGTGAAAGGTCCTGAGTTCAAGCCCCAGTCTAAGCATATAATTTTTCTCTTCAAATATGATAAAATAAAATACCTGTGCAAATATCTTGTACAGAGGTTCTAGTATAAATTCCACAAAACTCCTCTGGGCAGAACCATGTGGCGATTTCTTTGTGAATTTCCGTCTAAAAAATACACATTATTAAAAACAAGATTCATTTTAATACCATCAAAAAAATGGATATCAAATATTAATATAGAGAGCAAGTAAAAATGAAGGACCCGATTTCAGAAATTTACTATGTGAAATATAATGAACATGTGTTATTCTGAGACATGTAGAAAGAAAGGTACCTTATTTACATATGTATAGGGGCCACACTTTTTTACTTAAAATATAAGTTTCAAAATTAGGGTGCAGCTTATACATGAAATAAGTAGAAAACGTAATCCAGGAGAACTCTAACTGTGGATATTTCACTTTCTTTCCACGAAAAGATTGTTGATGATGTGATGTGTTTTCAAGTGCACATTTTGTTTGGATCCATCGTCGCACATTTTTTCGTCCAATCAAACTTTCTTCCTGCTGTCATACTTCCGTGTTCTGCTGAATAGCACACCAATTGTAGCTTGAATTTGGAGGTATAACTTGCTCTACACCGACCCATGTTTACACACAGTGAATAGGAATGACAATGAATACCGTACCTACCAACTGATCATCCCTTTTACCCTTGTGTTAATGACTGAGCCACAGTCCGAATGCATCGTTACATAGCCAGTAACAGAAGCTTTGGAATTGCCAGATTTAAAAATGGTGTAGGCCTATTTCTGTCTTTTGCACTGCTTCTTAGTGAAAATATAAGACAAATATTTCTTTATAATAAATTAATGTTGGGAAGTAAACATTATGAGGTATAATCATTAAAATTCATCGGAGAACATTTTGTTTAAACAACTCACCTCATAGGATTCATGCTTCCATGATACCGCGGTTTCAAACACAGTCATGTTCATCCTCAGCCATAACTCAGAGTTGGAATTTTAAATATTTCTTTCCCCAATTTATTATCGCAATACGTGGATGCGGCTTATACATGAATGCGGCCTATACACGCATAAATACGGTAAACTCTCAAAGTTTTTTTTTCAAACACATCACAAGCGTTCTATGTGCGCATCTTGTATAATATGACACACATCAAGTCGATATTCTATCTCCTGCCAAACTTTCTGTAGCATGTCGCGGTCAATATCAGCAATGGTTGCTGTGATGTGGGCATACAGATCATCCAACATTGTCAGAAGTGGTGGTATGTAAACATGGTCCTTTACAAAACCCCTGATGCAGAATAATTAGGGGTAGCTTCTTCCTTGGGTCATAAAAGGTTAATAAAAGGATGTTTTGGCGCCAGGAGTATCTAAGGAATTCTCCATGTGTGAGAACTTGGGTTGCTCAGGTTGAAAATTGGTAGAGCTGACGTTCTTTACCTTCAGGGATAGCAAGGAGCTGGCCGACACAAAACTGTGTTAGACGAATTTTAACAAATATGGTTTATTGATGAAGTTGGCACTGGTTACATGACATATAATTATAATAACTTATTATTGGAGAAGGCATTGATCACAGGAGCGATTCTAAATTTCAGGATGAAATGTCTGAATGACTATCGCAACCGAGTTATTTATAAGTGTTAAAATAACGTCGATTATTATATTTCAACTCCGGTCCAGGTGAGTCTATTTCAACTCCCATCTTGGTGAGTTATGAAGAACTATTTTGTATCGGTGAGTTTATTTCAACTCCCGTCTTTGTGAGTTACGCAGAACTAACTTAACATTGTTTAGTTGGATATAACGAAAACTCGCTTTACCCTCTCTCTGTGATTACGTTGTCATGAGGTCATTACCTTGTCGTAATATAACCCTTTTTTAGATTGGCTAACCACGATTCCTTATGTGTTAGGAAGGGATCGCCGTGTTTTGATAGGACATGACCCCACCAAGTTTTTAGTTAGCCTCTCTAAAGTGCAGTTCTACCATAAGTCCTCGTATTTTCTAACTGGGAAATCCGACCTAAGTCTCCCCCCACGCTATACTGATTAGGAATTCACAAGTGTATTGACCTATTTGCCATTTGCTAGTTTGGTGTTCTAGCATCTTGTCTGTTTGCCTTATTAGGAGTTGTTTATGTCCACACTGTAGTTTCCAAATCATATATTGATACTTTGTTCTTATCTGTCAGTGAAGCTCGGTTTAAGATCTTAAGATTGCTGGTCTACAAAGAATCGTCTCTTAAGCTGCTCACACAATACTTTGCCAGGTTTTAACTCTATTGTCTGCATTTCATACACTTGTCACTTGACAATAGCAGTGCAGTGTACCTGCTAAGAGGTTTTTGCAATAAATGACTGTTAGTTTATTCAGAATCCTATCAACTTCCTTAATTTAATTTATTTGTACTTAATTATATTAAAATTAAATTTGTGTTCTCCCAATTCGATTGCATATACATTTCGTATATCTCTGACGATTATTTCATCTTATAATGTTTTAACATGTGTGATAATAATTCTCAGTCTGATTAATTAATTATTTTAATTTCTCGTTAAAGGAGAGGCTGAGTGAAATATTCTGGATCATCCCACATGAATAAATCACACAGGGTCAAGTCAGGAAAACGATGTGGCCAACGAATGAGAGGTCGATCCCCCAGAGATGCACAACGTATCCAATGTTATGTTGATACCTCATTAAGGTGGTCCCGAATGCTGCCATGATAATGTGGAGGGGCACCATCCAGTTGAAGAATGAAATCTGCACTATCCTCTTCAAACTGTGAAAGGAGCCATAGTTGCAGCATATCAAAGAAAACGTCCTGTCACAGTATGTTCATGGAAGAAGAAGTGCCCATAAATCTTTTCATGTGAATGGCACAAAAGTTTGGGAAAATCGCATTGATGCTCCACAAATTCATGGGGATTAGCAGTTCCCAAATCCTTATATTGTGTCTTTTCACCTTCCCTCAAAGGTGGAAAGTCACTTCATCACTGTAAATTGACCACTCAGGGAACCCATCTTCTTCGATTAATGCGAGAAAATCAACACAGAAGGATGCTCACATAGCATAATCAGTGTTTTTTAAGGCTTGAACCAGTTGCAAGCAGTAGGGTTTCATTTGTAATGTTTCCGGAGAATCTGCCACACAATTTTCTGTGGAAGTTGGAAGTTCTCTCGCTGCATGGTAGGTACATTTCTTTGGTGAAATTAAATTAAACCTCATAGTGATTAATTCCTATAAAAGTTAAACATTTCTTTGGACTCCACACGAAATATAAGCAAACTTGTTCCACTGTCTCTTGCAGGCAAATGTGGAAACAGTGCAAAGAAACTAAACTTTGAGAATTTACCTTTACTGCTCTGCTGCTGACTCTTGCAGGCAAATGCGGAAACAGTACAAACAAACTAAACTTTGAGATCATCTTACCTCAATATTAATGTTGGACATGTTTCAAAACAATTCTGTTTTATCGTCAGCTTGTCCAGACTGGACAACATTAATATTGAGGTAAGATGATCAGACTGAAAATAATTTAATTACAATAACCTCAAAATATAACTTCCTAAAATTAAATATTAAACTTTTTGAGAATTTACCTTTCAAAACACTTGAATCACAATATGATACATTCAATATATTTCACGCAATAAATTACTGAAATCAGATCCTTTATTTTAACTTGTCCTGTATATAGAACTTACTTCTGAATATGAATATATATATATATATATATATATATATATATATATCATAGATATTTACTAATTCAATATTTCTTAAAATACACATATAAAAAAACTGTTACAACAAAACTTACGTTTTACTGTTGAAATAAATATCTCCCCAAAGTCGTCGTGCAAATTCATTAACATTTATTCCTTCATAAGTTTGAGCATAAATATTGGCAAAAGATTTCAATGTGAAGCAAACTGCATATTGCGAACTTGCAAAGCAAACATTCCCAAGAATTGGTGAGACAATTTTTGGATTTTCATCGTCTGAATACAAACTGTAAAAGAAACCAAATATAATCACCAATAACTATTAAAATAGTCCATCTAAAATCAAATTACTATAATTTACTATAATTCAAGCAGGAAGCCAAAATGCTTCCTTAATTGCACAGCAGAAAAACAGACATTTAAGGTACAGAATTCTTTTTACCAATGCCACCAGGTTGTCTTCATGACATTTCTGTTATTCTCTCCTGGCAAGGCGATGGAATTACATTAAACCAATGATATGATAGGTGATGAATGATAATGAAACATGAGGAGAGACCTTAAACCTAAACTTAGTCTAAATTCAGATCATGGATGACAACAGATATAATTCATTTTAAGAAAAAAATCCAATGGTCTCACTGGAAATCGAACATGGGACCCCATGAACTGTAGTCAGAAGCTCTGACCAGGTAGCTATTGTTCCACATTTGAAAGATCCAAACAAGCTACGCTACTTTCAGGAGAACATATTTTCACTACGACTTAGAATGTTATTTCTCTGCACATTGACACTTTTGATCATCTGTATTCAGTACAGTAACAGATTCTGTGTCTATCTGTTTTACTAGAAACACAAAACATCCTAAGTACTAAGAGATGGTGTAAATATCAATTAACTACTTATTTTAGGAATTCTCACTATGAGGTATATTCATTAAGGTAGAATATGTTTATCACTCACCTCATATTGTTCAACAATATGAGGTGAGTGATAAACATATTCTACCTTAATCAATTAACTAACTCATTGGCACTATTGAACCCACAAGTTCACATAAGTTCTTCATACATCCCTACTCTGAGCCAATGTTTTCTAATTATCCCCTGTATAATTTACCTCCCTCAAATCATTGTTAATGTTATTCTCCTGCCCCTCAATCTTTGCCTACCTACTGGGCACTTTCCTCTGGTTTCCTGCAAGAAGTTTCCATGTTTCTCTTTCATTCCCCATTTGTCCCACATGTCCTGCCCATCATAGTTTAAGAGACTTAATTATTCTTATTACATCTGGTTTCCTATAAAGACCATATAGCTCACTCTAAAATTCCCTTTACAACCTTCTAGAACTTGTAGAGGGGACTGAGTTCATAATTTATAGAATTGGAAACCATGTCCAGAAACTTACCGTTTCCATGCTACAGCCATTTGAAAACATGTTTTTAACGCAACCACTTTTACAAGTAATTTATTATGAGGCGTGACACAGTACATCACTTGTTTTACAATTCAACTCGTTAATAACCAAAGAAACAAAATGGAAACTGAATCATGACTTGCATTAATAACCCCGGGTACATCCTCCACAATCAATTTTTACAGTTTTCAAAATGTCGAAAAATTTTGACTTTTTAAAAAAAAACAAGTCTTGGAATACTCGATAGAGAAATTTTCGATTTAGACGAATCGCAAAGCTATTATTTGTTGAGACACGTGACATACGTTCAAGCAATGCTTGTTTTCAAACAGCTGTAACACAGAAATGGTAAGTTTCTGGACAAGGTTTCCAATTCTAAATATTATCAACTCAGTCCCCTCTACAAATCCTAGAAGTTTGTAAGGGAAATTTTAGAGCACCCTGTATTCTTCCCATTCACTGATGATTGATGATTCAGACTATTGAGAAACTTGGTAAAATATAGTCTTACAATGGATTCCAGCCCATTGGGCAATACAAGGGAATGAAAGAGCTGATATACATGCAAAAAAAAAAGGGAGTAAAATTAGCAGAAAATAACAAATCTATTTTCTTAAGAATCAATTAAAAGAATTATAAAGAAAAAATTTAAAGATAGTTACAATTCCAATTTAATTGAAAAAGTCAGAAACAGAAATATAAAAATAATGTTGGAAAACCCATCTATAATTCCAGAACTACCACGAAAATCTTGAGTTGTATGTTAACGAATGCCATTCATGACATCTATGAGCAAATAAGATAATTAAAAATTAACTTGGTCTAGTAACTCCTTACAAAGGAAGGCTATGGCTCAACAATAGGCTATGCCATTATAGATAGACATAGATAGATAGATAGATAGATGTGTAATTTGTTAGTTAATGCATTAACTTCATTCAAATAACAGATGAGGATAGGTGGATTTAGTTGGATTCTTGTACTGCGTCGTAGCATAGTGGTTAAGGCATTGTGCTACAAACCGGAAGGTCAAGGGTTCAACTCCCGGTGGGGTCAGGATTTTTAAAACTGACCCAAACCTTCTGGTGGCACCATGGCCCTGGGGTCGACTTGGCCTCTAATGGAAATGAGTACTATTCGCTTGTTCTGGGGATAAAGACGGCGTCATGCAGGACTGACAACTTGGCTGGCATCAAGTACCAATTGTCTAGAAAAAGTGGGAGCCTTATCCTCCTACACCCCAAGGGTCTCCTATGGCCAGCAGTAGGATCACTTTACACACTTGTACTACCAGTTCTCTTCGCAGACTTTAACTGCAGGTTTTCTAAAAGTATGTAGCCTCTTTGTCTTCATATAAGACACCATAAAATGATAATTCTGACAATAAAAAAATCAGAGATTATTTCCTACAATAAGGTGCTTTCTATGTTATTTAATTAAGAACAGCATATTTTATAGGTGTTTCAATTCTGCAAACCCCATTATAATATATTTTACGTACTCTGTCATTTCTATATTTGGTTATCCATACAAGCAAATATCTAATTGGTCTGAAATTTGATAATCAATGTTCCACTGTTTGTGAATTAATGAATCCAATTCTTTAACCATAATAAAAGTGATAGATACCTTAATAATCCATTAATTTCTTCAACAATATGACGAAGTTTATAATAAGCATCTTGAGGTGGTAATTTTAATTCCAGCATTAATCTGTCTATCTTATTAATGCATACAGCTATAGCCAGCTTCTCCTGTAATACAAAGTAAATATTTATAAAAAAAAAGTGCAAATTAAATTTGAGGAAGGAGTCTTTAATATGGCTTCAAGTCTCTAAGTCATACTAAGATATGAAATTTAACTCTTCCCAATATGTGGAATCCAAAGATAATAGCAGTATAGATTTTTCATATACAGAGGTGAAAAAAGTTTACATCAATATGAATTCAGGATTTTTTTTTTTTCTATTTCTAGAAGTTACAAGAACATTCTGTGCAAATAAGACATTTACAGGATGTAACAAAGTAGTGGGCAAATCTTCAGGAATGGACTTATATAGAAAGATGAAAAAAAATCAATATATCAATATCGTCCTCTGCTGTGGTCTCGAGGTAGCGTGCTACCTTGTCATGTAGTGGGCCCGGATTTGATTCCCGGTCGGGACAGGCTCCTGGCTGAGGTTTTTCTCTGGGTTTTTCCTCACCTGTGAGAGAAATGTCAGGAAGCTACTACACCTATAATTCCCTAGTAATGCTGCAAAGTATAGCATGAAAATGCTATGATTGCAGTGAAAGACCTGACCTCGCGCAGAATTACTATGGATGGATATGTGTATCTGAGAAGCAAAGGGTGCATGTCCATTTTCATAACTTTACGGGGGAAACAAAAAACTATTTCTATGGTACAATAATTGCTTTAGAGGTGTGATTTTTAGATATGTTACAAGGGTCATTTGATAAGTTCTCGGAATCACCACCATAGGTCTGCGCTACCGCAATCAGGTTCCCACATAATGATGAGTCATCATTTAGCAGTAAACACATGGCGCATCAGTGCTCTGGGTAGAGAGCTGTGATGTGGACGTATGTTCACTGTTGTGATTTGTGAAGATGGAAAAAACTGAGATTCGAGTGATAATAAAATACTTTAAAAAAAAGGGGGGGGGCATAAAGGCAAAAGAAATTCATGCAGATTTTCAGAACACATTAGGGGATTCTGTACCTTCATATTCAACAGTTGTCAAGTGGACAACCAAGTTTAAATGTGGCCAGGACAGCTTAGACGATCCCCGTAGTGAACAGCTAAGATGTGTCACTACTCCAGAAATTATTGCAAAAGTGCGCAAAATTGTAATGGAAGATCGCCAACTAAAATTGCGAGAGATAACTGAAGCTGTAGGGATGCCATCTAAATGAGCACATTATATTTAAAGTGAAAAATTGGGTATGAAAAAATTATCTGCTAGATGGGTGGCGCGGCTGTTAACACCGGATCAAAAACGCATCAGAGTACAAATATCTGAAGAATGTTTGGCCTCTTTTCACAGAAACAGACAACATTTTTTGCGCCAGTTTGTGACTACAGATGAAACATGGGTCCACTACTATACCCCAGAGAAAAACAACAGTCAAAGCAGTGGAAATATGCTGATTCTCCACCACCAAAGAAAGCAAAAGAAATACGGTCGGCTGGAAAGATCATGGCATCAGTTTTCTGGGATGCAAAAGGGATTCTTTTGATCGATTTTCTTCCAACTGGCCAAACAATTATGGGACAATACCATGCTAAACTCCTGGACCAACTACAGCAAAAGATACACACAAAAAGGCCAAGTTTAGCAAGGAAGAAAGTCTTGTTCCATCAGGATAATGCTTGACCTTACATGTGTGTCGTTGCCATGGCAAAAATACATGATCTGAAGTACAAATTGTTGCCACACCTGCCTGACATGGCTCCATCAGTCTTCCATCTCTTCCCTAAGCTGAAAATCTTCCTTGGCAGATGGAGATTCTCTTCAAATGAAGAACTGATAGATGGAGTAGAGGAGTATTTTGCAGGGCTGGAGAAATCTAATTTTCGAGATGGGATCAAGGCATTGGAACATCGCTGGACAATTGCATTAGTGTATAGGAAGACTATATTGAAAAATAAAGATAGTTTCAATGAAGTATGTAACTACGAGATTACTAAAGAGTAAAAAGAGGGAATATTTGAGAGAGAAGACTAATGATCTTGAAATTAATGCAAAAAATAGGAACATTAGAGAATTATATCAGGGAATTAGGATAGAGAAGAAAGGGTTTCAGGCTAGAACAAACAAAATTACGAATGAAAATGGGGATATGATTGCAGATTCCAGGAGTATATTAAATAGTTTTGGACCAAAGAGAGATGAACAGTCAGGTGAATGGAAAAGATGGAATATAATGAGAACAGTTAAGTCTCGTAGACTGTGATGGGCAGGACATGTGGCACAAATGGGGAATGAAAGACGTGCATGGAAGCTTCTTGTAGGAAAACCAGAGGAAAAATGCCCAGTTGGTAGACCAAGAATGGGGTGGGAGAATAACATTACCTATGATTTGAGGGAAGTAGATTATACAGGAGATGATTGGAAAACATTAGCTCAGGATAGGGATGTATGGAGAGCTTATGTCTGCGTGGCCATGAATCTACGAGTTTGATAGTGCCAGTGAGTTAGTTAATTAGTTAGTTGGAAGTTTTTTTTTTTACATCATTCCGAGAACTTTCAAACAACCCTCATATTTTGGCATACATTAGCATTGTGTGTGTTGATTTATGTAATATTAGATGAGGACATTAACCTTAGAAGTCTCATTGCTACTTTTCGACAGGAGTAGGCTATCTGCTGACATGGATTTCACTTTTTAACTGTTTTCATCATCATCCCACACACAACACAGTGACACTTCACATATACTTAAATATGCGCTCACTACATACTCCTCTCTATATAAAAATACTTCAAGTACACATCACCACCATTGTGTAGTTGTGTGCGAGCTGAAAATAGATCATATTAATGCCATATATCCACCTTGAACAAAACCCAAAGCACAAAAAGCACAGTGGAAGCCATTCTTGCAATTTTTTTTGTTTTTAAAAATATATATCATCATCATCCGGTATCATGGCAGCTGCTACCGTCTTCCAGAAACCAAATGTCATTCCTCTCTGTCCATCCATTGATCTTCCTCCATTCCTCTGATATTCATAGCTGCTTGTACCCCTTCTATCCAAGTTTTCTTCGGTCTTCCTCTCTTCCTCCTTTCCATTGGGATCCATTCCATAACAATTTTAGGCAATCTTTGTTCTGGCATTCTTTTGACATAGCCATACCACTGTAATCTTTTCTTTTCTATATACTTTTTTAATTAAATTAACACAATATATATTTCATGAATTAGGGTTTAAGGTATATGTTATCAATTGATATTATCACCACTGCATCCTTTCACAACAGAACTACAGCTTGGTGGTTTCCTTATACCTTATCATGCATGGTTTACTGTTTTATACACTACTGAATACAAGCAATAAAATATTACCTGAACGGCATGTTTGAGAAGTCGTTCAGTGTTCAACATTACACCTTCAGCTGCATCAACGAACAATACTACACCATCACATATTCTCTTTGCAGCAGTTACCTCATCTGAGAAGTTCACATGTCCTAAAATAAAAGTATTATTAATAATAATAATAATAATAATGGAGAGAAGACTACATAACAGTGAGCTACATGATCGTTATAGGAAACCAGATATAATAAGAACAGTTAAGTCTCATAGACTGCGACAAGCAGGACATTTGGCTCGAATGGGAAATGAAAGAGGGGCATAGGGAAACCAGAGGGAAAATGTCAAGAATGAGGTAGAAGAAAAACATTAACCATGATTTGAGGGAAGTAGATTATACAGGGGATGATTGGAAAACATTAGCTCAGGATAGGAATGTATGGAGAAGTTATGTCCACTTGGCCATGAGTCTACAGGTTCTATAGTGCAGTGAGTTAGCTAATAAATTGACTACCGGCCAACCATTTGAGTTGACTGTATGAATTGTGCAGCAATTTTATCGTGATTTTATAAATTGCATCCAATGTACACTGCTTAGTCATACTTCAAAGAAAGACAAATTAGTGTAACACTCATCACTGCTTTTTTCCAAACTTTAAAGTTCATAATGTCACAATTAATTAATTATCTATATAAATTAATCTTACCTGGAGTATCAAATACATTGATGAGATATGATTTATTCTTTACATCTGGTAAAACTAGAGTAACAGGGATGGCTTTAATGCCCACTCCACGTTCTTGTTCAGTGAAAAGAGTATCTGTGTAGCGCAAATTACGTTCTTCAGTTGAGCGAAACCCAGGATGAGTCTGTCGGATCAAGCAGTCAACAAATGTAGTTTTACCATGATGTAAGTGCCCAATTAGAGCTACATTCCTAATTAGATTAGGATTATCCATCATGTCAGCAAGAAATCTGAAAAATAAAAAGTCTAATTTATAAGTAGTGTCTCATTGGGTCGGTGTGTTGACTGCATGCCATCTATGATATCCTTGAGCAAATAAGGTAACTAAATTAAATTTGAAGAGAAAAATTTTCGCCCAGACCGGAACCGGAACCCAGGACCTTTGGTTTACTGTACCAATGCTCTTCCAACTGAGCTACTGGGGCGAGTTCCAATCTAGACGCAAATTTTTCTCTTATATACATTGTAATTCCCGCGCACCAAATGCTTGAAGCGGTGGGAAAAAATTTTTCTCTTCAAATTTAATTTATCCTTCAATGAGATGTGTTAAATTAATAATAAAAACGTTAAGGTAACTAAAAATGAACTTGATCTAGTCAACTCGTTACAAAGGAGAGGCTATGGCTCAACAACGGGCTACACCATTATAGATAGATTTAACAATTATTTTTACCAAGGCTCTTATTTCAGACTTGAGGTACTTTTACATGACATAAATCTATAAAACAGGACTACAATTTTAATTTATTTCCGAAGAAAGGCATATTTATGACTTGGATGTCATTAAAAAAATCAGTCAACCCCTACTGGTTTTGAACTATAAATGTCTGATCAATAATAGCCATTACAACACAAACACTAATACAGTATTATATTAATATAATAAATTTGAGAACTTTTACATTATGAGGTTTTCTTAATAAGAATCAAATTAATCATGAATTCTTCTTACCTCATACATCTATGTTTTTTTAACACACAACTGCCAGTATCAGGAAATACATCATTCTCATCTTCAGCTGTTTTCACCAGATGGCAGTTTAGAAAATTACTTCTTCAAAAGTACACCAGATGCCAGTTTAGAAAATTACCGGCATAATAAAAAATTGACAGCTGAAGATGGGAACGATATGTTTCCTGATACTGCAGTTCTGTGTTAAAAAACATAGATGTATGAGGTAAGAAGAATTCATTATTCATTTGATTCTTACTAATATTATATCTGAAATATTGTTTACAGAGACAGTCATAACATAAAAAATGGAAAGAAGACTAAGAAGAAAAGAAGATCAAATGGGAAGATCAGATTTGGGGATTAAAAATTAATAAAATATTACTGAGAAAATTGACTCAAATAGTATTTGAGACTCAAATTCAAACGTTCTGGGTTAAAATAATGGGATCGACAAATATGCCTTTTTAAATGAAATACTGGACTGTAATTTAATTAATATTTAATTTTAGGAAGTGATATTTTGAGGTTATTTTAATTATATTATTTTTAGTCTGATAATATTAATATTGAGGTAAGATGATCAGACTAAAAATAATGTAATTTAATTTCTGTACCATCAGCAATTTCATTATTGATCAATGTTCATCACTTCATAGTATTATTAAAATCAATGTACTTCTACATCATAAAAATATGACTTCACATAACAAAAATAATGTTCTATTGGATACAACTGATGATTTTTAATGCAATATGAGCAAACTGACTTAAACAGATTTTGAGGCTTATATTCAATGGTCAAAGATCCAAGACTAACTATAATTATTGTCACAAACTAGCAGATGACAATCTAGAGAATAACATTGTTAGCATGATGTAGTTAGTACCTCCAAATTAATTTAAATTCTCTTAATCAGATTTTGCTACTTATCTCATCATGTAGCTACTAAATCATCTTCAAGAGGATGAGTGAACCCTTTCCCTATACTAAAAAAATATTTTATGGTATACCCAGGAATTCCTGGGATGAGATACTAAAGGGAGAGATACAAGAGGCAGTTAAAATGTCCATACACTTAATTTAGGGTTAAATCAATACTTACTCCATGTTGTAAACAGTTTCTGGAAGATCTTGTTCTTTCAATTGGAATTTCTTCTTTTTTATCGGTGCTACAAGTGGTTTATCCAGAGGTTGGTTATCCTCTTCTTGAACAATTGTCTCAACTTCTGGACCAAAAACTTCTAATGCTGCTGGATAATATCTCTTATCCTCATGTAACACTACAGTCATGGGAGTTGTGTCCATCTCCTCCCCTTGATCATCTACCCCTTCTTCCTGAAATACATCATTGTCTTAATACTTGAGGGTCATTCTATTGTACTGAATGTCATATTATTTTATTTCATACTTTATAATTATGAGAATAGAAATAATTTTTTAATTTAAAAAAATGCTCAGTTTTTCAAATAAATATGCCCTGTATTCTGTAGCCAGCAGTCTACGGCATTGCCTTGGTGCAGAGCTAAGGGACATGCACTGGTTTGAATCCTCAAAGGAGAAAAAATTTTCTTATGGAATTTTGGCCAGTATGGGACCAGTTCCCATACAGCAACAAAAGCAATTCTGATAGTTAAGTAATGGCTCCAGGTTAACCCCTCAGCATGGGAGCATTTAAATATATATTCTATGTTAAAGGAAATTTTAATATCTCCTCTATGAGATGGCAGTTCATAAAGCCTGTTTTCTTGGTATATTTTCATTAAGAATCATAATAAAACAAACATAGTGCATGTCGAACATGCTCGATCAGCACTCCGCAGAGAAGTAGTGTTTATTTTATGCGGGCACTGCACGTCATTCCACACTGATGTGTTAAGGAAACCAACTGTAATAGCTGGAAGACTCGACATGGCAACCATATCTGACTTGTATACTGGCTGGATGATCATCCATCTATGAATGTGACACATATGGATTTGAGGCCAGCAGCCAAATGGTATAGCAAGGGCCTTATAGGTCTGTCACATCAAGGAGTTTAATAAACCCCATATTATATATTTAACTTTCACAGGGAAAGAACACTATGAGGTTTAATTTAATAATTAAATTAATGTTTTTATTACCTCACCTCATATCCTTTTTCTTCTATACTGCAGTTTCGGAGCTTATCTCCATCGTCAGTAGCCTCTGGTCGACCGGTAAGAAGGAAACTGCCAAGAAACGACATAACACCAGTCGACCAGAGGCTACTGACGATGGAGATAAGCTCCGAAACTGCAGTATAGAAGAAAAAGGATATGAGGTGCATTAATTTAATTATTCCCATATTATATAATTCAAAATTTATCTTCTCTACTGTAAATTATATAAATTGGTAAAATTTCATAACAAATGTCATTTTGACGTTCAATTGAATTCCTTTATAAAATTTCAAAAGGAAATTATAATTTATAATAGAGAAAATAAGAAACTTTGGATGTAAGGATATTAGGAGCTCAAATATGTGAGAAAAAAAATTAGCTTTTTTATTTCAAAATTCCTTCAAATCATGCATTCATAAACCGTAAGAGATAAAAAGTAGATAAAATATAGCGTTCATCATGATGGAATGACCCATAAGGAAGTCTTGTTTTAATGAGAAAAAAAGTCTCTAACCAAGCAAGTTGGCAAGTCATAGAGATGTTATTAGGGATCTTAAAAAACACTCTTAATTGTGGTATGATCAAAGAAAAGATCACATTAATTTTAGAATAAGCCAAACTATAAGATTTAAATTAAAATGCTTTATACTTCACCTCATATCCAGTCTTCAAATTATTGTCTGAAAAACATCTAATTGGTATTTAAGCCAGTTTAATCAAACAAAAAGAACTCATGGTTTGGAAAAAATCCACATCCAAAAAAAACAAGAAAGAAAAACTTATGAATTTTGAAATTCCCAGGGATTTTGATTTTTTCCGAAGGTTCATCGGTCCACCAACAGAGGGGGAAAAAAAAAAGCAGTTCTCCTGATTAACATAACATCAGTTGACAAGAAATTACTGAAGATGAAGCTGCCTAAACTTTGCAATCGAGATAATTAGAAGACTGGATATGAGGTGAGGTATAAAGCATTTTAATTTAAATCTTAAATTAAACCTCATAGTGATTTTTCCTATAAAAGTTCAATACTAAACTATATTAAGAGATGGCTGCAGGAGCTCCCAAATGTTAATAAAATCATATAACTGCTTTGAAAATGTTTAATCAAAACTGACTGAATTAAGAAAAGATATAATTTGCTTTTGATTAATTTACACATATTTTCAGATGTCCTTAATAAAAGGAAAAAGCATAAAAATACCTGTATTGCACACACCATAATTACTTGCTTATTTCATGCACTTTTTTCCACATTTTTATGATCTAAAAGGTGGATGCATGATTTATGCGAGGAAATTTTCAAGGGCTGGTAGCATTTTTTTGCTAACTCAATATCTTTGAGTTTCAAACTAATGCCATTGCTTGAATATTTTGTTTTGTTCATGGCTAGATTTTGAGTTTCACTACCACAGCAAGAATATTTGAAATTTATAACATTTCCCTTAAACATTGAACTTTTATAAGAATTAATCACTATGAGGTTTAATTTATGATAAAATCAAATGTTTTCTACCTCTCCTCATATAAATCATCTAAGTAGATCGCAATTTCGAGACCAAGTACTGAAGATGAGACCATTATGGTCTCGAAATTGTGATCTACTTAGAAGATTTATATGAGAAGAGGTAGGAAACATTTGATTTTATCATCCCTTAAATATTCCTAGCCCTACAATGAATAGTGTGAATTGGTCAGGAAAAGTTCATTTTATATTTGAAGAGAAAAATTTTCGCCTAGACCGAGACTCGAACCCGGGACCTTCAACGTATATAAGAGAAAAATTTGCGTCTAGATCGCAACTTGCCTCGGTAGCTCAGTTGGTAGAGCATTTGGCCCGGCAAGCCAAAGGTCCCGGGTTCGAGTCTCGGTCTAGGCGAAAATTTTTCTCTTCAAATATAATTTATCTTTCATTGAGGAATGTTAAATTAATAATAAAAACATCATAAGTTCATTTTCTCTATGAAGTCACTTTTTAAGGGGCATCAGAAAGTATTAATTTAAATCAATGGTAAAGAGAAAAAGTACGGTAAAGGAAGGATTTTCTGCTTGGATGGGAATGAAGCCTGAATTAGCTCAATGGTCTGAGCATTAGCACGGTAAGCTAAAGGTTCGGGGTTCGATTTCCGGTTCAGGCAAAAATGTTTCTCTTTACCATTGATTTACAATAATTTAATTGTGTTCATTAATTTACTTATTTCTATCATAGTAATAGCTTTAGCTTCTCAATATTAATTTAATAGTATTAATTTAATTTATTCTTTTTTTGATTAAAATAATAAACATTCTTTATTATCAGATTATTGATTTATTCTTTTTTTATTAAAATTATAAATACTCTTCGTTAACAGATTGAGTTGTGCAAGTATGGAATTCCCTTTAATAAGTTGTAATGTTTTATAGCAAGTAGTAGTATCTGCTAGATTGGTAGGGGATCCCTAACCTGGCATATATACGAAGGTTATCACTTAACTTTTGTGCTGCTAATAACTGGCATTGTTATAGTACAATCCTTTTTTTTTTCTCACACTTTTCACTTGATAACAAAAATAAACACTAATGAAACGTTCAAGATCCAAATTCACGAGGACTTCTAATTATATGAATAATTATATATTGGGTGAAATTTTACTAAGCCTCATCATTGTCAAATTCAAGACATTATTCCCATGTGCGATTAGATCCTCTCTCCATGAAATCTTTGATGTAAGTCTCATTCGTCTGTCCTCGTATATTTGGTCTCAAAGTCCAGATCTTTGATTTCCCTACATGGTAATATATCACAACCTTATCCATGGTTGGTTAAATTTTCTATCATGTGCATTTAAGAGGCATTGATTTTATTAAGTAAATGATGTTTTGAAAGAAATCCAGCTTAAGAAATTTTTACTCTAATTGTCTGCTACAATATTTATGACTCCTTCACATAAAGGGTTCTCTTTTTTTTATCCTGGGATCCGATACTAAAAAAAATCCTCAAATAAGGTTATTATTTAATTTATTTAGTATTTTTCAATTTTCACAGTATTCTTATTTATCAACTAATTGTATTTATTAATCTTATTTGGGGTCATATAATTCTGTCACAGACTTTTCTAGAATGGATTTACAGATGCATATGGAAACTTCTCCACAGAACACTGATTTGTAAGTCGACATCTCACAAATCCTTTTATACCCTACAAGGCGAGACCCAACTTTCGCAACCATCCATGAATTTCAAAAGCCAGTCCAACAATGCATCAAAATATTTTTATTTTGTATCCTTAAGGGTTGTGGTCTCCAGTTTGAAATACTTACATCATATTCTTGTGCTTCTGGTTCACGATCCCCATATCCTTCTTCCTCCTCCTCATCAGATTCTAATTCTGGTCCAATATAATTACCAAACTCATCATACAAATCAGCATCCATACCTGTATAAAAATATAACCAAATTAAGCATATAATAAACACAGAGAAGAGTTATGTAGTCTAGGTAACAAAACACACCAGGCTATGGTCTGGACAACCCAGGTTCAATCCCAGACAATAAGTGAAGATTTTTCCTTATTCATTTGTGCCAATACTGGCCCAGGAACTTATTAAGCCTCTGATCATTTACCGTCCCTTTCATTGAATGTTTCCTATGCCTTTTAGAGAATTCTGAAGGAATGAACTATTGAGTTTTCACTCATAAAAGATTTTTGAATTTTGTTTTTACAAATCTTCAACAAATCCTACTTACTAGACACCAAAATTTATGACAAAATGTATATAATATATACATGGATCATTCCATTGTTATGGGTGAAACAAAATACAAGTGCCATGTAAATAAATAATAGTTTTAAAAAACTAAAACAACATGCTTTATTAGAAAACCGAACTAAAAAAATTAAAAATAATTTTAATTTCCAACATGCTTGGGATAAATAATTTTACCATCAAAAGTGTGGGGTGCTCTTTATCAATTAATATATTTGATAATAAACAGATATTGGTAAAAGTAAAGTCTCTAAGAAGAAAATGTAAAAATCATAAAAAGCACCCCACGCTTTTGATGGTAAAATTATTTATCCCAAGCATGTTGGAAATTAAAATTATTTTTCTTTTTTTTTTTGTTCGGTTTTCTAATCAAGCGTGTTGTTTTAGTTTTTTAAAACTATTATTTTTTTTTTATTTTTTAGTTTTAATATTTTACAGAATAAGATAAAAATGTAAATATCTTTAAATTCGATTCTATTGTAGTATGAGCTGAAAGTAATACTCTTCTAAAAAAAAAACCACCCAGCCGGATTCGAACCAGCGACCTATGGATTACAGAAATTATATACCACTAGAGTGTACCGCTTTACCAACTGAGCTCTTACAACGATTGACTAAAAAGTCGACAAGTCTGCAACCTATTATACCAGTTTTCATTTTTTTTTTAGTTTCTGATGATTCTGGCCAGGATTCTAGAAACAAAATATGAAATTATTGTATTGTCACGGGTCCTTTACAAGTACACAAAGTTTCAAGTCGATCCAATGTTTCTAAGTAGGTGAAAATCGTGTTAAAAAATTCCATTACATAGATACAAAGACACTTTTTTTTTATTTTCTGATGATTCTGGCCATGATTTTAGAAACAAAATATGAAATTATTATATTGTCACGGGTATTTTACAAGTATGCAAAGTTTCAAGTTGGTCCAATGATTTTAAGTGGGTGAAAATCACATTAAAAGATTCAGTTACATAGATACAGGTCAAGCTAATATAAAGCTATCTTACTAGTTTGCCATATATTGTGACTTTTTTATAATAATACTAGTATTCATGTTCTTTTGATTTTAAAAGTTTCAGCTTCAATTTTTAAGTCTAATTACAGGAAAAAAGTGTACATACATACATACATATATGTGTATATACATACATACACACACACACACACACACACACATATATATATATATATATATATATAATGTTAAGGGAGTGATTAAAAGGTCTTCGTTGATAAGAGTTGAGTTTGTTTTGTTTTACAAAATATTTCTATTTCTCCTGGGCACTGAAAGGTGTGAACCAATTCTTATATTGTTCAATAGTCTTTCTTAAAGAAGGCTTTATATTTAGTTTGGTATTAAACACTTAATGTTTTACTTTAGGAAGTAATATTTTGAGGTTCTTTTAATTATATTATTTTGAGTCTGTTTATCTTACCTCAATATTAATGCCCAAGATGCTGAGGATGATTGGGATCCAATCAAAACATGTTCAAGAACAAATCAACATTAATATTGAGGTAAGATAAAGAGACTTAAAATAATATAATTCAAACACTTCTTGAATTTACTACCATAAATTTTACAATATGCTGACATTACGAGTGCGACATTATAGGAATGACAATAATGAACGAAATTATGAATATTGTAAACTAATTATACCTAATTAATCATCATCATCCTCTTATTGTGTCCTCCTTTCAGGTCGATTCACCTTATTAATATTATAGATTATATGGGGAGCCCTAACCTCCTATACCACAAGGGCCTCCTGAGGCCTGTAGTGGGATACCTTTACCTTTACCACAAAACATTGAGAAGGCAAAGAGGAAGACCTAGGGTATGCTTCCCAGTGAAGTGACCAGGACAACTACTACTACTACTACTACTACTACTACTACTAAAAAAAAACTAAAAACTCCTGGCGCGACAGGCCTACAAGGCCCTTAGCCTACCAGCCGGCTGCTGGCCTCACATCCACATGTGTCAATCACAGAGGTAGATGATCAACAGCCAGTGTAGGGGTGACATGTGGTTAGCATGTCGAGTCCCCCAGCCGTTATAGCTGGTTTCCTCAACCTGGAGCCGCTACTTGTTGTAGCTACCCAATTGCCTCACGATGCTGGGTGGGCACCGGTCCCATACTGGCCGAAATACCATGAGAAAATTTCTTCCCCCATGGAGACTCGAACCAGCGCAAGTCCCGTAGCTCTGCGCCAAGGCTTCCTACCTTAACCGCTCGGCTACGGCGCAGGACATTAGTAGATATTGAGAAAACAAATGGTGGACATGATTTAAAAAAAGTCCTTCACTTCATAAACTAAGCAAAATCCTCAGCAAGTCAAATTTATGGATCCATATTTCTAGTTTACAGAATATGTATTTTTTATTAAAGTCGAGAAAGTAAATTTCTGATGCCAGCTTATTTAAAAGTGTTCAACTGCAGTGAAAACAAATTCATGCATAATTGTAAGTTATTATTTATTTGCATATTGTTACATAATTTGACACCAATTTAAATTATATATATGAACTTTTTTTTCCATTACTTTATTAAAAAAATTAATTAATTAATTAAACTAATGTATCTTGTAGGATACATTGCCAATTTACGGGTTAATTAAATTGTATGGTATACATTGCAACAAACCAAATATAGAGTAAATTTTTAATTTCAGATTTCAGGTGAAACCTCACTTCTAATGGTTGGATTTCGCTGATTTTTGGAGAATATCTTCCTCGGTTTAATTAAATAGTGCATACTGAGTTTCGTTGTGAAACATGGATTGTAACAGATAGAATGATTTTTCGTTTCAGATGAACTACACCTAAAGGTCTAATTTTGCTGTTTAACAAATTCAACCTTACATTTTTAATTAATTGCTATAAGCAAGTTTGGTTTTATTGAAACAAAAATTGCAGCCGCTAGAGCATAAACAGACACACACATATTTTATAACAATTGAAAAAGTATTCCACAAAGAAGTAAAAGCCAACAGAATAGAACAGTTTAAAGAGGTTTATCAGGGAAAAAACATGAACACACAAATCAGTATACTATAATATTTAATTTTAGGAAGTTATATTTTGAGGTTATTTTAATTATATTATTTTTGGTCTGGACATCTTACCTCAATATTAATGTTGATTTGTTCTTGGACATGTTTCAAAACAATTCTGTTTTATCGTCAGCTTTCCCAGACAGTCTGGGAATTGTTTTGAAACATGTCCAAGAACAAATCAACATTAATATTGAGGTAAGATGTCCAGACCAAAAATAATATAATCAGTATACTATACTTCATTTGCTCTTAGAGTGATCCTAATATAAACAAATACCAATTGTATCCTTCCACCAATCGTGCCACAATTGCTGTCATTTTGACAAGGAGCATGTGTGAAGTATATAAGACATATGATATAAGTAGAGCCCGGATATTAGGCACTTAAAAAGTTCAAAATAGGCAGGCAAAAAGGCACTAAAAATCATTAATATAGGCACTTAAAAAATCAAAATAGGCTCTTACAAAAAATGGACTATAACATAAAATTTTACAGCCTTACGTAAAGATTATAAACATATGCTATCAATAGCATACGAAGATATCAGAGATGATTTTGGAACTTGTTTTGCCTTTTTACAAAGAGCACACTTATGTTTTGCAGTGTGTACATGCAGCGAAACATGGCACTTCTTCGCGCAATTCACTGAAATTTTACATACTTTGCAAAACAATGTCACTTGAGAATATTTCCACACCAAATTCTTTCACGAAATTGGTCAGTTTGTCTTTTACTGTTTTACTCTTGTCCGTTCTTTAGGCTGAAACAACTATTCTAAAGCTGGTCGCACAACTTTGTCTTTGAAGCACCTGTCTGTGAACATGGACTACAGACTGAATTCAGTGTTATCAACATCAAAAATAATATTGCCAGCCAATTAAAGGTTTTTATGCAATTATATGTGTCATGAAGTGTGTCCATTTCAATCAATTTTATTGAAATGCTAAGTTAATTTTGAGAAAAAAATGGCAAATAAGCATTTATAGGCATTGTAAGCTGAAATAGGCATTTATAGGCAAAATTAACTTAATGAGAAACAATTCTAGGGTTGTCGGTATGAACTTATATGAAGTCACTTTTACAATATCGATAATAAATAACTGTAGGCATTTTCCCTAACATCCGGTCTCTAGATATAAGTATGTTAATAAACGAAGTCAAATACTGCATCACAAACATCACATACTTGATTTTTGTAGTTACTATTGATAGTATTATGAATTTTAGCAGAATAAATCGTAGTTTAACCCAGGAGTGGTGGCTAAGAATTAGTATTAATTCTTAGAATATGTCACTCCCCTCAGGGGTCCTCATCTAGGGGATATGTGGATGGCGACCACAAGGTGCCCAAGCTGTGCAAAACATTTCTTCCACTTACTTGTGTTTTGCACTCTTTTAACTTTACTATCTAACCTCTCTTGGTTAACTCTTGGTTTTTTTACGCCGACGCTATTAGGGCATCCGAGGGCTAGGGAGTCTTTCCTTTCTCCCATTTCTTCTTTCCTTTATTTTCTTTTCTTCTCCAGAAAAGCCTGACCAGAGGCTATAAGATGGCAGCCCCATCACTGGTCTTGCCTTCCTTTGGCCAGCAACCAATCGAAGGGACTATTATTATGCTTTCAAGTCTTATACGAGAATTTCCCTCAAACGCTGGAGGGAAAATTTTCTATAGGATCGTAACAGGCCTTGGCCTAATACTTGGAAGGAAGAAGAAGAATATGTCACTCTGTGTCCACATACCAGCCATTGCATTCTTCCTCTTTTGTTTGATGTCAAACATAACGGTAGACTTGGGGAGAATGGGATCCTGTCACCGCACCACTGGATATTTTTATTTATATTTTTAGAATTTGTACTTCAAGGTTGAGATTATTGATATTTATTTAAAATCACACAATTATTTTGGAAGACCTCTCCCGAGTTAAATATAAGTTATACAGTATATTCTAAACTCAATATTAAAGTAAGTCATATTATATAATCCCTTCTCCACAGCAAAATGTCATCGTGATCTATAACAACACTCTTTTGATAATAAATCAAAATAATTAACAAATTCAAACCTGATTTCACACAATATTTTGTAAAATGTTGTTCTTTTATAATCAGGCAGTTCTGAATCACTATTTACTTGTTTGTTTCAGTACTTTTATCAATTGAAGGAGGTTCATTTTTTAAAAAGAAATTATGCACTACTATTATACTCGAATTGCATTTGCCACAATTTCATCACACTTATCAAAAGCATATTGCACACGTTTCCTTTTTTTACCGGGAGTTACAACCTTACCACGTGTTTCTTTTTTTCTTTCCGAGCCCTATTAATACTTGTACATGACACACCGGTAAACTCAGATGTTAAATTCACTGTATCTTTTACTGGAAGTTCTGGATATTTTTCACTAAACTTGTGAAATACGTTTAAAATAACTGTTTTTTTACCACTAGTCTAAGGTTTGCCAGACTTGTGTTTTACAAATTTAGTTGGCGACATGGCAACAGAAGACTCGACACTTTCAGCCATGCTGTATAGTACATCAGAATTGAAGGAAGCATGACTCACATGCATCATCCATATGTAAGAAACTATTTTAGGTTGTAATTATTGATTAGATATATTTTACAATATTTTCTATGTTTTGAATATTATTATTTTCATTCACGAAGAATAACAAGTATATTCAGAGGACATAATTTTAATGTAATAAAGGGAACTACTTTTTCGCATACATATTGCTTCTACATCGTACATCGGTGTCAGTAACCAATGAAAAGCGAGCAGGTCACATGGTTTTGTTTTGACAAGGATCACTTTAAGAGCGAATGAAGGCAAGAAAATCTGCTGCTCTGTTTCAATTAGAAAACAGCCACAACTGTCCTAACAAATATTTGCACAAACTAAAACTATTACCAACAAGATAGTAAATTCTAAAATCAGATCAAAATTGTAAGCAGCACAAATAAGATTTTATGTCCACTCCTAGGTTTGACAAAAATGGACAAGCAAAGAAACGCAGATATACACAATAAATTAAAAGTTTGAAAAAAGTATAGCAATTGACTCTTACCAACTCAATGAATTCTTTTAGGTTCTATAGAATCACAGTGCGCATACACGAATGCTTCATGTAACCTCCACCAGGTGGCAGGATATACATACATGTGAAATCGATATTACTGTACCAACTTTTGCAATAAATTCCCAAATGTTTATAAGAAATGGGTGTACCTACACCAACCTCCCTCTTCCTAACCTAACAAAATTGCTTAAATTACATGCATATTACATAATAAACTATAAACTATTACCCATCCAAGTGTTTTGTGCAGGCGGAAAATATGTTAACTAACAAACTGTCTTTCTCTTTCTATTCCTTACTATGTTGCCACTTCCTGTCCTTTGAATTATGTTGTTTGATTGGCAGGTAGAGAGCTGACAAATACTATGTATTTTAATGATCCGTCGTTCTGCGCGGTCAGTGGCAGAATGACTAACTTGACAACCCTGTTACTTTTGGGGTTATGCCTAGGAATGAGCTGTCCCTTCCTTGCCCTTCTCATTGCAAGTTGCCACTTGTGATTTATTGTCAGGCTGGTAATGGAGAGACGACAAATACTGTGATTTTAAATGATCCAACCGCTTGAGCATTCGGTGCTTAAATGACTAATTTGACAACCATGTTAAGATCTTTCACACGTGTTTAGGGATTCTCTCCCCACATTTGAAGTTAAAAAATTTCAATACGTGATCGGATGTACAGTTTTCTCCTACATCCCTTCCACAGATTCAGTAGATCGGCGACACTAGCGCTAAAACTCTTCCCCTCCACCCGTGAACAGTTAACTTGGATGTGTAATAATCTTGTGTACACTAAAACTTGTCCCTTTGGAACATAGCTAAATGAAATTAACTCTTGAAACATGGTTTGGAATTAATTGCAAATGTTGGTAACACCAATTTCACTGCCACCTAGTGGAAGTTACATTAAGCATTTGCACATATGCACTGCGATTCTGTAGAATTTCAATGATAGATAAGTAATATAATTTGTGTAAATATATAAACATTTAAAAATTGTAAGAAATGATTGGCTGAGGTTTTGTATTTGTCTGCCACGATTTTACATACAACAATCTTATTGCCACTGTTGCACTAAACACTTTTCAACCATTTATAATAATGTTTCATATTAATTTAAACATTTTGGAAAAAGTCCAGTATTTGGCAAACACGAATTCTTCTACGTTCCACAGAATCGCAGTGCGCATGCACGAGTTGCTGTAATGGTTAATGTAGCCTCTGGTAGATGACTCTGCAGTCAGCATTACCAACATTGGGAATAAATTCTCAAATGCTAAAAAAAAATGGACGTAAACTAACTTGCCATTTCCTAACCAAAGAAAACAATTTACATGCATATTATTTATTCCCAAATGCTAAAAAAATGGACGTAAACCAACTTCCCATTTCCTAACCTAACAAAACAATTTACATGCGTGTTATTTAATAAACTATAAACTAATTTTACGTACACTAACACTAAATATGGTTTGAAATTATTTCCGGATATACTTTCCTTTAGGTCCGGAGAAAATTTTTCTAAGTTCTATAGAATCGCAGTGCGCATGCGCTAGTGCTCCAATTATCCCAGGTAGATAAATGCAGCCTCCAGCAGTTGGCGGTGTATATATGTGAAATCAGTATGACCAACATTGACACAAAATTCCCAGAACTTGTCTAAAAATGTATAATTTATTTTACGTATCAAATCACTTTTAAAAAGCAAGGAACCTAAAAGCTAACTAAACCTAAATCAATTACTGTAATACAAATCAATTACTCTAACGTAGGTGAAATCCAGGGAACGTGGAATCACATTTAAAAATGTTGGTATCTCCGATTTGAGAGCCACCTAGCGGATGTTACATGAAGCATTTCCGCATCTCCAGAACCCGATGCATAAATTTTGCATAATTTATAAATATTTAAAAATCGTAAGAAATGTTTATAAAAGGTTCCAAAATGTTTAAAATAGTATGAAACACGTTTACAAGTGTTTAGTGCATCAGTGGCATAAGAATAAATTGTGTCCGCCAAATAATGGACCTCAGCCAACATTTTGGAAGACATTTTATAAACATTTCTTACGATTTTTAAATATTTATATAACTATGTAAATATTGTGAATCGAGTTCTACAGACACGCAAATGCTTAATGTAACATCCGCTAGATAGCTCTCAAATCAGTGTCACCAACATTCGCAAATAATTCCAAACCATATTTCAAGAAATTAACTTCATTTTGTTAAGTTCTGATGGGACAAGTTAGAGTACATAAAATTAGTTTATAGTTTATTAAATAATATGCATGTAATTTGTTTTGTTAGGTTAGGAAATGGGAAGTTGGTTTACGTCCATTTTTTTTAGCGTTTGGGAATTTATTCTGAAAGTTTGTAACGTCGACTTCAGAGCCATCTAATGGAAGCTAAGATTAACCATTACAGAAACTCCCGCATGCGCACTGCAATTATGTAGAACTTAGAAGAATTCATGGCAGACAAGTAACTTTTTTTCCAAATGTTTAAAGAATCATTGCAAAATGTTTAAAATAATAGGATACATTACAAATGGTAAAAGTGTGTAGTGCAACAGTGGCATAAGAATGTTGCATGGAAAATCATAGATAGTTAACTCTCTAAACTTGAACAAAAAGTTCAAAATATAGTGAAGAAATTCAGAATTATCAAAGCAATTGGTTATATGTCCAAAGAATGGACCCATCTCACAATCCTTGATCAGCACTGCACTATCAATTTGAAGGACGAGATAAAGGAAGACCAAAATTAATGGGGGTTAATCAACTACATCTTGAGATCTCATAGGAACAAGGGCTCTAGTTTCCAACATGGAACGCAGATCGGAATCTATCTTATTTTAGTCTCACTTATCCGGTACAGCTCAAATGATCTAAACAAGTTCATGATGATAATGATGACAAATACTAAAATGTCTTGTATTCTTGTTTTTAAAAATAGTAGCCTTAGCCATAAACAAAAAGGCACATTGTCTTTAATTTCGTAAGTAAATTTACATTATTATACACCCCCCACAAAAATAAACGCATACCCATTCTTGTAAACCCATAAAAATACAAATAAATCCGCAAATATTTTTAACGCATGTATAACCAATTTCTTAAAATGCATTATTAATACATTACCGGCTTAAATTTACTTTCAAATATTTATAAATCGAAAAGTGATAACCACACAACAAAAACTATACACAAATTTCACAGATTTCTTCCAACAAAAAACAATCAATGCAGCCAACATCAAGTGAGAAAAATATTTTTCAAAATCACCACATAGAAAGAAAATTCCTAGATTATGAGACACGACACAAAGAAAAAAATGTTCCTTAAAAAACAAAAGTTAGAATAAAATGAAATTACACTTATATTCCTAATATAGTATTATAACTTTAATGACTAAGGAATATTATACAATGTATAGAGAATGTATATTGAACATAGCGTAAAAATGTCAATGTTGGCTACCATTATAATATTCAAAATCAAAAATCCCTAATATAAATGACAACCAACTACGCAAAGAAATAACATTTTAATTTATTCATTGACGTTAAATTCCCGTCTACTTTTCTACAATTACGTACCATAGAAAGGTTACCAAATTATATATATATATATATATATTTTTAAATTTATTTAGCAGGTTTCACAACATCTTCTTGAACTCAATCTACTGTTATTTCTCCTCCAGATCTCTTTGTCATTCCAATCTCCATCATCCAATCCTTTTTCCCTCATGCTGTTCAAAACACCATCAATTCACGTTAATTTTGGCCGTCCTCTTCTTCTCCTGCCAAGTGGCAGCCATTCTAGTATTCTTGAGAATCTGTCTTCTATCATTCGTTTTACATGAGCATACCACATTGTTCCTTTTTTTTTTTTTTTCATTAAATCCAATTCCCAGTTAGGACAAACTTCCTGGGTGAGGTTTTTTCGGGGTTTTTCCTCAGCTGTAAGACAAATGTCAGGAAGCTTTGAGGCCCAAATGGTCCCCGAATATCATCTGCCCATCATTATCATCCACCGATGTGGAAGCGATGGGAAGCTACCACACCTATAATTCCCTAGTAAAGCTGCATGCATAACATGAAAATTCCATGATTGCAGTGAAATACCTGCCCTAGGGTAACACTATAGAATAGAATGAGTTAAAAGAGGAAATAAGAGAATTCAAAATGCCAATAAATGTTACTATGGAATGATAAAATATTTTAAATTAAAATATCTTACTTTTAACACAAAATCAGATTATATAAGACTGTGCTAATGTATGGTAGTGAGACCTGAGTCTTGACTGAAAATACCACTGCTCAGAATTCTTGAAAGGAAAATAAAAAACAAATATATGGGCTCATTCATGAAAGAGGAGAATGGTCAATATGATGAGGAATTATATCACTTGTATAAATCATATTGTTGCAGATTAAAATAGCTACATTGAGATGGGCAGGACATATCCAAAGAATGGATAATAGTGAAACAGTTAAAAAAATAATGGGTCATCGGATGGAAGACTCAAAGCTAGGTGGATGGATGGAGTTTTGGAAGATATAGAAAGGCTTAAAATTTGAAATTGGTATACAGTAGCCAGAAATAGAGAGGTCTGGAGGAGTGTTCTTAGGGAGGATGTGACTTGATCTGGGTTGTTACGCCAAACACGATGATGATTATATAATTAATTTTCTGATATTTAATATGCAGAAATGTCTACATTACGAACATTATTATAGACTTGTAGGTACAATACGCTGCATTTTGTATTTTACGAATGACTTTTAAAATAATAATGCTTATTCTAGTAATTATCTCATACTCTTTATTCAACAAAAATACAACAATAACAACAAAAACCAACAACGTAAGAATATGTTAAAAATAAATAAACATTCTCATCTACAAAAATATCTAAATACATGAAGCATACAAAATAAAATTGCTTACAAATTCAGTTGTACTACACATTATAAGATACCCATATAAAAAAAATAAAACTGAACATTAAGATTTAAAAACTCAATGGAACATAATATAATTCATACTCTTTGGATGCATATATGGTGTTTCTGCAAGGAAAGGGTAGGAACAATGAAAATTGGACACTCCATGAAGGTGTCACTGCCCAATGGCACAGTTCAACCTTGAAAACTCATACATGTGTTGCTTCAGTTCTGAGTTTGCTTTTGTTATCATATAGAACTTCGTTTTATTTAATGACATTCTTTATCAGCTGAGGTCATTAGCATCACAATTCAAATTTAAGGGCCATCTTGCTCAGAGGTCTCTTGTTTTTAGGCTTAAAGTTCTTTTACATGCTGTAAATCTACTACATGGCTTTAGTTCCCTCCTGAAGCCAATAATCAGTATTTTTTATGCCTTGAAAAATCCATCGACTCCAGCCAGATTTGAACCTGTAAATCTAGGAACTAGAAATGAACATGGTAACAACTAGTCCAATGGGATTGACTTATATAGAAGCGCAGTGCGGTGCAATCTATGAAATACAGTATCCAGAATGCATATTAATTTGTGAAGCATATATTGTAAATTTCAGTTAAGTCTTGGTGATATTTTTTCCTACTGCAAGTTACATAATAATTTTACATATATATATATATATATATATATACACACACACACAATATCCCATTATAACTAGAATTGCTAACACTCTTGAGATGTAATATTTGTTGTGAACCCCATTTTTTTATTGATATTGCACTAATTACTTTTCAAGCCATTTGACAAATCGTTCTATATATTTTTAAATGGTAGCTATTAATGTGGTATCGTATTGTATTTTTAACTTCCAATATTACATAGAGAGTGGAATTAATATAAGTGCACAAATTTTAAGAACCATATTAATTCTCCGAGGTAAATACAATCAAAATGTCTTATGTACTTTGGGTTGGAAATACATGGTTCTTCTCTGGGATGGGGGGGGGGACTTCCACAGAGGATTATACTTTACTTTATAATGATGGTAAGTACTAGCTTGATTTTCATGCAGTATGTAAAAAACCTGAAATGAACAACCTTTTCTTTTGGAGTTTTCAATACAATGTCAGTTTTAATACAAATTGAATTATAAGACATAAAATGAAGAGTATTGTTGGAACTGTATTATGTCCATCTTTGGACAAAATTGAATTTGACATCAATTCAGATAGTTTCTGATGTGCTCTTACATGCTGTGAACTCTGTATCCTATCAAGTTTTGTCCTGGTGTAACTGTCCTTTGAAAATTAGCTGTTGTTGCAGATCATATTTTGTTCATATTTGCAACTGGTGCAAATCTTATTATGTCCAGCACCTTCAATTGTCATGTCAGTAATAGTTTTATGTTTAGTCCATTAGATTAGTTAGTGTGATTATTTGGTTAGTGCTAAGAGAACATAAGTTTATTTGGCATAAGTATCTTAAAACTTTATATAAATTCAGAAGAACAAATTTAGATCCATGAATTTTGAAATTCCTGGCAAGCAAGATTTGATTTCAAGGTTAATCAAATCAACACTAGATGGCAGTTTGAAAAATGAAGGTGAAGATGAAAATTCAACAGTCGTAAAAATGGCTGAAGATAGGAACAACTATTCCAAAAACATGATCATGTGTTTTGAATATCATTGAGTTTACGAGGTGAGATAATTAAAGACTTAATTTATTTACTGATAAAAATGATTCCTAGATATTTATTATTAATATTGAATGATTAAACTTTAAATTATGCATATTACACCATGTTTGTAATAGAAAGAGGGGTTGAAATTGTTAAGGAACAGCACTGATAAATCAAAAAGAGAGAAACAAAGATGAATAAATTAGGTACTACCATAACAGTTTACAGCTTAGATTTTTTTGTGCTATATACTATTAAATAGAAAAATATGTAGCAAATTGTAATTAAATATTAAGTATATAGTTAACAGTTATGCAATTATTGTAAAAAAATATTGCTTTTACGTATTTGTGAATTTAATTGGGCAAATCCGCATCTCAGATTGAATACTGAATTTTTTAGCAGAATCATTACTAAGTTATTTTGTTTTATTTTACATGTTTTTCTATCTTACTTGGCAATAACGAAGACTTATAGTTGAATGGCATATATTTTACTATTGAAAGTCATGAAAGCAAGAGATTAAATTGCATGTTTTCGTCAGAACTAGAAAATTCAATTTCTCTTATCTCAAAAATCAAACACACATTTATTCACAGAAGGCATGCCATAGTGTAGTAGATTAAGGTAATATGTTACAAGGAGGAAAGACGAGGGTTCAAATCCTGATGGGATCAGGATTTTTAAACTGGCCAAAATCTTCTGACAACACCAATTGGGGTCAACTCAGTCTCTAAGGAAATGAGTACCAGACATGTTCTAAGGGTAAAAAGGGACTGTCATGCATGGCTGACAACCCAACTGACATTTGTGCCAATTGTCTAGAAAGGTGGGAGCCTTAGCCTCCTACTACACCAAGGGTCTCCTAAAGCCCTGTATGAGATCACTTTACCTTTTTTTTATTTATTCCACACTGATTACCATTTTGTTTTAACTGTTCATTTATTGGATAAATAATATTGCTAATATCTTTTGGACCACATAATTAACTATGCTAATTCTTGGAAAATCAATTACATTGATTTGTGCGAGTTTCATCATGATTCTGCAGTTTCAATTTTTATAAAAATTCAACAAGCTTTTACCTTTCAGCAGCACATTTATTTTTTCCCATATATTCATTTAACAAAATATAATGCACAAAACACTACACAGAGAATAAAAAGCAAGTCACCTTCCTCTACAAGTTGTAAATATTAACAAAGGAACATAAAGTAAATGTAAAGGAACAAAAGGAACACAATGTAAATGGATGTATAAAAATATATTTTTTTTCAATGACACCTGTTGTCATTCGACATTTCAGATATTCTCTCCTGGCATTGGCGTATTGTAACCCACTTCTGCGGTTGGGGCGCCTGGAAAGCGGGGTTACGCTGCCCCAATGATATGATGGGTGATGACGATGGGTAATGATGCACCAGGAGAGGCCTTAAACCTAAACTTAATCAAATGAGATGAATATGATATTGATGATAATGATGGCCAGATGATGTTCAGAGACCATTTGGGCCTTAAAGTATCCTGACATTTGTCTTACAGGTGAGGAAAAACCCCGAAAAACAACCTCACCCAGGAAACTTGTCCCGAGTGAGGATCAAACCCGGGCCCGCTGCGTGACAAGGCAGCATGCTACCTCGAGATCACAGCGGTGGACTGTATAAAAATATTGAAAAACACAACTGAGCAAGGTTTGTTTGACTTTTCAATTAATGGTTATTAAAATACAATTGAGTACATTTCATCTTACTGGTGCTTCTTGCCTCTGGTTCCCAGAATCAGAGTGGCTAAGAGTCTTCACAGATGGCTCCAAAACAAAGAGTGAAAATGCTGGTGAAGGAATCTACTCTCATCTGTTTAGCCAATATGTTACAGTAGGCACAAAAAATATAGCCTTCGATGGTGAAAAAAAGAAGCCATAGAAGTAGCACTTCAGAACCCCTTATTCCGAATGAAAATGTTCACAAAAGCTGTTATTCTGGCAGACTCAAAGGCCGCTATACAAGCAATAACCTTCAACCAAACACCAGAAAATGAAACCATCCTAGAATGCCATAAACTTCTAAAATACCTGAACAACCAGAACAAATTAATAGCCTTCCAGTGGATACCCTCACACATTGGAATAGTCGGCAATGAAATAGCTGATGGACTTGCCAAAAAGGGTACCAAAATACAGATAACAATCCACCCCAAATCAAACCTCCACAGAAAGATCGAAGAAATCAAGAAAGCATTCCAAATGGAAAACCTGAAAGAAAACATTGCAACAGCCGGAGGGAAATCATGGGAAAAAATAGATGAACTATACACAGTCAATATCTGGTCTTGAGAATGACAGCTTGGCTGTAGAAACTTGTTGACCATTTTAAAACATTAATTGGTGAAATGGGCATATTGACTACATATATATTTTTATACACAGAAGTAAAACATAAAGGCTGCAAGGAAGCAGTAGCAAAAATCAGACTGATGTCAGGACACGACTGCCTGGCTCACCATCTCCACAGGAAACACTTTTCCAATCAGACAGATGTGTCATATGCAAAGACCTGGACCTGATCATAGACAAACACCACCTTCTAGTCTGTCCAGCTTTAAATCCAACTGCACAACACTCTAAGGACCTTGTTCGCTTGTACTGGGAAACAAGAGAGAAAATGACTTAAGTGTCAAATCTCGCCATTAGAAAACAAACATTTCATCTTACATGAATAGTGTCCATCCCCAGCATAATGAAGAATTTATGAGTTACCAATTAATACATAATCAGTTGAAGTCCAATTTATTTATGAGACCAATATAATGTCTAGACATCATCATTACACTGGTTCCACAACTGGTAAAAAAAAAGTAAAGTGATCTCATTACAGAACTCAGGAGACCCGTAGAGTAGTTGAAGGTTCTCACACCTTTTTTAGACAATCAGCACATGTTGTCAGCCAGGTTGTCACCCCTTTGTAATAGACGCCTATATCACCAGAATAAGCATCTGATATTCATTTCGGTTAGAGGTTGAGATCAACTCCAGGCCCATTGTGCTCCCAGTTTAAAAATTCTGACCCCCTGGGATTTGAATTTGAAAATAAACATATTTTTGTTACTTTCTTCAAACCACTTGCTCTACAGTTAAGATTTATTTTCAACTTGTTGTAGTATTACAATCAATAGTACTTTTAGTTTAGATTTATTGCTTTCCAATATACTCTACTAAATTTTCCAAGTTTGTATCATAGTTTTAGATAAATATTCAGCAATGTAACACTTCTTTTTAATATCAAACACAGTCTTATACAAAGAGTTTTCAGATTATTTGAGCTTTGTAGATATGGTTATAAAGGCAGATTTGATCCCATTATCACATGTTATTATGATATAAAACATTCTAACATGAACTCTGGTTTCATCAACAAATATTAGGATTAAATTTTTATAACTGTGTATAGAGAGACACCTATTAGAAGAAAACAGAACATTTTTAAATTATGTATTGATATGAAAGGATTGTCAACTAAATCAGACTATAAGAAAAAGCAGTCTGTTTCTACACAATTACCAGATTTTAAAATTATTATTCCTTATGATCTGAATTTTCTCCTGATTATGTTTCATCAATAAGATTTTAAAATAATCTAGATTAAAAACATAATATTAGGTTAAAAATTAACAAATTTTGGTTAGATTATTATCAATCAAATTTAATCTGGACATAATTTTTTCTTGTGCTGTATGAATAAAAAGAAATTCTGCACTTGGATAATTATAGCATAAAGGTTTTAGCATAGCTTTTGCAATTATAAATTCTTGAAGTTTTAATACTCATGTAAATCACTGAATTTAATAACTAGAAATATTAAAAGTTCATTTTTTTTTTCCACCTGTGCCAATATTGACATGTCTGGTATTTTTTCCTGATATTGGCAGAATTGTAACCTACTTCTTCAATTGGGGTGCCTGGAAGGCAGAGTTAACGTTACTCCGATGATAAGTATTGAATTATAATGAAGCTCCAGGAGAGTCCTTAAATTTAAACTTAACCTAAATCCAGACCATGGGCAACCTGTGGTCTTACCAGGAATCAAACCTGGGAAACCTTGAATTGTAGTCAGGAACTCCAACCACTAGTACACGAGTATGATAAAAAAAAAGTTCTGTGATTAATTTTTACCAAAAAAATACAAAGAAATAATTCTTGATTACAAGTTTAATGAAATATATACTGTATATGCATAGATGTATTTTGAGTTGTCATCTGTTCTGATTTTACAGGGATCATCCCACTTTTATTACAGTTATCTTAGAGGTCCAAACAAAAGTATGATGGCATATCCTTATACCCTACTTTTTGTAGAAATCCTCAGCTCAGTAAAAATAGTTAAATTTGTGTCATCATTTCTTGTTGGAAACTGACATGTAAAATGAGCATTTTGCTAAATGAAAACTTGAGAGAAACTTCTTATTAAAATAAAGTATACTATACACTACATAAGATTGTTTGTTACGACAATTTTTGTATTATTAAGTATTGGGTTTTTGATTTTATATAATGTATTTGAACCTGTCTTGCACATATTATATTGTTGCCAGACTGGCACAATTTATATCATTAAATGCAGTGTATCGAACACCTGCATCCTGTTTGTCATATAGAATGGGGATTCACTATATGATGTTTATAAGTTAGTATGTCAGCATTTTTTGTAAGTTGTTAATTTCCTTGGATCCATCTAAATTATTCTTAGGTGACATAATGTAACTTTTGATTGGTTACATCATTCCCTTTCTCATAAAAAGGAGTGTTTAAGAAGTACCAACATCATTTTCTTGGTTGGTCTTTTTCCCCCTTTTGTCTTTCATGGCATTGGTTTGTAGCGTCACTTTCAGGTCGACTCGTGGCCAATGAAGATGTCTAAGTGTCTGTAGTCCGGAGGAGTCCTCATTAATAACATATTGCCATACTGAGATGGCAGGGCATAACTTTCAGATCGACTTGTGGCCTGTGAGGGTGCAGAGTGTCTGTAGTCCGAGTAGTACTCGCAAAAAACCAATTGCCATAGTGAAATGGCATAGTTATTAATATCAAGTTAACTCGTGGCTGGGGGGGAGTTGGCTGAGTGCTTGAAGTCAGAGTTATTCGTAGCTGTTTTCCAGGCAGAGGAAAAGAAGCGAAAAAGGAGTCACTTCGATATGTGTTAGTGAAGTGGGAGTTTAATTACGTGCATGTGTGATGGCATAATTAGGGACTATATGTAGTCCATGTTCAGTAAAATTGAAAGAATCTAAATTAGGTGCAGGATAGATTCCTTGTGATAATAAACATATATTTGTTCTTTAAGAAGAACTGGTCCTCCATTTATTTATATGTTTCCTGGACAAATTCATCACATTATTTTCGGACTAAATTAAGACCTATTTATGTCGGGATAAATCCAAATTGATAAGAGCTACCAGAGAGAATGATTTATTTCATTATTTCAACACTCTTGTTATGGATAAGAATTATATTTTTAAGTTCCAGCCTCAGTCTCATAAAGCATCAAGTTCATTAAAACATTTTAATACAGTATTTGTAATTTTTAATTAAAATGATTGAAGGTGCCATTTTTAAAAATGGATACTACATGTTTCAATAGTCACTTCTTTTAATTTATCTAAGATGACAATATTAAACAACCTTATTTGTAAAATTAAACCTGTTTGGTGAGATCAAGTATTTAATAATTTTTACATTCATAAATCTTTTGGAATATTTTAGACAAAGTAAAATATCATGCTTTAACAGTAATGACTGTCTTCAGTGCACTCACATAATGTATTAAAAAAATAACATTTAAGCCCATATTAACATAATACTGCATGTATTTATTGATATTAATATAGATTATAATTTATTCATAAATTTCATTGCAAAATGAAGTTTATAGATGATGTGATTATTATTACATTATTATTGCTTAAAGTATAGGCCTACATATATCTTGTTCAAACAACAAGAGTTTCAAAGTTTTCATTTTTTTTCTCCCAATACAGATGTAGAGGATAGGAAGATCATTGTGAGTAATACAGGAAAAGAAGAATTTGTCTCTAATTGGAGCTGGTATTAGTTCATCTATTGTGTGCTGTTTGGACTGAAGATAATTATATAATGAAGATAATTAAGTTGAAGGGTGAACAAGGTCAATTGTTTGATAACATTATTTATAAAATAAAATAAGTTAAAATACCTTCTTAGGTAAAATCCGTCGTCCTCAACTTTTAAAATATATGATTTTTATGCATGTAGGCCTTTCAGGACATCCATCCCATCTTCAGCAGTTCATTCTTCGCTACAGCATCCAGGTTGATGTTTGATGGTGCTGGTCCTAATGTGGCTTCGACAGCATCAAACATCAACCTAGATGCTGTAGCAAAGAATGAACTGCTGAAGATGGGACGGATGTCCTGAAAGGCCTACAGGCATAAAGATCATATATTTTAAAAGTTGAGGACGACGGATTTTACCTAAGAAGGTATTTTAACTTATTTTATTTTATGACTCTCCACCTCAACGGTTTTAACAATGAATTTTATTAGTATTAACATTATTTAAATAAACCAGTATTCTCTAACTGTGATTTGATTTTTTGTCCAAAAACCCATTGCTTAAAGCTTTTCCACATTTCTGAAGAGTTTAGGAAGACTATTGAGGAATATCTATGCTAGGTCTTGTGAGCACTTACCTTGAATGCCCACATAAGCTGCATGTTCAAATGTAACCCCATTGCAACTCATAGCATTAAGTATGCAATAGATTTATGTCATCAACAATGTCAGTGCCTTTTTTCTCCGCTCCTCTCCTTTGGCATGCTGAAAATTCTAAGGCACTAATAATGCTGAAACTGCTTTAAATTAAACATTTTGCATCATGTTTAAGGATCCTTTGATTGTGTTCTTGAAGGGGACCTTTGAGCTTCAAGATCAACTCTGTATTTTTCTCTCCACACACTCTTTAGTTCCATGACTATCACATCCTTTAAGGGGATGCAGCTGCAGCAAGATGGGCTCCCATCTGACTACTCATAACACAAATGCTTTCTTAGTACCCATAATGAATAATGAAAAAAGATGCATTAAATTAAATTATAGTAACTTCTGAACCTCACTACTTCACAAAACACCTACTGTAACATACCAACAAAACATATAGAAAATAAATTTTACTTTTAATGCTCAATGATAACAAAATCAATTTCAATATCTACCACACACAACATTAAAACTTCCATTCTCTTTTATATTATCTGATATGCTACAAACATTAACATAACATTTTTGGCACAGCTACAAAATTACACGGAATTGTTTTATTATTTTATAATCTACGTTAAAAACTGTATACAAGATGAGGCACGTAGAATAATAAATATATGTTAAAGGCATTTCAGATATGTGAACATTTTTGTGAGGTAATAGTCAGTAATGTTGACTGAAGGAACATGGGTTTCCATTTTAATATTGCAAGTGCTATCAGTTAAAAGTATGAAAATAGGAATGATACTATATTGTTAAAACTAGTGTTTTAAAGTGCCCTGCAAACTTCATTTATTAATTTTATCCACATGACAAAAAAAAAATGTATACTTTTTTTTTAAATTATGCATTTGAAGGGTATAGGAAAGAAACCAGGCAAGTCATTTTTTTGTTAAAATGGAATTTGAGGTATCATTAGATTCTTCATGAAAACTACTATCATTTAAAAGTGTAAAACAATAAAATTTACAATTTAGTCATGGGTTTATTTACCTTCCAAATTTGGCATACAGGTAAGGAAAGGAAGTATGGATGTTGTGCAACTAAAAAATATTGAAAAATCAGCTATTGCAGCACATAGTTTGTTGGAGAATCATAAAATTGAACAAGAGGCCTAACTTTTAAATCATTTGGAAAAACCTTTAGAATTGACAATTTGGGAGAAGATATATATTCAGAAGAACAAATTTAGATACATGAATTTCAAGATTCCTGATGAATGTGACCTCATCTCGAAGTTCGTCAAATCAACACCAGATGGCAATGTTTTTGATGGAGATTCCAACGAAAAGCTGGTAGTCATAATGTCAGTTGAAAATGAGAGAGATTTTTCTCTTGAAAACTAGTTCCCGTGTTTAAAGAACCTCATATTTAACTATGAATAAAAAATGTTTTCTAGTTTTCAAGGAAAAAGTGACTTAAATGGTTTTTTCTCTGCACTCTTCATTTATGTCCAACATTATTATGTATAATGATTAATAAAAGGTATAAAGAATCAATTGTTTTTATACAGTAGAAACACCAGGGGCATTCTACAAAAATTACCATGGTAAGTACTGCTGTTTGTTTGCCCTATGTGCAATATTGGATCTTTTGATCCTATATTTAATTTAACATTTTCCAGTCCTGGACAGAATTTTATATTATTGAATCTGTTTCATAAAAGCAATGTAATGTTAAAAAAAAACAGTAAATTTATTTCTAGTGCGATAATTTACCATGGTAAATGAGATATGTTTCTTATATTGCTGGTCTCTGATATTTATTGTGGAATGATTTTTTGAGTAAATCAAAGTGTGATAATGAAGAAATTAGAAATCTGTTGTGCTTTTACATTCTTTAATATACCCTATATGAAAAAACTGATGGTTGGAACACATGAAGAAATTGGAAAACCATCAAGTCCAGAAAATATCCTGCACACAAAACCAGAGGGAAGTCGATCAGTAGAGACAGAGATGACTGTATAATGTAGAGGATGATTACACATGTTGGCATTCAAAATTGGAAGTGGCTGGTGGCATCAAGGAATGAATTGAGGAAACAAGTAGTCGGCAAGATCCTGGCTCTCAATGGGAAATAATGAAGATGATATGAAACACCACACTTCGATTTAATTGAGGTAAGATTAAAAATTATACATTCTGTATTCTATCTTAGGGACATAATTAGGATTGATAATAACTGAACAAAGGAAGATTATATGGAAATAAACTTGAAGGGAAAGAAAAATTGATTGACTTTGAATAAGATAATTGGAAGATGTTGAGAAAAACTTGGTAATGATGCAAGTGAAGTGATTGAAAGAAAAAGCAAGGAACATACAAGAATGGGACAGTATTTGGAGAAAAGCCAAGGTTCTTTTCTTAAAGAACTGAAGAGCTCATGGAATTATTATAAAGCTAAGAACATCAGTTGTTACAAGTGACAATCACAGTTTATCATGGCAGACTTTTACCCTATTACAAAAAATTTAATGAAACAACATTTTTTATTAAATTATTTTGAGTCTGTTATGATGTTTTTATTATTAATTTAACATTTCTCAATGAAAGATAAATTAAATTTGAAGAGAAAAATTTCCGCCTAGACCGGGACTCGAACCCGGGACCCTTGGCTTTCCGGGCCAAGTGCTCTACCAACTGAGCTACCGAGGCGAGTTACGATCTAGACACAAATTTTTCTCTTATATACGTTGTAATTCCCTATCGCCAAATGCTTTTGAAACCATTGTTTCTATCTTTGCAAATGGCGGCTTCTTAGTTAAGAAGACATTTATTGGAATTTAACATTACTTTAAAAGCCAGTAAGGCCTCTAATGATGTTTTTATTATTAATTTAACATTTCTCAATGAAAGAAATTAAATTTGAAGAGAAAAATTTCCGCCTAGACCGGGACTCGAACCCGGGACCCTTGGCTTTCCGGGCCAAGTGCTCTACCAACTGAGCTACCGAGGCGAGTTACGATCTAGACGCAAATTTTTCTCTTATATACGTTGTAATTCCCTATCGCCAAATGCTTTTGAAACCATTGTTTCTATCTTTGCAAATGGCGGCTTCTTAGTTAAGAAGACATTTATTGGAAATTTAACATTACTTTAAAAGCCAGTAAGGCCTCTAATGATGTTTTTATTATTAATTTAACATTTCTCAATGAAAGATAAATTAAATTTGAAGAGAAAAATTTGAGTCTGTTATATTGATTAGAATACTAATCGAAACATGTTCAAGAACAAATCAACATTAATATTGAGGTAAGATAAAACAGACTCAAAATAATTTAATAAAAGATTTTGTTTCATTAAATTTTAGTCTTCTAATCAAAACATGTTCAAGAACAAATCAACAATAATATTGAGGTAAGATATAACAGACTCAAAATAATTTAATTAAAAGAACCTCATAATATTACTTCCTAAAAAAACATTAATTTTTTTTAAATCTATTAAACACATTTTACCATGATACTTATAGTGCATGAGATTTAAGGATGTGATTAACAGCGAATAAGTGTTTTATATTTTTAACACATAAAACTTTGTTGGCTTTATTTATTAAATACATAATGGATTTTCATCAAGTAAACACCAAATCAATTTAAGTTATGTAGGTACGAAGTTAAGAAGTATGAGGTGAGTCAAGAAACAACTAAACAATACCAAATCAATTGATTAATAAGATAATAAATGAGTTGGAGAAAATGTTTTAATATGATTAATAAGACCTTTGCTACTGGACAATAACATTTTTGCTACCTGATCCCTGTGGCTTATGGCTGAATGATTGTATCCGTGCATCATATCTTCTAGTAAGAAATAATTTTGTATGTTGAAAGTAAGTGACAGCCATGAAGATTAGAAATGTCAATCACATACTTACATCTCAAGCACTATAATGCTCTTTATGAAACATGTATGATTGCATAGAGAGTGATTGCTTTTCTTTATAGCTCAATTTAGTAAATGTGTCTCTTATATTTGAAGAGAAAAATTATACGCTCAGACTGGGGCTTGAACCCAGGACCTTTGACTTTCTAGGCCAATACTCTACCGACTGAGCTATGTGAGCAAGTTCTAATCTAAATACAAATTGTTCTCTTATATACACTGTTAATTCCTGTGCACCAAATGATATGAAACCTTTGCTTCTATCTTGCAAATGGTGTTTCTCTTATACATAACTTTAAAAACTCAAACTAATTAAAAGCTAATTCATGTAACCTCTAACCTTATTGAAAAAATTACTACTACTGAAGTTAGAGATTATGATAATTACTTCATTGTACGAAGAGCAAAAAGTTACCCTTTTCAATACAATTACCACAATATTGGGATAGAGCAGACAAAGGCTAGGTCCCATTCTGATATTATTCTATGATACTCAGTATGGACAACTAATGTTTCACTTAATGACAATTACATCATGTTTAAGAAGTAAGCATATCCAAATATCTAACATACATATTTATTTTATTTAAAACATAGAATTCTATATCTCTAAACCCTAATTTATGTTACTTTCAGTTCTCTTATTGCAAATACATTAAACTATAGCAATCTAATCACAACAAACAGAATATATCACCTAATTTATTTTGAAATACTTTTTTGCATATGATTTTCATTCTTTACAGAGAGAATTAACGATTACCATTTCAAGTGAAATATAAATGTGCATATATTAAAATTTGAAAAATCATAAAGTACATATCAGATGTAATTTCTGTGCTGATACTCTTAGGGTCGAATCTTTGAACGCATTAGACCGTAAAAGGCATTCTCTGCTGAGAAAGTTTTATCCTAATACGATTTTGCTTACTCAGAAATCTATTCATGCGATAATAATTGTTGAAATTCGTAAGCTACCTGACGAGGTAACTTAAGATCATAACTTATGATAAAAACTTATCATGAGAATCCCGAAGGGAACCGATAGTAACTGATGTAGTTTGAAACCTTGCTGCTTTATCCAAGATGTTGGACCTTGAAGACTTCGATCATGTTTTCAGTATACGCGGAGAAGAGGAATTTGATAGTCTACCAAAGAATTCAACTGGAATAACAGGAGAATCGGCGTAATATTGCACGATGCAGACGTCGTTGTATACAGTATTATTTTGCGGGACGCAAGCATAAATCTCTCTTTGGTCCAAAAATTTTCCTAAGTACTTTATTCTCAAATACTCGTAATCTCCTTTCCTCTCTTAAAGTAAGAGTCCATGTTTTGCACCCATATAATATAACTGGTAGAATAATTGTTTTATATATTTTCAGTTTAACGTTTTTTGAAAGGAGTTGGGACATCAAAAGTCTCTGCAATGCATAATAGCATGCATTTCCAGAATTGAGCCTATGTTTAATTTCTTTGTGCATCTCATTCCTATTTGTGATTATTGTTCCTAGGTATTTGAATTCAGCCACTTCCTCAAAATTTCCCTCATTTGTCATTAGCTGTCCATTTCCATTTCTATACCATCTTGACATTTTTTTTTTTAATCTTATTACAATTATACAAATAGTATATTCTTGAAGTTTTTAGAAAAAATGTTTTACTTTAAAACAATCTGATTTTATACTTCATAGGATATGAATAATTCTGTGAATTAAATAACAATTAAACAATCTTCTACAAAAAAAAAACCACTCATATCCAAAGATATTTAAACATATGGTTTTATTAACATAACAGATACAAATATTTCTCAATGTTTTATAATAAAAATCTTCAATCTCATGAAAGAATTTTTTAACAACACATTATATACTACAGAAAATATAATTTCAAATTGTGAAATAATATTGATAGCAGTCATATCTGTATACAGAGTGACACTCTACTGATCATGAATTTGATAGCTTTAAACTTTCTCAATATCATGAATATTTTAATTTGTTTTTTCGTTCATAAAATAGGCTTAATGGTAAATATTATTCAACAGAACTGTAACTCTACCAGGTGTCTGAAAACACCGAGTTATTAATTGTTGAGTATTTTGCTTGTTAAAAATTTTAACAATTATTTTCATGCATTAATATTTAAAAATTTGAAGTAAGAAATAAGTTCTCCATTCAATTTCATGGTTTTAGATATTATTAAGATAATTTTTTTTTAAATAAGCAATATGGAAACTGATCAATGGATTATCTTAAATTGTAACTCTTCAAGCCAGTTTGCCATACTAGGAACGCAGAAGTGAGTTTGTTATTTTGTAGCAGTTTACCATACTTGAATATGCATTGAGCAGCATTCTTGTTTAATTCCAATAGCTCAATTACATGTTGACTAATTTTCAAGCTGTTTGTTCAGAAAGGAAGCTATTTTCCTAGGCTATATGATTTGGGGAGTTGGAAGTAATAGTAAATATTGCAAAAGGGAAGGAATTTCAGGGTTGTACAACACCATATTATATTGAATTGAATTGAAATCATTTAATAAGACTTGTAATTATAATTAAAGACCCAATTGCTCCTATGAAAGGAAAGGTTTTTACCTTTATCTTTAAATTATTTACTATTTTTTTATAGGATTTAAACTTTTTGTCACATTGACAGAAGATCTGCTAAATAAGGGATACACTTCATGAATGGTTAATTATTATAATTTACCGTATCTTGCTACATTCCTGAAAAACAAGGAACAAATGTTGCCAGAACTCTGCAACTAAATAGAAAGAATGTGCCACCTCCTGTAAAAAATTAAAAATTGAAAAATGGAGAACTTATTGCCAAACATTTATTAGATGGTGTCATGGTGCTGAAATGGAAATATAAGAAAGATATATAATTAATTTCAACATTCCATGATTTGAAAATGGTCTCACAAAACAAACATGGAATTGAAATAAAGGAACCAGTTTGTGTAGCAGAGTACAAGGCAATGGGAGGAATAGATTTGAAAGATAAAAAATTACAAAGTTATCTACTTGAGAGGAAGAGGGGCTCTAAGTTGTATATGAAATTATTCAGAAGACTTCTCAATGTATCTGTGCATAAGTCACTTATTGTTTCAACCCCCAAAATAACACAATGCACCACTTGACCTATACTATAGTGGCAATAACACAACATGAGAAAATGTTACGATTAACAACAACAAAATGGGAAAAAAGGCAGTTACAACCAAGCAAGTTGAAAACACAAACAAGCTTCTTGTCCAAAGTAATGGAAATAAAAACAGATTTGAATCTTCCTAAATCTAAAGAAAATATTTTGATCAGAGATAACCCTCTTACTTTTGAACCAATTAATATTCAGCTAAATCTAGAAGAACCAGTTACAAAATCTGAAACTCCCACACTTGTACTAAAAGCTCTAGCATTAGAAGTTGTGAATAAGAGATATCCACCAGAAGAATGGTTACATGTCTACACAGATGGATCTACTATTGATAACAACTCAGGATCAGGAATTACATGTGCATTATTTTCATTTTACCAACCAGCAGGATACCACACAACAAATTTTGATGCAGAAGTAACGGCTATTCATATTTCACTCCAACAATTACTATACAGAATAAATAAATTTCAAAATGCGGTCATACTCTCTTCTGATTCTAAGGCAGCAATATATGCAATAAATTCACACAAAATGAAGTCAATACAAATTAAAGAGTGCTACAAAATGATTCAACAACTCCAAAAACTACAGAAAAGAATTCAATTGCAATGGATACCTGCACATTGTGGAATTGCTGGAAATGACACTGCTGATTTTCTTGCCAAAAAAGGCTCCAATTTAATTCAGAATACTACTAAAAGCTTACCTTTCACATCCATAAAAAGAATAGTTAAAAACAAATATAAAATCAAACAAAACCAAGACCTATGTAATAAAGCCAAAGACAAAAAATGGAATATTTTAGTAAAGAAGCCAGATATTATTCCAGAATTTCCACGTAAAACTACAGTAGCAACATTTAGACTGCTTACAGAACATGACTATTTAGCCAAACATTTATATAAAATAGGAATCTACACGAATCCAAATTGTCCTCTATGCAATAAAGACGAAGAAATGAATGAAGAACACCTACAAACCTGTGAAGTATTACCTGTTGGATCCACAATAGAGAAATATTGGAGAGCAAGAATGCTAATGGCTTCGGTGCCAAGGCCCAGCATTTGAAAACAACAACCTATACTATAGTTGATGACTTTGATCTTCAATAGATATGGAAGGGCATTCAACCCTAGCAAACAAGGATGTCCTACATATATTTAATAAGGATGTCCTATAAACCCATTGTCCCCCCCCCCCCTTAGGTCTTGTAGAAAGACATTCATCATCATCATCATGAACAAATTCGTTTTAGGCCATGTGGCCTGTACGGTAAACATAGCGAAGATGGTCTTGATCTTCCCACTGATGTTTTGGTCTTCCTTGGTCCCTATGTCCAGTTGGGGTATATTGGAATGCCAATTTTGGAAGTCTATTTCTTGCCATTCTCCTCAGATGATTTTTCCATTCTTGTTGGTATCTTTGTATATCTTCATTTAAACTTGTTACTCCAATTATATTATTTTTGGTCTGGACATCTTACCTCAATATTAATGTTGATTTGTTCTTGGACATGTTTCAAAACAATTCTGTTTTATCGTCAGCTTTCCCAGACTGGTTTTATTTATGTTGCATTAACTCATAGATTGGTAAACTTACCCTTAAACGAAGAAGATTTCAAACATGAGAAAAAACACATAATCAAAGTAGCAAGAGAAAATGGGTTTGAGGAAAAAATGGTACATAAAAGGATAGAAAAGTATAAAAAACAAAAAATGATAAACAGAAGTAATCTTGAAAAAGAAGAACCACCTATGAAAAAATATAGGAAATTCACATATCACCCCTGGGTACATAATACATTTCAAAATATATTTGAGAAGTTTAATATTAAATTAGCACCAAAAAATAACTACAGTTTAAATAAACTAATAAAAACCAACAAAAATGAAAAATCTGATAAAAATAAAAAGTCAGGAATATATCAAATTGAATGCATGGGTTGTGAAACGATATATATAGGGAAAACAAAAAGAAACCTAAAAATTAGAACCAAAGAACACATAAGAAATATTAAAAATGGAGAAATTGAAAAATCTGCAGTTGCTGCTCATGTTTGGTCTGAAAAACATAATATAAATTCAGACACTAAATTATTAAAACAGTTAGAAAATACAAAAGAGCTGACTATTTGGGAAAAAATTTATATTCAGAAGAACAGAAACAGAGTTATGAATTTTGATATTCCGATGGAGGGTGACCATGTTTGGAGGTTCTTTGGCCAGCCACAGGATGGAGCTGACATCGGCATCCAGGTAGTGCAACATAATGCAACATAAATAAAACCAGTCTGGGAAAGCTGGCGATAAAACAGAATTGTTTTGAAACATGTCCAAGAACAAATCAACATTAATATTGAGGTAAGATGTCCAGACCAAAAATAATATAATTAAAATAACCTCAAAATATAACTTCCTAAAATTAAATATTGTTACTCCAAGTTTTCCTCTGATAATAGTGTTCCTTTGGTGATCCAGTCTATTAACTCCTAACAATGATCATGTGGAATAAATACTGCCTTTGGACAAGAATGACAACCACAAAAAAGATGCATTGTCTGCCAAAAGAATGGGGAAAGGGGAGATTCAACCTATTGGTACCCTGAATGCAGTGTAGGATTGTATATTGACGAGTGTTTCAAGATTTTTCACACTGTAGAGAACTTCTAGATTCACACATGGAACACAACGAGTTTGTGATTAATTTTTTAAATATTTTTTTCCTTAATGTTAGTATTCAGTAATGTATTAAAATTATTAATAGAAAGTTTCGTAAAACATTATAACCGGTTTATTTGCAAACTAAATTATTCAGGATACAGCAATTTAAATCTCAACTAGGACACTGAAAATGACAAGTTGTGATTACATTTTTTCTTCGTGTTAGTGTTTAATAATGTATTAAAATCATTAATTAAATAAAAATAAAACTTACAGTTTTATTTGATTTTCATATTTATTAAGATATAATTCAGTTAAAGCTGTTTCGGTACACTGTACCTTCTTCAGACATGTTAACAAATTATGAATTGTGTTATTATAGTACATATCAACTGATCTAAGAAACAATACAACAATAATTTATTTAAATTTTTTAATTTAACAAAGGTGATTCATTCAAATTATGTTGAGAATTTAACAATTTATTACTACTTTTCAATTTATTTATTTCTACAGCCTCCAAAAGGTCCAACTTCTTACCCTTATCACAAACATGTAAAATTTCAAAATTTGGATCAAAACAATGATTAAATTGGAATATTCTAAATTTCTGTTATATTCTCTCATGTGTTCCTTTATCCGAGAGATAAAAGGTCTACCAGTTTGTCCTATATAGACATTGTCACATGTGCCACACTTCAATTTATATACACCTGATAATTTTTCTTTTTTATTTTGGTTTTATTGTTGTTTATTATATTTTGTAAAGTTTTATTCGTTTTAAATACCACACAAATGTTCAACTTTTTAAAGTGTTTAGATATTGTATTGGAAATTGGGTATATGTATGACATTATGACATATTTCTTTTTGTTTTACCTGGGTAAAGGAAAAACTTTGTTAATTGCTTTTTTGTAATGAATTTTCTTAATTAAATATTCTATAATTTTAGGGTCGTAGTTATTATTAATAGCTAATTGTTTAATAATATTCAATTCATTATTATATTCCAAGGGTGAAAGAGGGATATTTAAAAGTCTATGAATGTAACTATTAAAGGCTGCCATCTTATGAGTATATGAGTGAAGAGAAGAACTATGGATAGTGGTATCAGTATGAGATTGTTTGTGAAAGATACCAAACTCAAACTTATTATCAATGTGTTTTATTGATAAATCCAAGAAATTTATACTATTATTTGTTTCTAATTCCATTGTGAAATTAATACTTTTGTGAATGTTATTAATAAAATTTAAAAAGTAATTCAATTGTCTTTGAGTTCCTATGAAGCCTGCTATGGCATCATCTACATAACTAAAATTTAGCTAAAAATGTTTTATTTTGGTATCGTTATGCTGTAATTTTGTTCCCCATATTGCACAAAATAAACCTGTCCTTTATTCCAACGTTCAGTAAATAACATGTGATCAGGGAATCCATCGGAAGATGTAAAATTTCTTTAAGTCCACTTCTCAAAAGTTTATCATAATTCACTAAAAATCTGATACCAATAGCATACGAAGATATTGGAACTTGTTTTGCCTTTTTTACAAAGAGCATACTTATGTTTTGCAGTGTGTATGTGTTGCGAAACATGGCATTTCTTCGCGCAAGTCACTGAAATTTTACACACTTTGCAAAACAATATTGAACCATCACTTGAGAATATTTCTGCACCAAATTCTTTCACAAACTTGATCAGTTTGTCTTTTACTGTTGTCCGTTCTTTAGGCATCGTAAAACAACTGTGTTCTAAAGGTAAAAAAAAAAAAAGCCACATACATTTGTCGCATCACTTTGTCTTTGAAGCACCTGTCTGTGAACGAGGACTAAAGACTGAATTCAGTGTTACCAACATCAAAAATAATATTGCAATTCACTTAAGAGGTTTCAGCAGCAGGTGTGAGACAGAGAAAGAAAGCTTGAGCCATACACTCATTTTGTCACTCAGCAATGTTTGTATTGAAAAGAAGCATAGCTGTACTATAGGACTTTATCCAAGCCTTACAGCTGGAGCATAATACAATTGGAAATAGGTGTTATTTCGCTTAATGAGAGTGCATGAGGTGGAAAATACAATAGCTGGTACTTGTTATTTTGCCTAACGGGAGCGCGTTAAGCAGGAAGTTTGACCATTTCAATTAATTTCATTGAAATACCAAGTTAATTTCTAGAAAAAAGGCAAATAGGCATTTATAGGCATTGTAAGCTGAAATAGGATTTATAGGCAAAATGAACTTCATGGAAAACAACTCTGGGGTCGTTGGTGTGAACTTATATGAAGTCACTTTTACAATATCTATATTAAATAATTATAAGCATTTTTCCTAACATCCAGTCTCTATTCATAAGAATATGTAGTATTTTTCTAAGACACTTATAGATGATTTATGTAATTCATAACACTCATTCAAAACCATAAGATGATATTTCTGTTTTACAATGTATAGTATAATATTGTTATAGTAAGCTACAACCCTAACATGGCTTTGTGGCAAAATAAGGTTTCAAAATATTTGGAGATTAATAATAATAATAATAATAATAATAATAATAATAATAATAATAATAATAATAATAATAATAATATATAATTAAACTTATTTAGTTTATTGTTTATATCTGTTTCCATTGTGTATGATATTTCACAACCTAGGAAGTAATATTTTGTCACTTATTCTATTTGTTCATTTTCTAATATGATCTTTGTGCGAACTGGTTGAGCACCCTTGAAAGCCATTGCTTTTGATTTTTCTGATGATATTTTCATATTATATTTTTTGGTATTTCATTTAGTTTATATAGCATTCTTTGTAATCCGTCTTCTGATTTTGCTATTGAAATCTGGTCATCTGCAAAAGCCAATGTTTTTATTATTAGATTTCCTAAGTTAATACCCCCCCCCGTTGTTATTTGTTTCCATGATCTTATCATGTCATCAAAATAAATGTTAAAAAGAGTGGTTGATAGTGGTCCTCCTGTTATAGGCAATGGTTCCCTTTGATTTATTTTAATTTTTGTTTTTTCATACATTTCTTTAATTACTGTTATCAGGTGTAGTGGAATTCCTTTTTCATTTAGTATGTTCCATAATTTTGGTCCAGATACTTTATCAAAAGCTTTCTTATAAATTCTACAAAATTTGCCTCCTTCAAATCTTATTTAATGTTATTCTGCCATCTCATTCTTGAGTGTTTTCTATCTGGTTTTCCTACATTTTCCATGTCTCTCTTTCACTTCCTATTTGTACTTCTTCTTCTTCCTTCCAAGTATTAGGCCAAGGCCTGTTACGATCCTATAGAAAATTTTCCCTCCAGCGTTTCATAGGACGGCCCAGTGATCTTCGTCCTCTTGGTATATAATTATAAACAGCTTTGGGGATCCGATTTGAACTCATTCTTTCAAGATGGTGTTTCCAATTTAGTTGGTACTGTTTAATATATTCCAAAATTGGCGTAGTCTTCAATTCTTTTAAGATATCGGTGTTCCTTTTCCGATCCCATCTGGTGTAACCCGCTGTTCTGCGCATGAATCTCATTTCACAAGCCGTTATCCTATTTGTACTTAATTGCTCTTATTGCATCTGGTTTCCCAAGACATTGGAACTCACTGTTATGTAGTTTCCTCCATTCTCCTTGTCTGTTCCTCTCTCCTTGGTTTGATACTTTTCCTAAACACTTTATTGAATCTGGAAGAATCAAATTTTAATATATATATTTGGTTTAACTTTTTTAGAGAATTTGGGAAGACCTTGTAATGCATAATAGTATACATTTTTATAGTTGAGCTTATTTTAATAAATGAGTTGGAGAAAATGTTTTAATATCTCATCTCACAAAGTTGCATGTCTTCACGATACCAGTTTGAAAAGTATAGTATTATTTCCATCTTCAGTCAAATTCCAAATATACTTTTGAAACTGGTATCGTGAAGACACGCAACTTTGTGAGGTGAGATGTTAAAACATTTTCTCCAACTCATTTATAAACATAGTGTTTCCTCCCACTGTAATTTTAATTAAAGTTGAGCTTTTGTTTAATTTCAATGTTGTTATTTCTACATACATTTGAATAAATTATATATGGTATGTGTGTGAGTGTGTATCAATTCTAGATAACATGACTAGTTCAATGGCATGTGATATTTAAGAAAATAAAGTAATTTCTTTTTCATTAATATATTGCTTCAAGACATTTCATTTTATGAAATTAGAATCAGGAGTTTGCTGTATATTCTTAATTAAACTTCTAATATAACAAGAAGTAGATTGGCTCTATAAGCAACCAGTTTGAGCAAAGCAGATTGCTATATATAAGAGATCTGCCTTTGTTTTGTACCCAAGTATTATTATATGAAGATTGCATACATACATTTTGGAATAATAATATTACTGAGTAGATAGTACAGATAATGCTGCTCCCATAGCTGCATCACCACCAGATACAAAATCAATTGGCAACTTGTACCAATCCTGTACTTCTTTCTGGAGCACTTTGTTTCGAATAAGAGCTGAACCAATACCAATTATTCTCTCAATATCAGAAGCTACCAGCATTTCTCGTGGCATCATGCTAAAAAACAAATGTTCATCATTAAAAGTTAATTGTAAAATGAAGAGCTCAATGGAATCAGAGCTTATGGAACACATAGGTTATGCCATATATAGTAAGGCCCTCCACTTGTCTCTTTCAGTGCATATGATATCTAGTTCCCTAAGATCCATGTGAATATTATTCTCTCATCTGTAATGGTTTTTTCCCAAAATTTTTCCAATTAAAATTTTGAAATAATTTTTACTGTCACCAATGACCTGCTACGTGACGAAAATCTGCACTTGCTACAGGACATGACTGCTTAGGAAAACATCTTTATAAAATTGGAGTATTAATGTCTCCTGAGTGTACATTGTGTTCTCAAGGTGTGGAAATGGACAATGAACATTTAACAAACTGTATAGCTCTTCAAAATTATCAAGACATCCAAGTATTGAGAAGTAAGGAGGAGAATAACTTTCTTGTTAACTCCAGAGCATTAACTACATACATACATGACCTGCTCAACTCAATCTCCTAGTTGAACGTTTTAGGAATAAATCACTATGAGGTTTAATTTATGATTAAATTAAAATGCTTCATACCTCTCCTCATATCCAGTCTTCTAAGTAGATTGTGATTTCTAAGCCTTCGCGGCTTTGTCTTCAGTACTTTCTTCTCGACTGATGTTATGTCGATCAGAAGAACTAATTCTTCTTCCTTCTGTTGGTGGACCGATAAACCTCCAGATCCAATCAGAATCTGCAGGAATTTTGAAATTCATAAGTTTTTCTTTCTTGTTTTCTTTAAGTGGATTTTTTTTCCCAAACCATGAGTTCTTTTAGTTTTTCTGTTTGTTTAATTAGACTGACTTTTGATTCAGTCAGATGTTTTTCGACCAAACATGAGTAGCTACTGCTGATTTTTTCACTTCACTTCATTTTTGACATTACAAAGATGTTCTTTCACACTTGTTTTAAAATTTGTTTTTGTTTTTCCCATGTAAATTTTGCCACAATCCCTGCATTTGATCTGATAAATTCCTGATTTGGTTTCTTCTTCAATTGTTTCATTTTTATTGGTTTTAATTATCCTATTTAAGCTGTATTCGTTCTTCGGTGCCAATCTTATATTAAAGGTTTTTCAAATTTTTTTAAACTTGTGGTGTTTCAATGGATGGTAAGTGAATTTCTTGAATTTTATTTTTTCTTCTGTTTGTTTTATAAATGTGCTTACATTAATTAATTTTTGTCTTTTAAATTTAATTTATTTCCTTATATACCATATTTCCTTCAAAACCGTTTTCTATTGCAACATTAATTATGTATTATTTTTCTTTTTTATAATTTTCTTTGCTCATAGGTATATTTACTAATCTATGTGTCAAACAATTGAACACTGCCTCTTTGAGAGCAAAATGGCTGAATCCCGAAACTTTAATATAGTTTTCTATATGTATATTCTTTCTTTATATTCCAAATTCTATCCTGTTTTCTCTTCTGTTTTCCATAAAGGAATATATAATTTTAACCAAATTATGCATTGAACAAATGGAATGTAGTATCATCTATTGGATCAATAATTTCATTTGTAGGGGTAGTAATATTTATTTTTACATATAATGGAAAATTTTACAAACAAAGTTCTGGACTTTCAATGGGAAACCCCCTATCACCCCTTTTTGGCTAATTTATTTATGGGAAGTTTTGAGCACTAAATAACAAGTGCATACCCTTTAATTTTCAAATTTTGGAGTAGATATGTTGACGATGTTATTGTTATTATGAATCATAAACAAATAGAGGATGCTTTAATGCTTTTGAACATTCAGAGTAGAACAATAAAATTTACCATGGAAACAGAAATTGAAAGATAAATCTCGATTTTAGAACTTAATTTAACAAGAAATGGAGAAAACAGGATAGAATTTGGAATATACAGAAAGAATACACATATAGATAACTATATTAAAGCTTTGGGATTCAACCATTTTGCTCACAAAGAAGCAGTGTTCAATAGTTTGACACATAAAGGTAAAGTGATCCCACAACAGGCCTCAGGAGGCCCTTGGGGTAGTAGGAGGTTAAGGCTCCCACTTTTTCTAGACAATCGGCACTTGATGTCAGCCGGGTTGTCAGCCCTGCGTGACGGCCGCCTTTACCCCAGAACAAGCGCCTGATACTCATTTCTGTTAGAGGCTGAGTCGACCCCAGGGCCATAGTGCCGCCAGAGGGTTTGGGTCAGTTTAAAAATCCTGACCCCAACGGGACTTGAACCCTCGACCCTCCAGCTTGTAGCTCAGTGCCTTAACCACTACGCTACGGCGAGTTTGACACATAGATTAGTAAATATACCTGTGAGCAAAGAAAATTATGAAAAAGAAAAAGAATACATAATTAATGTTGCAACAGAAAACGGTTTTGAAGAAAATACATTTAAAAAATAAAAATTAATAATGAAAGCACACTTATAAAACAAAAAGAAGAAAAAATAAAATTCAAGAAATTCACTTACCATCCATTGAAACACCACAAGTTTCAAAAAATTTTTAAAAAGTTTAATATAAGATTGGCATCGAATAACTAACAGCCTAAACAGGATAACTAAAACTAATAAAAATGAAACAATTGAAGAAGAAAACAAATCAGGAATTTATCACATCAAATGCAGAGATTGTGACAAAATTTATATAGGAAAAACGAATTTGAAAACAAGGGCAAAAGAACATCTTAGGAATGTCAAAAATGAAGTGGAAAAGTCAGCAGTAGCTGATCATGTTTGATCTGAAAAACATCTAATTGAATCAAAAGCCAGTCTAATTAAAGAAACAGAAAAACTAAAGAAGTCACAGTTTGAGAAAAAATTCACATTCAAAAAAACAAGAAAGAAAAACTTATGAACTTCGAAATTTCTGCAGATTCTGATTGGATCCGGAGGTTTATCAATTCATCAACAGAGGGAAGAAGCAGTAGTTCTTCTGTTTGACATAACATCAGTCAACAAGAAAATATTCAAAGTTAAAATTGGGAATGAACAACAACAAAGAATTGAATTCAATATATACAGAAAAGATACTCATATTGACAATTACATAAAGTCTTCAGGTTTCAATCATATTGCGCATAAGCATGCTATTTTCAACAGTTTGATATATAGATTATTGAATGTTCCACTAAATGAAGAGGATTTAAGAAAGAATACAATCACATTTTGGACATAGCTAATTTAAATGGTTTTGGAAAGGAAATAATTATAACTAAATTGAAGAAATTCAGACAACAAAAAAGATTAAAAGAATACACTACCCTGCAATCTGATTCAAAGAAAGGAAAACAATTTAAGAAAATCACTTATCATCCTGGAATACATAACAAATTTCAAAAAATTTTCAAGAAATTCAATATTACATTGGCACCGATAAATAAATTTAGCCTTGGTAACTTATTAATAACCAATAAGAAAATGAACACCCCAGATAGTAAAAAATCTGGAATTTATCAAATTGATTGTCGAGATTGCAATAAAGACATAGGAAAAACAAAAAGAAAATTTGGACACTCGCACAAAGGAACACTTTAGAAATATTAAAAATGGTGAAATTGAAAAATCAGCTATTGCAGCACATAGTTTGTTGGAAGGTCATAGAACTGAAAAAGAAGCTAAACTTCTAAAACATTTGGAAAAACCTTTGGATTTGACAGTTTGGGAGAAAATATTTATACAGAAGAACAAATTTAAATCTATGAATTTCGACATTCCGGATGAACGTGACCTCATCTCGAAGTTCATCAAATCAATACCAGATGGCAACGATATCTCGAAGTTCGTCAAATCAACACCAGATGGCAACGTTATAGAGGGAGATTCCAACGAATATCCGGTAGTCATAATGGCAGTTGAAAATGAATGACAAGATCATTTGAAAACTATAGTTACCGTGTTTGATAAAACATGAAATATGAGGTAAGATGTTAAAATGACTCATTAATTTATTAACAAGAAAATACTTAAGATGAAGACGCAAAGGCTTTGAAATCGTGATCTACTTAGATGATTGGATATGAGAAGAGGTATGAAACATTTTAATTTAATCATCAATCTCCTAGACCTAAAACTCTGACATATTGGGATAAGATATAAATTATGGAGTTCCTTATAATGAAGCTTAGTCTATTGTCACTTCTTGTTGAGCTGAACATTTGCCTTAGGATCTTACTTTCAATACTTTTAGATTTAAGAGCTGACCAGCCTCATGGGCTAGTGGTCAGCATTTCTGATTACTGTTCATGAGGTCTCGGGTTCAATTCCTGGTCAAACCATAGTTTTTCCTTAAAGGTAATTATTCCTGTGGTTGCCCATTGTCTGGAATTTAGGTTAAGAACTCTCCTGGCACTTCATTATCATTTATCACCCATCATATTATCAGGATAACGTAACTCCGCCTTCCAAGCGCCCTGTCTGTAGCTGTAGGGAAGGTAACTTAAAATGTTCCTAGAATATATGTGTAATTATTATAATATTCATAAAGGTTCCGGTTGGCCTTAAATTTCTAGGAAAGTTTTATTCTAAACTTCAGAAGTGGGTTACAATTATGCCAATACCAGGAGAGAACACAAGAAATATCAAAATGACAACCTGGGGCATTGAATAAAAAAAAATTTAAGAGCTTGAATTAGAAATATACCTCTCACCTCATATTTTGTTTTCTCACTTGGACATGTTTTGGAAAGGCATCATTCCATTCTCAACTTTAATCCAAGTATTAGCTAGTTTTTTTTTTTTCCTTTAGTGTATGAGACCATGTTTGGGACTCGTAGATTAACAAAGATAATATTTGAAGAGAAAAATTTTCGCCTAGACCGAGACTCAAATATAATATTATTAAATAAGTTTGTTCAGAAAAATACAATATGGCCTCAGAATGAGAGCATATTCCAACGAAATTACATGTTTAGTTTCAATAAAAATTACAATTGGAAATAACACTATGGGCAGTATTTATGAACTTTTCTCAATAATTCCCATACACTGGTTAGCAGTATTTTTCATGAATTACTCATGGGGTATTATAAAACGAATTAACAGAGTAGCTCGCCAGTGAACCGTGAATCTCGACTTGTTGTAATTTTGGGTGAAAATATATTTTTGGTAATCCTGTATCCTATCATAGGATTAGAAAGATATGTGTCAGTAACCTCATCTGTGCATACATTGTGTTTGTAAACTAAACCAAAAGGGGAGATCTTTTTTTAATATTTGTTTATGCTACAACAGTAACATGCAGAATCTTTCCATTATAACTATTGATATCAGGACATGTCAGACCATATTGCCTTCTCTGAAGTAGTGAAAACACTCAAACAAATCTTAATTTTCATCAGTTGTATTGCAAATATTTATTCATTAAAAAAATTACATAATATGAAACTTGCGATTGAGGGTCTTTCCACTTTTCAGCGGTTGCCCTTTTACCAGCCGGCTGCTGGCCCTTCACATCCACATGTGCCAATCACAGAGGTAGATGATCAACAGCCAGTGTAGGGGTGACATGTGGTTAGCATGTCGAGTCCCCCAGCCGTTATAGCTGGTTCCTCAACCTGGAGCCACTACTTATTGTAGCTACCCAATTGCCTCACGATGCTGGGTGGGCACCGGTCCCATACTGGCCGAAATACCATGAGAAAATTTCTTCCCCCATGGAGACTCGAACCAGCGCAAGTCCCGTAGCTCTGCGCCAAGGCTTCCTACCTTAACCGCTCGGCTACGGCGCGGGAATGAAACTTAATTTGTATAATATGAGAACTGAGTGTTTTATGAATTTGTTTTAAAATTCTTAACTCATCCATAAAACCTTTTAATCCATGTAACTAACGTAAATACTATTTGACAACTTAATAGTTTCAGTTTTACATTTCTTCTCCCTAATGCAATAAAATTAATTTAGAAATAAAATTAAGGAAAATTTGAGACAGAATGAAACAATAAAAGAAGAAAACAATAAAATTCACACTTGAAATAGAGGTGAACAAACAATTACCATTTTTAGACCTAAATTTACACAGAAATGAGGAAAAAAAAAGGAAATAGAATTCAGCATTTATAGGAAAGAAACACACACAGATAACAACATCAAATCAACAGGTTTCAACCATAATTCACACAAAATGGCAGTCTTCAGCAGTCTAGTACATAGATTGGTAAATATACCTATGAACGATGAAAATTTTGAAACAGAAAAAGAACACATAATCGAGGTAGCAAAAGAAAAAAATTATACACACAAAAATTTATAAGTACAAAAAACAGAAATTGAGAAATGAAAGCACTCTTCAGATAGAAAAGCCAAAGGAAAGGTGATACAAGAAATTTATGTATTACCCTTGGGCACACAATAAATTCCAAATTTTTTTTGTAAAATTCAACATCAAATTAGAACCAAAGAATGATTATAGTTTAAAAAAACCAACAAAAATGAAAAAAAATTGAAGATTATAAAAAATCAGGAATATATCAAATAAAATGTGCAGATTGTGATAAAGTATACATAGGGAAAAGAAAGAGAAATTTAAACATTAGAACTAAAGAACACATAAGAAATGTAAAAAAGGGAGAAATGGAAAAATCTGCAGTGGCAGCTCATGTTTGGACAGAAAAACACAAAATAGATATAAATACAAAATTATTAAAACAGTTAGAAAATGCCAATGAACTCACAATATGGGAAAAAAATCTATATACAGAAGAACAAGGAGAAAATGATGAACTTCGAAATTCCTGGAGAAAGGAGCCTCATTACCAAGTTCCTTGGAACACAGATACAGGGCCGACAACGTGAAGAAAAGAAAAAACCAGTTTGTGGCAAGTTGAAGATGGAGCAATAGCTTTGAAACGATCGTCCAACAAAATAAACATATGAGATAAGAATGTTAAAAAATACAAACTCAAATATTAGATTAAAAAATTAATGAGTCATTTTAACATCTTACCTCATATTTCATGTTTTTTCAAACACGGTAACTATAGTTTTCAAATGATCTTGTCATTCATTTTCAACCGCCATTATGACGGTTGAAAATGAATGACAAGATCATTTGAAAACTATAGTTACCGTGTTTGAAAAAACATGAAATATGAGGTAAGATGTTAAAATGACTCATTAATTTATTAATTAAGAACCTCATAATGTGTTTCCCAATTTTAACTTTGAATTGTATTAGATTAAACCTCATAATGTAACTTCCTAATGATTTAAAAAAAAAAAAAACGAATTACCTCTCCATGGCATCAGATCTAAAAGGTCCTCAACTATCAGCCTGCTCCTAGACTCTTCCACATATGTTAACCACAGAGGTGGACAATCATCCAGCCAGTATAGCAGTGATATATGGTCAGCATGTCAGGTCTCCCAGTCGTAACAAGTGGTTTTCTCAATCTACAGTCAATACTTATAGTAGCTACCTGAATTATTCATAATGCTGGGTGGCCACTGTTTCCATACTGGCCAAAATACCATGAGAAAATGTCTTCCCTATTGGGACTTATTCAACACAAGTCTAATAGCTCTGCACCAAGGCATGCTGACTTAAACTGCTTAGCTCAGTGCAGGCTGAAACCAACTACCAACATTAATAAATAAAGAATATGAAAAATCCAGATTAAGAAAAGCAGCTGTAATGGCTGTGGGACTCAAAATACTGACCAAATACCACTTTTATACTGATTGGATGATTATTCATCTCTATGATTGATATATATGGATGTAAGACCAGCAGCCAGCTGGTAGGGAAAGAGTCTTCAAGATCTATGTGCTATGGAGTAAAATATTAAATATATAATACATAATAAAAAAATAAAACATTTTACGAACTACAACTTATTCAATAAAACTTGAGCAAAAATATAAATATTATTTGTTGAGTAGCAAATAAAAAGTCTGTCAAGTGCATATTATAAAATTCTGAATAAATTACAAAAAATTCTTAAAAAATACACAATATTTATTTTATACGAGTATTACCTGTGAAGATTTTCTATAATTCCTCGACAAGCAGCTCGGAATACCTGACCCAAGCTTAAATTTCCAGGATCAACATTGGATATGGATGCATTTTGTTCAGGTATGTGACGTTCTCCCAACAAAGTAGGAATAACTTTTAATGATGAAACAGCAGAATCCTGTGCACCGAGATTCATTACTGTATCCCATATTTTTGCTGAAAAAGTAAATTATTTTTTACCCAGTGTTGCAATGTGTTTATCTTATCACAGTAATTTACAATGATTAATTTTATTATTTTAAAATATAATTTATTACATACAATAAATATTCTCTATGAGCAGAAAAAAATTATATTAAGTTTTAAAATAAAATGTTTTATTTAACTTTTATAGGAATTAATCACTATGAGGTTTAATTGGTGAAATTAAATGTTTCTTACCTCTCCTCATAAATTTTCTAAGTTGATCGCGATTTCGAGACTATAACTGTCTCATCATCAGAACTTTGTTGGCGACTGGTGTTATGTCGATCGGAAGAAACTCTTCATCTTCCCTCTGAAGAGGAGAGGTAAGAAACATTTAATTTCACCAAAAATGTTTTATACCTCACCTCATATCCAGTCTTCTAATTATACTGGTTTCAAAGCTTAGGCAGCTTCATCTACGGTAATTTCAGTCGACAAGAAATTATTGAAGATGAAGCTGCCTAAACTTTGAAACCAGTATAATTAGAAGACTGGATATGAGGTGACCCTCAGGGGTCCTCATCTAGGGGATATGTGGATGGCGACCACAAGGTGCCTAAGCTGTGCAAAACATTTCTTCCACTTACTTGTGTTTTGCACTCTTTTAACTTTACTATCTAACCTCTCTTGGTTAACTCTTGTTTTTTCGATCCCAACGCTATTAGGGCATCCGAGGGCTAGGGAGTCCTTCCTTTTTTCCATTTTGTCTTTTCTTTATTTTCTTTTCTTCTCCAGAAAAGCCTGACCAGAGGCTATAAGATGGCAGCCCCATCACTGGTCTTGCCTTCCTTTGGCCAGCAACCAATCGAAGGGACTATTATTATGCTTTCAAGTCTTATACGAGAATTTCCCATAAGGGAAAATTTTCTATAGGATCATAACAGGCCTTGGCCTAATACTTGGAAGGAAGAAGAAGAAGGATATGAGGTGAAGTATAAAAATTTTAATTTAAATCTTAAATTAAATCTCATAGTGATTTTTTCCTATAAAAGTTCAAGAAATTATATGGTTTATTAGTTTCTAATTTATTGGTTAATAACAAGAAATCATTTATCTAATATACCTTTCTGAGCTAAGTTCCAGTTGAAATGCAAACAAACCAGATATATGACTGCATTTTTTCATTGGTCAAATAATGCTTTTACCTTTACGTGCATAAGAAAATGTAGTTCGGTCTCTAACACTTGAAATGAAGGAAACAAAAATGATAAAAATATATATTATCTAGCACATGTCTATATGTTAAATGTAGAGATCCGTGAAAGTGGTTTTATTTTTAGGGAAAATTCATTTTAAAATTTCACAATTGCGATATTATTGGGAATTTGGCGGTGTTATTCTAAAAAAAAATGTAAATTTGAGTCTTTTTAACCTAGTTTAGTATATTAAACCCAATAAGAATGATAAATCCAGTAGTTTAAGGTCAACTTTTAGCTTGTACAATTGATATTGATTTTAATGCACTAAAATACATAATTTTTTTATCGTAGTCACTAAATTGATAATTGTCAGCAAAAATTTAGGGGGAAAAACTTATCTTACATGTTAATATAATTCGTATTTCTTGGAATTCTTATTGACCAAACAACTTAAAATCTATGGAGAGACAATATTTGAGCATGAGTAGGAGAGAAAATATTACCTCTATGTAGTGAACTGTGTTGCAACCATTTCCCTTTGCAAGAGTGCAAGGATGGAGCAGACATGGCACCATCAGATATGGCAGTTAAAAAGAAGATGTGTTTAAAAATGCATTATGAAAATTTTGTGAATAGAACAAAAAAAATCTCTGGAATTCATTGAAAATTTTAAATGTCGGTGTTATTTCGCAAATCATAAATGCTTTTTTTTGAGGTTATGGAAAGTAAAGTTAAGAAATGGTACAAGAAAATGACAAAATTAGAACATATCGCGTTATTGCGACTCGTGAATTTCACAGGTCTCTAGTTATAAGAGAGAATCCTAAATTATATCAATACAATTTTAACAGATTAAATAAATAAGTAACTCTTTAAAGCAATTCATTATTTAATTCTTATACAAGTTAAATGCAGAATATATTGGAATTCCCATTGTTACAAAAGGCTGCTTCTCCTATACAATTTTTAAAGCATCAATAAGGAAAACCTTTGAAAAGCTGAGAGAAACAAATTATTTTGAATGTTTTCAAACAGTTTAGTGAAAAATATCCTACATTAGCCATTGAGGATGTGAAAATAACAACAGAATTTACAAGTAAATCAGCATGAAGCATAAATTCTGCTTGTAATGAAACTGTAAAAAAAAGAAGGCTATTTATTGACATCATGGAAAAAATGTTGATTGGTTGGTTGGTATCTAATGTTGAGCACTTGATAATGAAATCATTCGCTCTCTTGCACTCCAATATTTAGCAGAAAGGCTGGTCTCTTCTACAAAAGCTGGACAACAGAGGAGACGGTTTCTTTCCATATCTTCATTTAAATTCATTTAAATCCTTTCTGCAGCCATGGAAAAAATGTAAATGTCTGATTAAGTAGACCATATATAATTTTTTGTCATAAACATAAAAAAATGGAAGCTTCTAAATATTGGTACCATCTTACCTTAATATTCAGCCATATAACTAACTAACTGGCACTATCAAACCCAGAGGTTCATGGCCACACGGACATAAGCTCTCCATACATCCCTATCCAGAGCTAATATTTTCCAATCAACCCCTGTATAATCTACTTCCCTCAAATCATAGTTAATGTTATCTCCCACCTCATTCTTGGTCTACCAACTGGGTGTTTTCCCTCGGTTTTCCTACAAGAAACTTCCATGCACGTCTTTCATTCCCCATTCGTGCCACATGTGCTGCCCATCGGAGTCTACAAGACTTAACTGTTCTTAATATATCTGGCTTCCTATGAATACCATGTAGTTCACTGTTATGTAGTCTTCTCCATTCACCTGTCTGCTCATCTCTATTTGGTCCAAAAATTTTCCTGAGAACTTTATTCAGCCATATTTCCCGTAAAATACGATGTTGCCTAAGAACAATGACTATCGATGACAGTTCAGTACACAATTCAGTCATATGGTGGATAACAGCAGTACCACGATTCCCCAATAGATGGTGTTGGCAAAGTAAACCTTATGCAAGTTTGTTTACAATACAACTGGAACTTAAATCAGAATTAATATACTGAAAGAAGGTATTATTTTATTAGATGAAATCACAGTTAATTAGCAGCCTTTAATTTAGTCACCATCTTTCCATATGTTAGGCCTTGAATAACTCTTAATTGTTCATTTAATAAACAATTTTTATTACATTCAAAGTAATGAATGTCAATTTTAATAATTAAAATCCTATTGTCACACAATACATGGTGTCAATGCAATAAGAAAAAAATATATTACACTAACTTCACAATAATTTTATCACACTTACACTGTGGTACATTAAAACCCAATTCCAGAGTCCATTGCTGTAACGTCCTTACAAAAGTTGCAAGTGTGTTGCCACCATTAAGAGATGCTGCAACTGCAAGGTATCTCCCATTGAAATAGGGAAAATATCCTACTGATTGAACAACTGGAAATAAAAAGACCAGAATTAATAGAAAATTTGCATTTACTTACTGTGAATATTACCAGAATTGAAAATTACAAAAGAAAGGCTAAATTTCTGATTTAATTTTCGTTTGTATTTACAGGAACCTTAATATATTCTGCAATTGCTGCAACATGTTTCACTACAAATATTATAACCTAAATAAAATGCTATATAAATATTATACATTTGTGGATAAATCATTTTTGAAGAGAAAAATGTGCTCAGACTGCTACTCAAACCCAGGACCTTTGGATTTCTAGGACAATGCTCTACCAACTGAGCTATCTGGGCAAGTTCCAATCTAAATGCAAATTTTTCTCTTATATACACTGTCAATTCCCACACACCAAATGCTATGAAACCTTTGCTTCTATCTTGCAAATGACGGCTTCTTTATTAAGAAGACATTTATTTGGGAATTTTACATTACATTATAAAGCCAGTACAGCTTCTTTCGATGTTTTTATTATTCATTGCATACATCTCAATGATGGATAAATCATATTTGAAGAGAAAAATTATACGCTCAGACTGGGGCTTGAACCCAGGACCTTTGGCTTTCTAGGCCAATGCTCGAAGAGAAAAATTATACGCTCAGACTGGGGCTTGAACCCAGGACCTTTGGCTTTCTAGGCCACTGCTCGACCGACTCAGCCATATGGGCGAGTTCCAATCTAGATATAGATTTTTCTTTTCTATATGCTATATTTTTGTTTTGTGGAAAGCAACGGGAAGCTACCACACATACAATTCCCTAGTAAAGCTGCAAGTATAGCATGAAAATACTATGATTGCAGTGAAGGACCTGCCTTCGGGCAGAATTACTATGGATGGATATTTGTGTTTGAATGAACACACACACACACATACACAGTGTGTGGTAAATAAATATATAAATAAACATACAAATATATGACTAACAAATATATAACTAACTCACTGGCACTACGAACCCATAGGTTCATGGCCGCGCAGACATAAGCTCTCCATACATCCCTATCCTGAGTCAATGTTTTACAATCATCCCCTGTATAATCTACTTCCCTCAAATCATAGTTAATGTTATCCTCCCGCCTCATTCTTGGTCTACCAACTGGGCATTTTCCCTTTGGTTTTCCTACAAGAAGCTTCCATGCACCTCTTTCATTCCCCATTTGTGCCACATGTCCTGCCATCGTAGTCTATGAGACCTAACTGTTCTCATTATATCCGGCTTTCTATAAAGACCATGCAGTTCACTGTTTTGTAGTCTTCTCCATTAACCTGTCTATTCATCTCTCTTTGGTCCAAAAATTTTCCTAAGAACTTTATTCTCAAATACCCGTAATCTCCTTTCCTCCCTTAAAGTAAGAATCCATGTTTCACATCCATGTAACTGGTAGAATAACATTTTATATCTTTTCAGTTTAACGTTTATTAAAAGGAGTTGGGACATGAAGAGTCTCTGTAAAGCATAATAGCACACATTTCCAGAATTGAGCCTATGTTTAATTTCTTTGTGCATCTCATTCTTGTTTGTGATTATTGTTCCTAGGTATTTGAATTCAGCCACCAAGTGTGATTTATCTAATTCATGGGTTAATACCTCTAGCGCCCCGCTATTGTATAAAGTCCTAACATTCCATGTTCCTAGGAACATGTCCCTATGTTTGAGCCTTTGGCATGGGTTCCCTGAAGTAGTCCCCACCCGGAGAACTATTTGACTATTTGACCTCCGGAAAATTTTACCCCAGTTGAACCCATGCCCGCATTTCTTGACGGTTGTATTTTTACAGTGAAAGATTGTCACTTTATCGACCAAGGTACTTTCTTCATCTGGCTTATCACCTTCGACCAGTCCGGCATGGGTAACCCTATTAGCAGCAATGCTACTGTCGGCATAGCTCTTGGGATCATTTAAGCATGCAAGCCACATCACCATGACAAGGTAAAGATACCATGGAGATATATATATATATACATATATATATATATGACATGATAAAGAAAAATAAATGCCTGAACGGGATTTGAACCCGGACCTCTGAGTTGGTACCCCAGCATGCTATCCATTACACCACCAGGCAAATCCAATTCAAACATTTATCTTTCTTATATATATATATATATATATATATATATATATATATATATATATATTACATTCCCCATTATTACTAGATGTCGCGAGAACTCGGTCTAATTGAAGAGAATATTTTTACTTTATAGCAGTGACGCTTTATCGATGTTATAATTAAATTTTTGACATTGAGCAATGCAAGCTTAATATGACATAATAAGAAAAATAAATACCTGAACGGGATTTGAACCCGGACCTCTGGGTTGGTACCCCAGCGTGCTATCCATTACACCACCACACAAATCCAATTCAAACATTTATCTTTCTTATATGGTTGGTTCTTATGGGGCACGCCGTAGCATAGTGGTTAAGGCACTGAGCTACAAACTGGAGGGTCGAGGGTTCAAGTCCCGTTGGGGTCAGGATTTTTAAACTGACCCAAACCCTCTGGCGGCACTATGGCCCTGGGGTCGACTCAGCCTCTAACGGAAATGAGTACCAGATGCTTGTTCTGGGGGTAAAGGTGGCCGTCACGCAGGGCTGACAACCCAGTTGACATAAAGTGCCGATTGTCTAGAAAAAAGTGGGAGCCTTAACCTCCTACTACCCCAAGGGCCTCCGGGCCTGTTGTGGGATCACTTTACTTATATGGTTGGTTCTTATATATATATTATATTCTCCATTATTACTAGGTGTTGCGAGAACTCGGTCTTCACTGCCATCTAGTAGCTGACTATAACAAGTAAACAAATAGTCATGTTATAGTCAGCTACTAGATGGCAGTGAAGACCGAGTTCTCGCGGCATCTAGTAATAATGAAGAATATAATACATATATAAGAAAGATAAATGTTTGAATTGGATTTGCGTGGTGGTGTAATGGATAGCACGCTGGGGTACCAACCCAGAGGTCCGGGTTCAAATCTCGTTCAGGCATTTATTTTTCTTATGTCATATTAAGCTTGCATTGCTCAATGTCAAACATTTAATTATAACATATATATATATATACATGTGTAACTATAATAACACGTTTAATTTAAACTTCCAAACCCACAATGACATACTGCAATGTAGGGAGGTAATTAATTAGTCAAGATAGTCAAACGGAAATCATTCTCCAATGAATCACCTTCCCATTGTGGTGTTTCTGAAAATTAGATTGCACACAGCTTAGCAAAGAAGGTAATGCAATTGTTAATGAGTTGTACATTTTGATTCACCTCTTATTTCTTGATTTTTATGCAGACCATTTTCATTGCACCTGTGCAACATTCTCAATGCATCGAGAATGTCACACAGATGCGACGAAACCAATCTGCATAAAAATCAACAAATATGAGGCGAGTCAAAATATACAACTCATTAACAATTAAAAAAGAAACATAGTGTTATTTCCTACATATGTCAATAAGGTAACACAAATCCAACCACACAACAACCAAGTTAACTACAGAAGAGCTACAGCTGTCATACATAAAATAGTAGAAGAAATCCATCATAAAAACATTAAGGATCAGACTGAAAATTCAGCATGGAAAGAAGTCATAAAATCTGTCCCAGAGTGGCCAATGATTGCCTTGCCATACACCTACCCACTGTATTGGCATCTACAATAGTCCCCACTGCCCCTTATGCAATCTCAGACTCATCATGGACATTCAACACCTGTCTGTCTGCCCTGCTTTGAGGAGTAAAACTGTACTCTACAAGTATTGAGAGGCAAAAAGAAAAAGGAGTGGACGAAAACACCCACTTTGTCCTATTCTTTTCTTCTAATGTTTTCATTTTTTATAGTTTTATCATAAGTAATGGCACGAGTGATTTCTAAATTATCGATAAATTCATGACTCACGAAGTGAGGACTGAATTTATCTAGAGAATTTGGAAATCAAGAGTGGCGTTTGTTAGGACTATTTAACAAATAAAATTAAGCTGTTTACTCATAAATCATTATTTAAATATAGTTATTTTAAAATATTTACATATTTAATGTAAACGGATATGTTTGAAAACAAATGAGAAACGATTGGTACGTTTCATTTCCTTCCTTTGTTCATCACTGCAACCAGATCATAATATTATTTATTGCCAAGGTATCGCAATACTGTAAGAATGCACCATAGTGGAGAAATTTATAACCAACTTTATAGGTATTAATTAATTTGATGTCCTATGATGTAAATATGTCAATTATATTTTTCTGCAATGTCATTTCCTGGAAAATAATTCGTTTAAGAAAGTGCAAGCAGTGTTTTCTTTTTTTTGTGGTATAATCAATTGTTACAAATGTTTTTATATTATCTATCGCATGCACTTTCTGCTGACATTCATGCACTATATATAAAATCTGGTAGCCGTATTTAGAACAGCTAAATCCGAAAAGAGCCGTTTCTGATTGGAATGCCGACTTGACTTCCCGCTCTTGCCCTTTTGAGGGTTGGCGGCTTCTGTGGTGGTGGCAGTCTTCCTGTTGGCAGCTCAGTGAATCAACTAGAACATCAATGATCAAGATTACCAGAGAAAATACATTCACCTAGAAACTGATTGCAGGATTGGTATGTCCAACCACTGGACCTTTGATACCAGACTTCGGCTAGTCATCGTTGGCAGGGGATATATTATTAAATATCAACGACGAAATAACTAATGAAGGAGATACATCATTAAATAACAACGACGAAATACTTAATTCACAAGGGCTAAAGAGGGTTGGAAATCCCTAGAGATAGCCAGAAGTTGCTGTTCACCATCGAACAATTCCCATATAATTTCCAGGGACACTTCCATAAAAATGGATGTTTCCCTGGCGGACATAGAGGGGATATGAATGTTTGAGAAGTGACACAATTTCCATTACAAAGTGGTGGTGGTGGTGTTTCATAGTGGGTGAACCAATTAACATTCAGCTAAATCTAGAAGAACCAGTTACAAAATCTGAAACTCCCACGCCTGTACTAAAAGCTCTAGCATTAGAAGCTGTGAATAAGAGATATCCACCAGAAGAATGGTTACATGTCTACACAGATGGATCTACTATTGATAACAACTCATGATCAGGAATTACATGTGCATTATTTTCATTTTATCAACCAGCAGGATACCACACAACAAATTTTGATGCAGAAGTAACGGCTATTCATATTTCACTCCAACAATTACTATACAGAATAAATAAATTTCAAAATGCTGTCATACTCTCTGATTCTAAGGCAGCAATATATGCAATAAATTCACACAAAATGAAGTCAATACAAATTAAAGAGTGCTACAAAATGATTCAACAACTCCAAAAACTACAGAAAAGAATTCAATTGCAATGGATACCTGCACATTGTGGAATTGCTGGAAATGACACTGCTGATTTTCTTGCCAAAAAAGGCTCCAATTTAATTCAGAATACTACTAAAAGCTTACCTTTCACATCCATAAAAAGAATAATTAAAAACAAATATAAAATCAAACAAAACCAAGACCTATGTAATAAAACCAAAGACAAAAAATGGAATATTTTAGTAAAGAAGCCAGATATTATTCCAGAAATTCCAAGTAAAACTACAGTAGCAAAATTTAGACTGCTTACAGAACATGACTATTTGGCCAAACATTTATATAAAATAGGAATCTACACGAATCCAAATTGTCCTCTATGCAATAAAGACGAAGAAATGAATGAAGAACACCTACAAACCTGTGAAGTATTACCTGTTGGATCCACCATAGAGAAATATTGGAGAGCAAGAACACTAATGGCTTCAGTGCCAAGGCCCAGCATTTGAAAACAACAACATTTTGTAGTGAGTCAGTCACTGCAAAATAATGCTATGACCTATTCAAGAATGTTAAAAAGGAGGTGCTTTCTTTATTATGATAAACTTTAGTTGGTAAATTTTAGGCAAAACACGACTGTGATTGCTTGTAAATAAAAAATCATTGAAATGTGATTGGTCATTGACTCCCATTTGGAGCGTGAGTTAAATAGTCATTGTAAGGTAAATGGTATTTATATAAATGTCTCTTTATTAAATTTAATTAATTAATTTCCTGATGTACAAAAAATTAGTTCTATTGCTTATGCAAATTTGGTATGACTCTTGGCTTTTATTTGACTAATAACCATCAACAATCCATCATTTACCAAGAAAATATTTACCAGTCAGTGGACAAAATGTATTTTTAAGCCCATAAAATAAATTTATACATTAATAATTCACATAAAAACAAGTTTATAAATTATATTTGAAGACAAAAATTTTCGCCCAGACTGAGACTTCAACCCGGGACCTTTGGCTTTTTAGGCCAATGTTCTACCATCTGAGCTATCGAGGCGAGTTCCGATCTAGATGCAAATTTTACTCTTATATACGTTGTAATTCCCAGCACCAAATGCTATGAAGCCTTTGCTTCTATCTTTGCAAATGGCAGCTTCTTAGTTAAGAAGATATTAAACGGGATTTAAACATTACTTTATAAAGCCAGTAGGGCTTCAATTTGATGTTTTTATTATTAATTTATAAGAGCAAAATTTGTGTCTAGATCGGAACTCGCCCTGCTAACTCAGATGGTAGAGCATTGGTCTAGAAAGCCAAAGGTCTGGGTTCAAGTCTCGGTCTGGGCAAACATTTTTCTATTGTTTATTTTTTATTATTTCACTCACATAGAAGTAGTAAGATTTTTACTATTTTTTTTTTCATTATTAATTAAAAAGGTTTGGTTAATAAAAGAAATTTGTAGAGAATTTATAATTAGAATGATTGCAAGAGTTAAAAGTGAATAAATGCTAAAGTAGATCAATCACAAATTTTCACCTAGAAGTATCGCTATAATTATTCATCACTTCATAATTCATAGCAGACCCTGGGTTTCTTCACATCTTTTGTGACATTCTCAATGCTGTGTCACGTTCACAACTGAAGTCTACATAACTTAATAAACATTTTTCTCTTCAAATATAATTTATCCTTCAGTGAGAAGTGTGTTGTGTTTGCGTTTGTGTGTGCACGTGTGCATGTGCACACGTGGGCGCACGCGTGTGTGTGTGTAAAATCCTAATTGTAAGTATGTTAGCATGCATTTATGTTCTGACCTTCAAAAAGCTTTGGCACTATAAGAATTTTCAAGAAAGAGAATACCTGGATGATTGACGGGCTTAAATTCTGAAGGCATGACAAATGCAAGTTGTGCTGAAGTTGAAAGATTGAGAACAGCATCATTTGGTTTTTCTAACGTTGCTAATACAGAACACTGCAAGTCACCCAATCCTGCACCTTAAAAAAAAAAATCCTTTTATTAATAACCTTGGATATTCTATTTAAGTAATTAGGTTTGATGTATATATATATATATATATATATATATATACACACAGTCCACTGCTGTGGTCTCGAGATAGCATGCTGCCTTGTCATGCAGTGAGCCCAGGTTTGATTCCCAGTCGGGACAGGCTCCTGGGAGAGGTTTTTTCGGGGTTTTTCCTCACCTGTAAGACAAATGTCAGGAAGCTTAGGGCCCAACAGTCACCGAAAATCATCCAGCCATCATCATCATCGTCATCCTTCACCGGTGTGGAAAGCAACGGAAAGCTACCACACCTATAATTCCCTAGTAAGGCTGCAAAGCATAGCATGAAAATGTTATGATTGCAGTGAAAGACTTGCCTTCAGACAGAATTACTATGGATGGATATATATATATAATATATATATATATATATATATATAATCTACATCAGTTAGGAAAAACCGGGTAAGTCAACTTTTGGTCGAAAATGAGTTATTAACATCTCCCGATAGCTTTTGGTCCGATGCACGTTCGGTAAAAATGGGTAAGTCGTCAAGCGAATAGTGACGGTGTTATTAAGCATTGAATTTTCGATGTATGCACTCTTTGATGTAAGTCATTGAACTAGTTTTTGCTCTCCTGTAAAAAATCACTTCGAAGACTTACCTTGTTTTTCCTAACTGATGTAGATATATATATATATATATATATATATATATATACAAACACACACATATAAGTATTTTTAATGATTTTTTTTGGTTTAACAATTTTACTGTGAATGTGTATGTAAAAAAAAAACCTAGAAAATCGCTTTAAGTGTGAGTGTATATACAGGGTTACCACAAATGCTCTTTTAGGTTTTGAATACGTAACTTGCATGTAAATAAACTTACAAACATGAAACTAGTACTAATTGAAAGAGAAACTCAGAAAGTTTTGGTTATAGTATCACAGTTGGTAACAATGACATATAATTACATACAACATTGCACATTGTTGAAAGTGAGAAAATGGATGGTATAGAGGATAGGCGAACATTCTATGTTCTCGATTATCATGTTCATCAATCTGTAATTGTTGTTCAACAACATTTTCGAACAAGATTTGTTGAAGATCCACCCAGTGATCCTTCAATTCGTAAGACGTACTCGGATTTTATGACAAGAGGGTGCATCTGCAAGAGCAAATCTTCTGGATGCCCGGCTGTAAGTGAGGAACTGTAGACCAGATTCGTGAATCTTTAACATGTAGTCCTCAAAAATCAATCATTGCAGCTAGCAGTGAGCTGCAGATCCCTAAATCCACCATATGGAAAGTTCTGCGTAAACGTTGTGTACAAGCCACCTCTTCCACAGACAGTCCTTGATCTAAGAGGGCGCATCACAGCAGCCATCGAAACAATTGGGCATGATATGCTACAACGTTCCTGGGCAGAAATGGACTACAGGCTTGATGTGTGTCGTGTTACCAATGGAGCTCACATTGAACATCTGTAAGGTACTGTAACCAAAACTTTTTTAGTTTCTCATTCCATTAGTACTAGTTTCATGTTTGTAAGTTTATTTAAATGCAAGTTACACATATTCGAAACCCGAAAGAGCATTTGTGGGAATCCTGTATATATATATATATATATATATATATATATATATATATTAGGGTTATAACTTTTTGGACTTTGTGAAATAAAATATTTCCTGTGCAATGAATGGGTGAATTTTTGCTTAAAACCATTGAAAAAGGCCATCATTTCACTGAGCTTCAAGAAAATGATGGCCTTTTTCACTGGTTTTAAGTAAGGAAATATTTTATTTCACAAAAGTTCAAAAAGTTATAACCCTAGTGGGTCCTAGAGGATTATACCTTTTTGGATTTTTGTGAAATAAAATATTTCCTGTGCAATGAATGGGTGAACTTTTGCTTAAAACCATTAAAAAAGGCCTTTATTTTACTTAGCTTCAAGAAAAGGTGACCCCCAAATCAATATTAAATATTGATAAATAAATATATTTGGGGTGATCTTTTCTTGAAGCTCAGTGAAATGAAGGCCTTTTTCAATGCTTTTAAGTAAAAGTTCATCCATTCATTGCACAGGAAATATTTTATTTCACAAAAGTCCAAAAAGTTATAACCCTAATATATATATATATATATATATCGCTGTGGATGGCAGTAATGATGATAAAGGTGGAATTTTTTTAACTTCACAAATATCTACACAAAATTTTCAAATTTTCTTTACTTATTTCATAATATTTCACCAATTACACACATGGGTCATTCTATGTTAAATGTCCTAGAGGTCCCCACTCGACCACCTCAAATTTTGTGCATATGTGCACATGCATTTGTTAGGTTACTGTACAAAATTTTGGCTGGATTGATGCGGTGACTCGAGAGCTAGGGCTAGGTCATGAAGCACGTGGAGCAAAGAATTTGGTCAACTTTGATACAACCTTGTGCTTCAACTGTAGTGTCTATTACCTTGAATAATTTTATTCATGTACTACTTTTGGTAAAATCAAATGAGATAAAATGAGGCCCATTATCAACAGTATAAGGTCACCTACATACCTAATATCAAAATGGTTGTGTAATGAATACAAGAAAACGGAAGAATTTGATAACCTCTCAATAGATAACTCGTTTCAACTAGTAGGAAAATTAGAGAACACACAAATAGAAAAGTCTGCAATAGCTGCTCATGCTTGATCCAAAAATCAGTCAATTGAATCAAAAGCCAGTCTAATTAAACAAATAGACAAACAAAAGGAACTCACGGTTTGGGAAAAGATCCACATTCAGAAAAACAAAGGAAAACTTATGAACTTTGAAATTCCTGCAAATTCTGAGTTGCCTAGTCATCGTAGCACTCCTTCCTTCTGTAATTGAGTCTGGCCACACACAATCCACCTCGGGGATATTTTCTGGCCTCCAGCAGCACATCTAGTAGGGGTCATCCTTCAACCCACACTCTAACGAATGTCTCTGATTCTTCTTTACAGTAAGTTTGCAGACGGCTAATCTTTAGTCCGCATCGTGTATTTCTTCATCTTGCCCAAAGCCTAGCACCCGTCAACCAATGTCTACTATAGCATCATACATCCTCAGGATGTCCAGCAAAACCTCCTTCTCAACTGACACTTCCATAGTGGTGTCCTTTCAAGGAATCCATCTGCTACTTTGGGTCGCAAGATGGTCAGTGTTACTCCTCTGTTGATGAGCATTTGGTAGGGTTGTCCATGTATCCACCCATCAGCAAGAGTCCAATGTCATTTCTGTCATTTACAACATTCAGCACAAAGCAGGGGGGATGGTAGTGTCATGACATAACACGGTGGCCCTCCCTCTTCCTTATATATGTATATATACGAGGGTCATACTGAAAGTCATGAGCAACATTTTTTTAAACAATCATAATATTTACTTTAGACAAACCAAGTACACCATGTTAATCTACAGACCTTTGTGCTACTTTTCAACATAGTCTCCATTTCTTTGCACACATTTTGTCCAGCGTTCTACAAGCTTGAAAATTCCCTTATGAAAGAAGTCTGTTCCAGCTGCTTGAAGACACTGACGCACTGCTTTCCGAATATCCTCCTGCGTCTTGTAGCGTTGGCCTCTCATCTGCTCCTTCACAGAACCGAAAAGATGGTAGTCGGAGGGTGCCAAATCGGGACTATAGGGAGGATGTGGAAGAGTTTCCCACCCAAATGTCCTGATCTTCTCCACAGTGGCACGAGCAGTGTGAGGATGCCGTTATCGTGTTGCAGAATGATATTCCTTCCAGGGCGTTTGTCGTGCAATGCACGATGGAGCTTCACAAGTGTCTGGATATAGCGGGCAGCATTTATGGTTTGTCCAGGTTCAAAAAATTCAACCAGAATGCAACCTTGCACATCCCAGAAGACGCTGCCCATAACTTTCCCAACAGATTGCACTGTTTTTGCTTTTTTCTTTGATGGCGAATTCAAGTGGTGCCATTCCATACTCTGGCATTTTGTTTCAGGCTCGTAGCAATGAAACCAGCTTTCGTCACCTGTCACAATACTCGTCAAAAAATCATCACCTTCATTTCGAAATCTCTGAAGAAGGTTATGGGTGATGATTCTTCTCTGAAGTTTGTGATCTTCACTCAATAAACATGGAACCCAACGGGCACTAACTTTTTGGTAACCTAAGCTGTGAATCATTTCTTGCACTGCACTGTGTCCTACTGCAAGTTTTGTAGCGATTTCATTCACTGTGATACGCCTGTCGTCTCTAATGAGCGCATCAACTCTTTCCTTGTTGCAATCCGTGGAGGCAGAGCGTGGGCGACCACTACGAGGCTCATCTTTGATACTCGTGTTCCCATCTTTAAAATGTTTCACCCATCTCCTAACACTGCTGGCACCCATGCAGGCATCTCCGTAAGCACATTGAAGTTTTTGGTGAATATCAACAGCAGATTGTTCCTCTTTAACAAGGAATTCGACAGTGTGCTGTCGAAACGAAACATTGATGTCTGCCATTTTGGAAACACTGCGTGTGGTCACATGATAGAAGCTATGACGCCACAAAACAGCAATGTTGTGGTATAAAGTCTGTAGATTACGATCCTGCATTGTTTTTGTTACATTGTTGAAATTTGAATTTTAACAATGGGTTGCTCACGACTTTCAGTATGACCCTCATATATACACACACATATGTACACCTGTTTATGACATACTCTATAGCAAGGATGAGATGTCGGAATGAAAGAAGCACATTGGCACTTCAGGATAACCTGGGCTGGGTATAGGGTTGACAACTGTCTTCTTCTTCTTCTTCTTCTTCTTCTTCCTTTCCAGGATTAGGTCATTGTGACCTGTTCCGGTCTCAAGTCCATCGTTTCCTTGGCCGTCCCAAAGACCTTTTTCCATATGGTTTGTAGGCGTTGATTTTTTTGGGTAATCTTGTATTGTCCATTCTGTCTAAATGTTCTTTCCATTGGTATTTGTGTTCGTCTAGTTTATCGAGTATTAAAAATATCTCCAGTTAATTTCTTATTGATTCATTGTGTAATCTATCCATGCGTGTACATCCTTTTATGGATCTTAAAAATTTTATTTCAGTGGTTTGAATGTGAGAGATATCTTTTTTTGTAAGTACCCAAGATTCAGATCCATATAAAAGAACAACTGTCTCTTTTCCTTAGTTTAATCTCTCCCTTTGTAGACCATTTATGTGCACCATATCTCCAGAGTTAACAGGGATAAAATCATTCCCAGATAAGGAACCAATTCAATGCTGGGGCCACCATTCACTCATACATTCTTTTCAATGCAAATAAAATATTGTGATTACAATGGTCAGATGGTGTTTGGAGATAATCTGGGCCTTAAAATTTTCTGACATTTGTCTTACAGATGATACTGAAGAAACCTCATCCAGGAAATTTGTCCCAAGAGCCCGGCCTGCTGCATCTGAGGAAACGACATTATCAGAGACTTCAGCCTGGATGGTTTGATTACACCATGTATAAATTCTCAACTTATTTGAAACTCCAAGGGCAATGCCTAACAGGGATTTTATGCTTTATGATAATCATGGTACATCTTTATGTTTATTGAAAATCTTTTCCCAGAAGAAGACCTTACATTTCATTATGTAATAAATGTGATCCAGAGATTCTTCCTCTGCAGGAATATTTGTATTGTTAGTCGCATAGGGAGAGAAGTTAAAACAAAATGTTAAAAAACTATACTTACCTACTGGAGTTCCACTAGGTATTCCATACCATGTCAGAGCCAAAGTTCCTGCAATTTTGCCTGACTCAATAATTTGTGGAAGTAAGTTTACAGGAAAGTCAGCACCTTTTAGAATATCCACATTCCATGTGCCTGCATTTGTGTCGAAGTATCCCCAACTTGCTGCATTCTGAACTGACATAACTGGCTTGTCTAAGTTACAAAGCATAGCAACAGCAAAATCTTGGACTGTTCCTGCTCGATTGAATCTCACCAACTTATCAGATCTATTCAATTAAAAGACAAAACAAGAATCAATTTAAAGCATGTTAACAAATTATATTATTTTTGGTCTGGACATCTTACCTCAATATTAATGTTGATTTGTTCTTGGACATGTTTCAAAACAATTCTCTGTTTTATCTTCAGCTTTCCCAGACTGGTTTTATTTCATACCAGTCTGGGAAAGCTGAAGATAAAACAGAGAATTGTTTTGAAACATGTCCAAGAACAAATCAACATTAATATTGAGGTAAGATGTCCAGACCAAAAATAATATAATTAAAATAACCTCAAAATATAACTTCCTAAAATTAAATATTATGTTAACAAATGTTTAAAAAGTAACATTAAAATTATTAATTTGTAAAGAAAAATTACCACCTGAACCAGAATTTGAATCTGAACTTCTAGCTCTGTATGCTAATGTGCTAAACCATTAGACTAAACCTGCTTCCAGTTCAAACATGAATTTTATTTTCCTCCTGGTTCAGGTGTTACTTTTCTTCACATATTAACAATTTGTCCATCATTGCAAGTGTTAAAATTAATTTATAACATCTAAACATTAAAATTACATCTAGAAGCAATAGTATAACTATTTTATTTTTTAGTTTATCAGAAAAAAGAGATTAAGTATTTAAAGATAAACCAAATGTTAATCCACTTTTTAGAAAACATAACTCCAAAAAAAAGTCCTACAGACCAAAGATACCTAAGTATTTGTCTTGTACATTTCCAAAACTTTCAAGAATTAACTCTGAAATATCTTATAAATTGAATCATTACCTGTTCCTTGATATCCAGAAAAGAGTTGCACATCCATAACCTGAGTATGTAGGAAGGTGAGTCTGGGGCATAGGCAGAGTTTCAAGAAATGTTGGATCACATCTTGTGTCCTGCCATGTATATAATGCTGAAACATTTTCCTTTGGAATTTCAAATCTACAGCCCATGTAGGTTTCAGTACAGTCCCATGCCCTAGTGTCTTCTTTGTTACACCATAACATCACACCATGCATCTGCCCACATATACCAATTTTCCCTACCTGTTAATTTTCCAATCATCATAGATTAAATATGTATAAAATTGATATGGATATAAAAATATGTATAATGTAAGCAGGAATTATTTAAAACAATGTGTGTTTCATAAACCTGAAATTTTATTTTATATTAATAATTAAATAACTTACTAAAAATCATCGGAGAACATATTGTTTAAATAACTCACCTCATAGGATTCATGCTTCCATGATATCGCGATTTCAAACATAATCATGTTCATCGTCAGCCATAACTCCGACTGTTGAAATTCTTCGGCCGTCAACTATTCTATTGTCGCCATCTTCAGTGCTGCTATCTATGGTTGAATTTATGAACTTCGAAATTAATGTAATTTCGTTAGGGATATCAAAATTCATTGATCTATTTTTGTTTTTCTGAATGTATATTTTTTCCCAAACTGTCAATTCCAAAGGTTTCTCTACTTGTTTTAAAAGTTTAGCTTCTCTTCCAATTTTATGATGTTCTAATAAACTATGTGCAGCAATTGCAGATTTTTCAATTTCACAATTTTTAATATTTCTGAAATGTTCTTTTGTCCGAATTTCCAAATTCCTTTTTGTTTTTCCTATATAAACTTTATTGCAATCTTCACAATTTATTTGATAAATTCCAGATTTCTTACTGTCTTTGGAACTTTGACTTTTTTATTGGTACTTAGAAGATTACCCAGACTAAATTTATTTATTGGTCCCAAAAAAATGTTGTATTTGTCAAAAATTTTTTGAAATTTCCTATGCATTTCAGGATGGTAAGTAATTTTCTTGTATTTTTTCTTTTCTTTGCAATTTTGTAAAGTAGTATATTCAATTAAGTCTTTTATTGTGTTTGAATTTCTTCCCCCCCCCCCCCCCCCCAATTATTTATAATTAATTCTTTATCAAAACCATTTAATCTAGCAGTGTTTAAGAGATGTTTAAACTCTTTAGTGAAATTTTCTTGTTTTAATGTAACATTTGTCAATCTGTAAATTAAGCTATTGAATATTGCATGCGTATGAGCCATGTGATTGAAGCCTGATGATTTAATGTAATTATCTGTATGAGTGCCTTTTATAAATATATCAAATTCAATTTTCAGTGTTTGATCATTCCTCATTATACATAAATCCAAAAAAGGAATTTTGTTTTCTTTTTCTAATTCGACGGTAAACTTTACTGATTCATCCTGAAGGTTTAATAATTTAAGAGCATCTTCAATATCCTTAAAATTCTAAGGATATTGAAGATGCTCTTAAATTATTAAACCTTCAGGATGAATCAGTAAAGTTTACCGTCGAATTAGAAAAAGAAAACAAAATTCCTTTTTTGGATTTATGTATAATTAGGAATGATCAAACACTGAAAATTGAATTTGATATATTTAGAAAAGGAACTCATACAGATAATTACATTAAATCATCAGGCTTCAATCACATTGCTCATAAGCATGCAATATTCAATAGCTTAATTTACAGATTGACAAATGTACCATTAAACGAAGAAAATTTCAATAAAGAGTTTAAACATATCTTAAACACTGCTAGATTAAATGGTTTTGATAAAGAATTAATTATAAACAAGTTGAAGAAATTCAAACACAATAAAAGACTTAATGAATATACTACTTTACAAAATTGCAAAGAAAGAAAAAAAAATAAGAAAATTACTTACCATCCTGAAATGCATAGGAAATTTCAAAAAATTTTTGACAAATACAACATTTTTTTGGCACCAATAAATAAATTTAGTCTGGGTAATCTTCTAAGTACCAATAAAAAAGTCAAAGTTCCAAAGACAGTAAGAAATCTGGAATTTATCAAATAAATTGTGAAGATTGCAATAAAGTTTATATAGGAAAAACAAAAAGGAATTTGGAAATTCGGACAAAAGAACATTTCAGAAATATTAAAAATTGTGAAATTGAAAAATCTGCAATTGCTGCACATAGTTTATTAGAACATCATAAATTGGAAGAGATGCTAAACTTTTAAAACAAGTAGAGAAACCTTTGGAATTGACAGTTTGGGAAAAAATATACATTCAGAAAAACAAAAATAGATCAATGATTTTGATATCCCTAACGAAATTACATTAATTTCGAAGTTCATAAATTCAACCATAGATAGCAGCACTGAAGATGGCGACAATAGAATAGTTGACGGCCGAAGAATTTCAACAGTCGGAGTTATGGCTGACGATGAACATGATTATGTTTGAAATCGCGATATCATGGAAGCATGAATCCTATGAGGTGAGTTATTTAAACAATATGTTCTCCGATGATTTTTAATGATTATACCTCATAATGTTTACTTCCCAACATTAATTAAATATAAATAACTTACTGTTATATTTTAGAAACATAATATTCGTTCTTGTAGAAAAATTTATTTACTGTACTGTCAGTGTATACAACATGTTTTCTTAAAATAGCCTTAAAATTATAATGCTTCTTATATAATGATATTGCCCTAAACCTATACAAGTATTGTTATTTTTCATAGCCACTTGCATTCTAGACTTTCTCTTCGAAAATCTTGAAAAGTATATTCAGGTATAGCAATAGCAATATATCTTGAATGTATAGCTGACAAAAATTAAAGTGGTCACACTCTCGAACGTGAATATATCTAAGTTCCACTTCAGATCATGGTGCTTTTACAAATGTATTCACATGTAGATGCATAGTTGAAGGAGTTCTGACATATGTGTTTAATAATATAGATAGATAGATCATCGGTTGATTAATGTCTTTGATATCGTCCGATTCCTAATAGCCAATTTTGTCGGTCCATCCAATCTCCTGGTTGTAGATGTTTCTCCTTCATGTATAAACATATTCCCTGACTCCAGGAGGTTTTAGGTCTTCCTCTGCCTCGTCTTCCCTCAGGTTTCCATTCCAAAACAGATTTTGGTAGTCAATCCTCTTCCATTCACTGGACATGTCCGTACCATCTTAAATGCTTAGTTTTAATATAATCTAAAATAGTGTCTTCAATCTGTTTAATATATGGAGTCAATCAACAACTTCCTTTCATGGATTATGACTAGAGCATTTAATGATTCGAAGGTTGTGAGTTCTAGCTTTGTTCAAGTTTTCATTTTTATCTTTTATCCTCTTTACTAATATACACATTACAAATGTTACTTTTTGAACAATAAAGCTGCATACTGATAGTTAGTTTTTCTTCTTATATATATTACCCAATAAAATGTTTGAAAGCATTCCTACTGTTGCTTGTTTGAATTTTAGAAATAACAACATTACAAAAAAGTGTCATAATTGATTGCAATTGTTTTCAAGTACTTTAAAAGCTCATTATAACATGGGTATTGAGTGATAAATCTCAATCATGAAGCTAACTGTGGTTAATCAATTTATGCAAATTCATGATTTTAACCAGTGTGTGCGTGGTCACAGCAATTACCCCCAGCTGTATGATAAAAATGTATTCGTATCTTATGGTTTATACAATTTTTTTTTTCAAATTCTTCAGTTTATAAACAGTATAGGCATTTATTATTGCAAATGGGGTTTTGAGAAACCTACTGTAATAGTAGAGTATATAAAAAAGAATATTTTACAATTCATACTCATGTATGCACAACTCAACAATACATGCAGTGAAACTCACTTAAAATGGGTCTGTAGTGTATATTATACAATCACTCATTCCACTTTCAGTAATTTGACAAATTATATTTATCAGTAACACTAACTAAAACTCGTGAAAGCAAATTATTACCGCATTTGAAAAAACTCTGTGCCGATATTAAATTATTTCAACTGTTGGTTTCCACAAATAATATATACAAATTCACAATCATTCAAATGTTGAATTATTCAATTAAATAATCTAAATAAAGCTTCTTAAATTAATAGGTTGCTATAGCTGACAAAATATACTACATTATTTGATTTTATAATTATTCTCTGCGTTTATAAAAATGTAACTCGCATACATCAAATATTATGAATATAAATTCGAAAAATTATATTATTGAGATACTTGTACTTTTCAAATTGTTTCAAATCAACCAATCGCATTTCACGTCTCACACTAGCAAAGGAATGCTTAATGAATCAATAGATCGAAACTTCATTCGACCTTATGGTTATCGATCAACTTGTATATTTCGCTTTCGAATAGTGACGTCAGGCCCAGCTAGCTTTGTCACAAGCTTTGTCTAGTGCAGCGATAACCCACTAGTGTGGGTTATCGATGGTTTATCAGCACACATCAAAATATGCATGCATGAATTAATCTGTAATTAAATAGCTGGTGTTAGAAGGGGTAATGTGAACTCAAGAAGTTCCATCAAGCCGAATGCGTTAGATGATTGTTGGCAACGGTGGGATATTTGAAATTTAATGTTCACATGTAATTGATTTGAATGAAATCTGGTACATCTATCAGTTTATTTTAATCTAAAATTGTGAATATACAAATTACCCCAGCAGTGCTGGGGTATCTGGGGTTGAATGCACGCCACTGCTTTTAACATATTATAAACAGTAAATATCAACTATGTACAATACTTTTTTTACTAAATATTATGTAAAAAATAAATAAAAAGGTGTACAGGGACACAAAATATATCAATACATACTAAGTTATGAGTTTTATACAAGAGATATTTAACTAATGACAGTAAAAAAAATAAGACTCAAAAAATAAATCCTTAGCATTAGAATCTCAAAGAGCTAGGGATAACTGAAGTGACTGTCATTGGTTAGCATGAACATGTAGGGAATCATAGTTAAGGCAACACCAATATTCAAACTATAGTTTCAAATTAACAAAATGTTGCCACTTATGAACCCAAGCTATCCTTGTGAGTTTCGAGTGGACCATGTTCCAGCCTGAATACACTCAAAAGAAAATGTATATGCTACTGTCAATATGGAAACCATGGATGTTATAGCGACAGTAATATTTCGCCTATAATACAACAAAATTCTTAGATTGAAAATATAACGGGCTTCCAATATAAACCCGGACCGGCCTCATGGGGTTTCACCCGTCAGGCAGCGCTCTCTCCTCGTCTGCATTTCACTCTGCCAGCCGCTCGTCCTTGAACTAGTCAGTTTACTATCGTTCGACAAGATGAGACATCAGCTGACATTAGAGCAGCGCATTTATGTGTGTAAATGTTGTTATAAATACGAATCAGCTCGTCGCGTTCGCGAGTAATTTATTCGGAACTTCCCTGGACAATTACCTCCTTCCAGATCAACAATCCACGATCTTGTGACTAAATTTGAGACCACTGGTTCAGTACAAAATAAGAAACACACGCGAAGGCATACGGTTCTCACCGAAGAAAAATTAGACGAAATTGGCAAAAATTTGGAACGTTCACCACAAAAATCATTACCGAAATTAGCACAACAATAAATAATAGTTTTAAAAAACTAAAACAACAGGCTTTATTAGAAAACCGAACTAAAAAAATTAAAAATAATTTTAATTTCCAACACGCTTGGGATAAAATTAAAGTGGTCAACAAAAAAATCATCTCCAACACATATAGAATAAAACTAGAGTTATCAACAAAAAGAAAATAATTTTACCATCAAAAACATAGGGTGCTCTACATCAATTAATATAAAATAATAAACAGATATTGGTAAAAGTAAAGTCTCTAAGAAGAAAATGTAAAAATCATAAAAGGCACCCCACACTTTTGATGGTAAAATTATTTTCTTCTTTTTGATAACTCTAGTTTTATTCTATATGTGTTGGAGATGATTTTTTTGTTGACCATTTTAATTTTATCCCAAGCGTGTTGGAAATTAAAATTATTCTTCATTTTTTAGTTCGGTTTTCTAATAAAGTGTGTTGTTTTAGTTTTTTAAAACTATTATTTACTTTTTATTTTTAATATTTTACATAATAAGATAAAAATGTAAATATCTTTAAATTCGATCCTATTGTAGTATGAGCTAAAAAATCCTCCGGGCCAGATTTGAACCAGTGACCTATGGATTACTGAAATGATATACCACTACAGTCCACCACTGTACCAACTGAGCTACCAGAGGATATAATACTAATTTCTTACTAAAAAGTCGATAAGTCCGCTACCTATTATACCGGTCTTTATTTTTTTGATGTCCTGATGATCCTGACCAGGATCTTAGAAAAAAAATTATGAAATTATTGTATTGTCATTGGTCCTTTACAAGTATACAAAGTTTCAAGTAGATCCAATGTTTTTAAGCGGGTGAAAATCGTGTTGAAAGATTCGGTTACATAGACAGATACAGGTCAAGCTAATATAAAACGTGTAAAAAATGATATTATGGAATATGTGCAGCATGCTTAGCAAACATGGAGAATTTGTTCCCATCAAACAAAAATCTTACAGAATGTATATTTCATATATAAAGCAAAATTTAAATTTACACACATATAATTTACTTTACTTTAACTTATCTAATAATTGAACTCAGCCATTGTTTACACTCACAAATATTACAACTTTAAACATCAAGCACATATATAAATATTTATTTACAATTCTGATTTTTGATAAGAATTACCTTTTAATTTTCATATATGTCTATTAAATTTCATATAATTATTTAATGCTATGGAAAATTAATATCACAGAAGGAAAGCAGATGATACCCTTCATGTCAGAGGCAAGTCATTACTAAGAAGAGCAGTCTGAAAGAAGAAAAATTGTATTGTGTATGTTCCCTACTGCATTTGTATTGTATATTAAATTATTTAGTTAGATAAAGTCATAAAATATATTTTAACTAGAAGTCCCGGCCATGCATTGCTGTGGCTAAGGTATACGTTAAAAATTTAATTAAGTTGCTGTCTTTCAGCCAGATTACTTAAAACTAATACTTACACACGAAATTAATAATATTGAAAATAAAATAAACACTGAACACACTTAAATTAAGAAATAATCAATATTTGTAATTCAATTGAAATTCGCAGTTGCAACAAAAAGCACAGCCATCTGGATCTCTCTTTGTTAAATAATAAACCAATTACCTTACCAAATTATCTTACACCGCCATCTGTTAGAATCGTATGGAACTCACAGATAATTACACCGCCATCTGTTAGAATCGTATGGAACTCACAGATAATTATACCTCTTTGTTAAATAATAAACAAATAATTTGCAATAAAAAATAATGCGACTATAAATTTAGTTATAAACTACCCTAAGTCTCAAGTTGGATCAAACTGCACACAGTGTGCAAAATTTTATTAAAATCAGTTCAGTAGTTTAGGATTCCATCGCGGACAAACAACGCAACACGCAATTTTTATATATTAAGATGAAAGTATCACACATATCTTTTTTAATTTGATACATAATATTTTCCAAAGAAGGTAGAAGTGAATGATGATGTATGAATATCACATGCAAATTACAAATTAAATTGTAGAAAAATTACTGAATTCAGATGATTGAACACCTGGATCAATAATGTCTAACAAACAAAACCAAAAAAGAATGAATAATGTTTCATTAAATTTGATTTTTAAATTTGAAGAGAAATTTTTTTTTTTTTTTTTTCGCCTAGACCGGGACTCGAACCCGGGACCCTTGGCTTTCCGGGCCAAGTGCTCTACCAACTGAGCTATCGAGGCGAGTTACGATCTAGACGCAAATTTTTCTCTTATATACGTTGTAATTCCCTATCGCCAAATGCTTTTGAAACCATTGTTTCTATCTTTGCAAATGGCGGCTTCTTAGTTAAGAAGACATTTATTGGAAATTTAACATTACTTTAAAAGCCAGTAAGGCCTCTAATGATGTTTTTTATTATTAATTTAACATTTCTCAATGAAAGATAAATTAAATTTGAAGAGAAAAATTTTCGCCTAGACCGGGAAATTATTTAGACAAATTTTAAGATGTAGCAATTTGAGGATAGCCATTTTATTTTTTGAAAAGAAAAATCGAACCATGGACCTCTGACTCTACGTATCAGTGTGCTGTCCATTATACCATTCTAGATGTGATACAACCATGAAACTTCTTTCCTCTCATACAATTCTCTTACATCCAAATGCAAATGACTTCTATTCAGAAGTATTTTTAACAAGAATTTTTCTTTTCAAGAAATAAATGTCCAGGACTAGAATATGTTAAACTAAATGTAACATCACAAATTGCAGTGTCTTGTTTATTTTTTCTTTCACTCACCTCATACTTCATAACTCTTCGCAGACCCATCATTTGTGACATTCTCAATGCTGTGTCACGTTCATAACTGACGTCCAACGGCCTTCTATCCTGCATACTGACCTCCGTGCCATCTGATGGCTTACCGACGAACTTCTAAATCAATCCCCTCTCCTTATAACCACGTATTTCAAAATTCATAGTTGTATTTACATATGCAAGAATGAAAATACAATTATGAATTTTGAAATACCCGGTTATAAGGAAAGGGGATTGATTTGGAAGTTCGTCGGTAAGCCATCAGATGGCGCGGAGGTCAGTTTGCAGGATAGAAGGCCAATGGATGTCAGTTGTGAACGTGACACAGCATTGAGAATGTCATAAATGATGTGACGAAATCCTGGGTCTGAAAGGAGTTATGAAGTATGAGGTGAGTGAAAGAAAAAATAAACAATATTAAAAAACCTCATAGTGTTATTTCCTATCTACATAACTTAATTGCAGTGTCTTGTTTGTTTGTCTATCTTTTAACCCAATCTTTGCAATCTATCTCTAAAGTTTATTATTTGTTATTTTCTGGTATATTCCTGCCCTATTGACTGAATACTGTTTTTACAACTAACCTTTAATCTTAAAAGATTTCTTTATTATACCTATAAGGTTAATATCACAAAAAGTACAGTAACACTTAGAATTTATAAAAGACAAAAATAAATTTACAATTACCATCAGCAACTTTGAGAAGTTCCAAAGTTGTGTTCATTACAGCTGTATAGAAAACTTTTATTCAGAAAGTTCATTTTTAAACATTTTCTTATATCCTAGCATTAACCCTTCTCAGGTGACAATTTTTTTGGCTGAGGGCAAAAGGTAAATTTTGAAAATAATTAATTTCATACAATTGTTAATAAATGCGACTTAGGGCCGCATGCAAATACATTAGTCTCTACTCAAATTACTTCCAATCACTGGTGAGCTGACTTTCCGTGAGTAAGTGCAAAGATTGAATTAGCTACTAACTGGCCATGCATGAAAGTCGTCATTTTCGTAATATTGGCAAGAAATTACCCAGAATTCCTTTTTCTTCTATACTGCAGTTTCGGAGCTTATCTCCATCATCAGTAGCCTCTGGTCGACCGGTGTTATGTCATTTCTTGGCAGTTTTCTTGGTACTCATGTGTTCAGAAACCAGAGATGTGACAAGTGTTTTTCTGTATTTTTGTGTGATAGAGGGGTCTTATTGTATATTTTTGGGTTCATGGTGCACAAAAAATACTGATTTACAATAGACACCTCCAAGTGCCAAAAAAATATTTTCCTGTACTATTTATGAGTGCGTCTACAAAACTAGTATTGTGCAATATAATTATCTATCAACTCTGCCCATGTGCTTGGTGTAGTCCGGGACTAAATTTGGTTTCATTGTTGCTGGTTGATTAGGATACTTTGAAGGTACTGCTGTCATTTCAATTTTGTCCCCTTTTTTTTTTTCAGAAGAGTTACAGTTCTTTTATCTCTCCATGTGAGAGCCATTTTTTCTTCTTTTCTAAAACTAATTACATCCCCCCTTTTCATATTTTTTATTTTATTTGGCTTTAGGGAATCTGGCATATATTTTCTATTGCTCAGGACTGTACCTGTTGTGACCATATTCATCTTCCATAATTCATCAGCTAATTCAGGTGAAGTATATTACTTGTCAGTATAAATATGGGAACCTTGAGGTGGATCTGTAGGATCTGTTAGGAGGGATGACGTTAAGTCCTTGACAACTTGGGTGGTTTTGAGGAGATCAGAATCTGATTGAGTTTTTCCCATATAGGGTTGGAAATTCTACAGGTACCCATTGTAACTGTCCGAGAGGGAAAACACTTTCATTCCAAATTTTTCTGGTTTATTTGGGTTGTAGACATTGAATTTCACTCTCCTCTTCAAGCAGATTATGGTTTCATCGACAGATATGGAAGGTCCTGGTGAGTAGAAGAGAGAACACTTGTGTCTTATTTTTTCCATCACATCCTATTTTAATTCCTCTTTAGCTAACTTTTTGTTACCTAAGGCATGGGCAAAATGTAGATTCCAAAACAAGATGAGAAATTTGTCTCTTGGAAAAACATCGCCAAAAAAGGGAAATTTGTCTACCCAGTTTCTGAAAAAGTAGTCCTTGATATCAAGGGTGAAGTCCCATGTTGATCACCATCCCGAAAAATGCTTTTATATCAGAAATTTTTGGAAGAGACCATGATGCAATTCTAGCTCTTTTAGTCAAGGGTGTTGATTTTTGTTTGTTTCCCCCTGAATGCAGGTTTCCTTCGTTATTATGTCACAAATTTCATTGTCAAAAAAAAAAGGTGAAAATTCCACAGGATCGGTATCCTAATCAAAATGAGATGGTAATACCGGCCCGGCTGAATTTTATATATTGGTATATCAGAAGTTGGACTAGGATCTAAATTACTAACCTGTACCCAGCTAGATGCACTATAGTTGGTAGTGTCAATTTATGTCACTCTCGCATTCACTTTCACTACTTGACGATATTTCGTAGGAATCCCTTCACGGTCACTAAATGATAATTTTGGAACTTCACTACCACTTTCATTCACTACTTGTTCTATTTCCTCATTTGTATTGTTTTCTTTTTGCCATTTTATCGAAAAAAAAAAACAGGATAAATATGTTATGAATGAATCACCGTAATATGTAATGATGCACTAACCAAGAACTCCACTGATTATCTCACAAGAAAATATTCCTAACTTAATTAAAAATGGAATTCCCCATTCTTACGGTAGAAAGAACATTCTCCTGCCATCTCTTGAAAAATATACAGAACTACATTGACTGCCGGCAAAGTAGGATGTATTTTTCCTACCCATATACGGGTTTCCACCCACAAGGGAATGGACAGGTCACCCATATATGGGTTTTTGCCTGCGAAGGGTTAACATTCCATTGGAGAAGAATCTCATCATATTGCACATCAATATATCACCAGGAATTTATCAAACTGGGGTCAGAAGTTCAAAATTAATATTTATATAGTTAGACATTTTAATTTTTGTAGAATTCAGAGGCACTTAATTCTAAAGTATTTCAATGTTATGGAAAAAACCATTTAAAAACTAAATATTAAAATGGGATAAATTATTTGCACTAACTTACCTGTTTTAGTTGATCTTTGGGTAATCTCGAAACACAGCTATTTAGAGCTGATATAATCTTTGGCACATCCTGCTTATTTCCTTCAGAGCCTAAATCACTTGGCACATTAGCTTGTGTATCTTTGTTCTGTTTTGAAGTAATCTGACGAGTTTTTGGATCCACAAGACAAACCTTTACAGATGTTGTACCTATGTCTATACCCAATAGCAGATTTCTTTCACCTGACGACATGATTCAAGTTAGAAGTCACCTTAACAAAGACAAAATTACATATCATATAATTAGAATTAAGCAGTTGACAACAAAATAAAAATATTTGTAATACATTTTCAAAGCATGGAAGTAATATAAGTGCATATATTTTAAGTTAAAATTCCATGAGGTAAATATTTTTTTTTTAAATTCTATGCTTTCTGAAGTTGATAATTTAATTGTCTCCCATTCTCTTATAAACTGTTTCTTCTTGGTTGCCACATTTTGACCTGAACATTCCAGTATTTAAAACTTAATATCTATGATGTGTGCTAGCATTTATTTACTAATACATGGTCTATCTGCTTTGTGTTTCACAATCTGAAAACATTAAAGTGTATTTAGGGATATCCTTATGCTGGATTTGAATGTGTGCTCTAAACAATGAGATTCTTTGATATGGCAAACCCCACTGATGGGATTCCGATTGAGGGTATTTCCACTTTTCAGCGGTTGGCCTTTTACCAGCCGGCTGCTGGCCCTTCACATCCACATGTGTCAATCACAGAGGTAGATGATCAACAGCCAGTGTAGGGTGACATGTGGTTAGCATGTCGAGTCCCCCAGCCGTTATAGCTGGTTCCTCAACCTGGAGCCACTACTTATTGTAGCTACCCAGTTGCCTCACGATGCTGGGTGGGCACCGGTCCCATTCTGGCCGAAATACCATGAGAAAATTTCTTCCCCCATGGAGACTCGAACCAGCGCAAGTCTCGTAGCTCTGCGCCAAGGCTTCCTACCTTAACCGCTCGGCTACGGCGCGGGACACTGATGGGATTACTATCTTTATTTTGGCTATTGTTAATCTGAATATTTCTTCCAATCCCACTTTTACATTAAAATATCTTAAGACATATCATATGACAATACATAAGCCTAATATCCATTCTAATTCTTCATAGGACTTATCATCCTTATTTTCCATAAAAATCTATCTATAATGGCATAGCTCAGTGTTGAGCCATAACCTTTTCTTTGTTAGGAGTTAATACACTAAATTCAATTAGTTACCTTATTTGTCCATAGATATCATGAGTAACATACAGTCAACACACCGACTCAATGAGACATCTAGCAGACAACTAAGATATTACTACAATGTTTGAGATAGGTAAATTTTGCTTAGAGACCTTTTTATTCAGGTTAAGGATTTTTTACGAGCCTGAAAATCTTCAGACTTGGGACCCACGGCTTAAAGTCCCTACCGGAGGACATACTCCTTGGATTTTTCCATCCTAAAAAACGTTCGACTGCGGCCAGGTTTGAACCTGCGATCCTCGGAACCAGAGGCCAGGGGCATAACCACTAGTCCACCGTGGCTGACTTATTTTCTATAGGACTATACATATTTACAATTATGTTTATCAGTGTTGGGTTATGCTATGATCTCACAAGCACCATTCTTTCTCCTGTTTTTTTCACTAATCGTAAAATATGTGGTTATAAGTAATTATAATGAAAAATGAAAAAAGTGCAATTCTTTAATAAAGTTAAAGTTAAGGCTCCCATTCTAGACAATCGGCACTTGATGTCAGCCGGGTTATCAGCCCTGCGTGACGGCCGCATTTACCCCCAGAACAAGCGTCTGGTACTCATTTCCATTAGAGGCTGAGTCGACCCCAGGGCCATAGTGCTACTAGAAGGTTTTGGTCAGTTTAAAAATCCTGACCGCACCGGGACTTGAACCCTCGACCTTCCAACTTGTAGTGCAGTGCCTTAATCACTATGCTACGGCGTACCCCTGTAATTCTTTAATAGATGTTCCATCATTGATGAATGCAATATTACTTTCATTGATGTTTTTATTATTGATTTAACACTTCTCACTGAAGGATAAATTATATTTGAAGAGAAAAATTTTCACCTAGACCGAGACTCGACCCAGGGCCTTTGGCTTGCCGGGCCAAATGCTCTACCAACTGAGCTACCGAGGCGAATTGCGATATAGATGCAAATTTTTCTCTTATATACATTGTAATTCCCTCGTGCCAAATGCTTTGAACCTTTGCTTCTATCTTTGCAAATGGCCACCATTTGAGAAAAATTTGCATCTATATCGCAACTCGCCTCGGTAGCTCAGTTGGTAGAGCATTTGACCCGGCAAGCCATAGGTCCTGGGTTGAGTCTTGGTCTAGGCAAAAATTTTTCTCTTCAAATATATTTACTTTCATTGTTTCTGCATTTGCCCCACCAATCCCAATCATTTTGGGGCTCACTGAAAATCAGTCTTGGTTATCATAACAACAATGGTCAAGCTTCCTATTACTCAACAAAAACACACTCACTACACCCTACTCCCCAAACCAAGTACCTGTTACAAGATTGTCTTGAGAAGTGAATAGCACAAACTTACGATGGGGATGCAGTACTGAGAGAGCATTATTATAGTTCAAGATATCTATGAGAATACACATTAAATTTACTGCTATAAACATCAGCTTAGCAAATTGTTGAAAAGGACTTCATCTGGCATTTAAAGTGTAAGACTTGAGGGATTTCAGCATTTTTCAAACTCTCCTGATAAGATAGCTACATTTGATGATATATGCAATGTTCGAGTAAGGTGGAATCATCATAAGTAATGCCACGAGTGATTTCCAATTTATCTAGAGAATTTGGAAATCAAGAGTGGCATTTGTTAGGACTATTTAACGAATAAAATTAAGCTGTTTACTCACAAATCATTGTTTAACTATAGTTATTTTAAAATATTTATATATTTAATGTAAATGGCGATGTTTGAAAAATCAGAAATGTGAGGTTATGTTCATTCACTGCTGCTTGATCATATTATTTATTGCCAAATAAGATCGCAATATTGTAAGAGTGCACCCAAGTGGAGAAATAATGAAATACATCAAACTATATATCATAATCAACATTAGGGATTATTCATTTATTTTTTTAGTACACAACTCAGTAAAATCAAGGAATCTTTTCATTATTTGCTATATTCAATGTATTTGTTGTTGAAAAATAATGCTTTGTCCTGTTCAGAACATTAAAAAGGAGATTTCTTTATCACAAAAGCAGGAGCTGATAAAGAGAAATTGATAAAGAGCGAGGTGAAACACGACTGTCATTGGTTGTAAAACAACATTCATTGAAACGTGATTGGTCATTGACTATCATTTGTGGCATGAGTTAAATAGTCATTTAAGAATAGTACAAATTAATTTTCTAAAATAAAAATTTAATTTTGTTCGAGTAAGGTGAAATTATCATTCAAGAATAGTACAAATGAATTTTCTAAAAATAAAAATTTAATTTTTTAATGTAGGTATAAAGGTTTTCTAAATATCATTAAAAATAAACTGTATGCACATTATGAAAATATGTTGGGGGGAAGAAAAGAATGGGTTTTGACAAGGAAGATCCTATATATTTTTCTTTTAACAAATACATACATATAAAAATGTACAATAAATATTATTTATAATTAAACTATGGAATAAGTACAACTAATGCTAAGCACTCTGAAAAATGAACATTAAAAGGTGACCATTTATTTGACACACAGGTTTCTATGAATTTATTGTATAACCAATAATTTCTTTTAGGTAAAATTTTATCACCTCATTTTTTTTTTTTTAAATTTAAACTAGTTTCAGAACTTTATATTTCAGTTCCATCATCAGTATCCCGGAGAGGGAGCAAAAGACGGCTCTTCAAGAGGACAGAACAATGATCATAGGGATTCGGATGATGGAACTGAAATATAAAGTTCCAAACTCATAGTGTGAATTCCTAATGTAAGTAATTCAATAGTCTCTTGTTCTACATATTTGAAATTTCTATATACTGAATTCTATAATCCATTAGACAACTTTACTGCTTCTACACATATAGTGGTGCTAAATTATTAACCAGGATATTGGTCATATGCATATTATACATACTAGATACTGCATTATAATTATTGTGACTACACAGACAATGGTGTAAAAATTGTTAAAACTAGGACATCAGTCATCTATACATACTGTACAGCCTTTGAAATAATTGTTGGCGCACAGGTAATTTTCAAGTCCCAGAACGAAGCCACTGCGCGTGACCAGAGGTCAGTTGTTTGGTTCACAAGTATACAACTATTTGAGAAACTAAAATCCGTTCTATTTCATTGTGTATCGTGCGATGGAAAATAATTTCACATATATAAGTAGTGTGGTAAATGCTGTAAATAAAACAAAGCAAAAAATAAATAAAATAAAACAAAACAATAAAATTAAATTAATATTGAGAAGCTATATAATTATTATAAATCAATGGTAAAGAGAAAAAAATGTCTGCCTGCCCAAACCCCGAACCTTTAGCTTTCCGTGCTAATGCTCTGTCCGCTGAGCTAATCCAGGCTTCATTCCCATCCAAGCAGAAATCCTTCCTTTACCTTGTTCTATTGGTCCCACATTCAAATGCAATGAATCATCATTCACAAATAAACAATGGGGGCATCTGCAGCATACCATTCAGTGGGCAATAAAGCACTCTAGTGGACTTGTAGCAATTGCAGCAAAGTAAAAGTAGGCTACAGATAGACGAAACCGCTGCATTCATTCTGATTGGCTGATTCACTCAGTTTAAACATGGTGTCTTTGTCTATAAAAATTCATGTTTGATGTACAAATTTTGTGTTATTTATGTCTGGACATTAATATATGAGTTATTCGAGGTGGCTAACCTTTTTAGACGAACATAAGTGATATATTAAGTAAAACTAAAGACAGTGATAATTTTAAGATTGTTATCAACATCAAGAATTTACGATTATAACCTCTTCTTTTCATGTAGATCTTGTGTTATTGACAAGTCAATGTTTTTACTATGAAAATTATATCCCCAGATGATTCATTCGCTAATACCTGGTGCCATGTTAATTATAATTTTTATTTTCAAGGTATATAAAATAAATTAGAATATTATGATTGTGTTCATGGGGTCATTTCTGGAAGGGCTACAGTGGTTGTCGAACCAATTTCTCTACAGATAAAACAAACATTTGTACTCTTCTTTAAATGTGTAACACAATAAGAAAATTGTGAAATGGACAAAGAGATGAACTGTGTATCTTATGTTTGTAATCTTTTCTGAATAAAGAGCTTTGTGAAGTATCGGCCATAACTTGAATTGAAATATTACAATATTCTAGATTTCTTATCTAAATTTGACCAGTGAAGATACAAATACTCTAGTGTGATGTGCATGAATAAAATTAAATTACAGCTAGAGTTGATTAATGTATTAACAGAAAAATTTGCACTCAACATAGGATTTTAATCACAGCTGATCCATTATTATTTAATCTCCAACTTTAAATACTATGTCCTATCATTGAGATACTGAGAGCCATTACTTGAACCAGGTATGAATAATTTTCACTTTAATTCCGAATTTATCGTAAAATGAAATGTGGTCTTATATATTTTCATTCAAATGCATGTAGTCTCTCTTATGGGATAATGCTATTCACTGTATACTACCATTAATCTTGGTGGTAAATGTTTTTCATATATTATAAATGATTCAGTGATATACTATTTAGTGCAATACTTAACTTTACTAAGAAAGTGGCATTGCTAATGTTAGAATTATATTAAATAATGTCTTTAAGTATGGTGAGTGAGAGGTTATCTATAATTAACTGCTGTTATGACAGAATTTCAAATATAGGAATGGAAATTACATATATTTTTTTGGTTTTACTTTAGCCATTAAGATTATGGTAGTTACTCTTATAAGTAATTAATATTTTCAGATGATGCAAAAAAATTCAATGAATCAATTATTAAGAAAACTGTATTTAAATTATTATAAATTGATATTCTTCTTTGTTTTCATTCCTATTCCTTAACAAATTTAAAATAAAGATGAAGTATGTTTGAGGTTGAAAAAATACAATGATGCCTTCCTTTATACAATTGTTTGGTTGCTGTACTTAGGGTCGTATGCAAATACATTAGTCTCTACTCAAATTAATTCCAATCACTGGTGAGCTGATTCACCGTGAGCAATTGCAAAGATCGAATTAACGGCCGACTTACCGGTCATGCATGAAAGTTGACATTTTCGTAATATTGGCAACGAATTACCCAGAATTCTCAGCGATAAAACCACTTCCGTTATTTTCATCTGCTATAGAGGAACGCATTTACGCTTGCGTCCCACAAATAATACCGTATACAACGACGTCTGCATCACGCAATATTATGCCGATTCTCCTGTTCCTCCAGTTGAATTCTTTGGTAGACTCTATCAAATTCCTCTTCTCCGCGTATACCGAAAACATGATCGAAGTCTTCAAGGTCCGACATCTTGGATAAAGCTGCAAAGGTTTCAAGCTACATCGGTTACCATCAGTTCCCTTCGGGATTTTCACGATAAGTTTCTATCTTGAGCTATGATCTTAAGGTACCTCGTCAGGTAGCTTACAATTATTATCGCATGAATAGATTTCTGAGTAAGCAAAATGTATTTGGATAAAACTTTCTCAGCAGAGAATGCCTTTTACTGTCTAATGCGTTCAAACATTCGACCCTTAGTCCATGTCTTGCACCACATACATTAATTTTGCACATATGCCTATACTTCCTGCGTTTTCTAATGTAACCCCTATTCCTCATAGATTTAAATATAGGCCTAAAAATTGTCAAATATTATGTAAGAAATCACATGAATAAAATGGCTGAACAATTGAAAAAAATTTGCCCTACAGCCCACCTGGCAATACTTTTAGTGTAGTTATTAAATATACGTGTTATGTGATGATGAAGGAGCAAGATATGCATCACATAGGGAATTTGCAGGAGTGATGTTTAAATACAATAAAATAATATCAAGTTATGTCCAAATCAGGGTCAGATCGAGTGATTAGATTAAGCCCCTATATTTATAGAGGTCTGTAATTAACTAGGGTGCAGGCTGACTACATCTGATGAACGAAATGGATGATATGAAAATGGGGAAAGGTGGAATAAAATTGTGGTTGGGGAAATGGGAGAAACCCCGAAAGAACATGCCATAGATCCATTTTCTCCACTACAAAATCTATGTATAATGACCGAGACTAATCAAGTTAAAAAAAAGCTACTCTTACTAAAATATAAATTAATAAGATTAAACTAATAATAAACATTATAAATAAGGTTCTTGAGAAACCAGCTGTGAGAGGCGAGCATCTAATCGCTTGCGTCATGGAGCCGCCTGATATATTAATAATTAAAAAATACAAATTTTCTCGTTATAATATTTTATTTTAAACAATATATTCGTCAATTTCATAAATTACATACATTAAAATAAATCGTAAATTCTATATATCTCTATTAGTATTATGATTAATTTCAATAGCATCGCGTAGTAATATGAGTAATGAGCCAATGAACAAATTTAAATTTGGTGGTATAGCTGCATGCAGCGGTCCATTCAATAAACTCCTTAAATTCTCGCTGTAAAGGGCAGCCATTTTTGCAAGAGCGCTTTATTGCCCGCTGAATGCGCCCAATGAATGGCTTCTACCTGAAGAAGACATGAAGGGACTCCACACAGCTATAGCATTATTTATTAAATTAATATTGAGAAGCTAAAGCTATTATTATGATAGAAATAAGTAAATTAATGAACACAATTAAATTATTATAAATCAATGGTAAAGAGAAAAATTAATGCCTGAACCGGGAATCAAAGAAAATAAATTGAGATAAGGACAATAGAGAGAAAAAAAAGCATGACAGTGGGATCGAACACGTGACCTCCTGCATGGGAAATAGAAGCTCCCACCACTAGACCACAACTGTTCCCTGCTAATAACTGTCTGTATGAAGCGATACAATACTCCAGGACTTACATGTATAATGAGATTATATATTAACTTGTCTTAATTTAAATTAATCAGACACATTTTACATTAGTAGTGGAAATAAACAGTCTTGTTATGCCTTATGTTTTTTAAACAAAGTAACAAGATTTTACAATTGTTATTCATTACATACATATATATAAGCTGTTTCCTTTAATTAATTTCCCTATATATATACAAATTTATTTATATAACATACATTGGTAACGTGTAGGCATTATAAAAAATAACGATGTTATTAAAGAAAATTCCTGACCAGGATCAAACCTGGGCCTGCGTCGTCACAAGAAAGCATCTTACTGACTGCTCTACTGAAGCGAACGATACAAATACTGCATCAGAAGTAAGTGCTAATTTACTATTGATTGGTTTAAGAGACCATTACTTGCTTTCAGTCATCTGATAACTCTCTTTAACTTAGAAATTCAATTAATAAATTTATTTGTTGAAATACTTTCAAGAACGATTGGTATAAATCTATGATTGGCCCCTTATGCCGCTGGATTTGACCTCAAAGGAGACAGCAAACAACTTACTAGTGTGAATAGCTCTTCAAAACTTTTAACTTTCCACCATCAAGAGTTGCGCCATCATTTTTTTCAAAGGCTGTACATATTATATTCTGTAACCATTTTTTTTAACTTTTATAGGAATTAATCACTATGAGGTTTAATTTATGATAGAATCAAATGTTTCCTGCCTCTCCTCATATAAAGATTTAGGTAGGAAACATTCGATTTTATCATATTCTGTAACCATAATTACACTCTTATAATGCATTTGGGCAGTTTATGGACTCCACCAAAATTTTGAAGTTTCTTCTTCAAGGAAAGGGGCAGGGAGCATGGGGAGGAGTCACTTATGCCATAGTACCTTTATTCTATTCTAGGCCCATGTTTTCCCTTTACAGAGATTTAGACACTCTTCCCCTACAGGGAAGAATTTTAACCATACTAATTTAGTTACACTTGTTTTCGTATAGATGTCATTTTTTTTAGTGGTGCGTGGTCAGCGTTCCACCTCATACTGACATCTAGGAAACCAAGGTAGTACTAGGACGGGAAAATTAGGTAAATTTTGCTTAGAGGCCTTTTCATTCAGGCTTAAGGATCTTTTACGAGCCTGAAAATCTTCAGACTTGGGACCCATGGCTTAAAGTCCCTCCCAGAGGACTTGCTCCTTGGATTTTTCCGCCCTAAAAAATCTATCGACCCCGGCCGGGTTTCAACCCGCGACTCTCGGGACCAGAGGCAAGGAGCATAACCACTAGTCCACCGCGACCGATAGTATCTTTATAAATGGAGATACACAATTATTTCATCTCTTTATACATTGAAATTCCTCAGTTTCTATCAGTTGTTAGAGCATTTCGCTCCCGGTATCTATGGTTTTCTCATTATAAAGTTAAAAGTGTTTGGCTCTATTGTTTATTAATAAGGTGGTACATCTTAATTCAAATTTATGGTGGGAAGTAACACTATGTAATTTATAAATTGAGTCAAAGTTTTGGCTGACAATGGAGTTCCAGAATCAGCATTTTCATAACCATTGTTCTGTCGTCTGGAAGAGCTACCTCATGCTCGCTCTGTTGGTAGATTGAAGGACCTCAAAATCAAAGTAATTTTCCATGGAAAATTTTAAAGTTCATTCATTTCTTCCTTCCATTATTTTTATATAGATTTTTTTTTCCCCCAAACAGTGAGTTCTTTTGGCTTTTTTTAATTGTTTCAATAATTGAGTCTTTAATTATATTATTTTTGGTCTGGACATCTTACCTCAATATTAATGTTGATTTGTTCTTGGACATGTTTCAAAACAATTCTGTTTTATCGTCAACTTTCCCAGACTGGTTTTATTTATGTTGCATTATGTTGCACCACCTGGATGTCGATGTCAGCTCCATCCTGTGGTTGGCCAAAGAACCTCCAAACAAGGTCACCCTCTATCGGAATATCAAAATTCATAACTCTGTTTCTGTTCTTCTGAATATAAATTTTTTCCCAGAATAGTCAGCTCTTTTGTATTTTCTAACTGTTTTAATAATTTAGTGTCTGAATTTATATTATGTTTTTCAGACCAAACATGAGCAGCAACTGCAGATTTTTCAATTTCTCCATTTTTAATATTTCTTATGTGTTCTTTGGTTCTAATTTTTAGGTTTCTTTTTGTTTTCCCTATATATCTTTTCACAACCCATGCATTCAATTTGATATATTCCCAACTTTTTATTTTTATCAGTTTTTTCATTTTTTTTTTGTTTTTTATTAGTTTATTTAAACTGTAGTTATTTTTTGGTGCTAATTTAATATTAAACTTCTCAAATATATTTTGAAATTTATTATGTACCCAGGGGTGATATGTGAATTTCTTATATTTTTTCATAGGTGGTTCTTCTTTTTCAAGATTACTTCTGTTTATCATTCTTTGTTTTTTATACTTTTCTATCCTTTTATGTACCATTTTTTCATCAAACCCATTTTCTCTTGCTACTTTGATTATGTGTTTTTTCTCATGTTTGAAATCTTCTTCGTTTAAGGTTAAGTTTACCAATCTATGAGTTAAACTATTAAATGCTGCTAATTTATGTCCAATTGGATTGAACCCTGTTGACTTTATAAAATTTTCCATATGATACCTCAATATTAATGTTGATTTGTTCTTGAACATGTTTCAAAACAATTCTGTTTTATCTTCAGCTTTCCCAGACTGGTATAAAACCAGTCTGGGAAAGCTGAAGATAAAACAGAATTGTTTTGAAACATGTTCAAGAACAAATCAACATTAATATTGAGGTAAGATGTCCAGACCAAAAATAATATAATTAAAATAACCTCAAAATATAACTTCCTAAAATTAAATATTAATTTTCCATATGAGTTTCTTTCCTATGAATCCTGAATTCAATTTTTCTTTTTTCTTCGTTTCTGACCAATTTAAGATCCAAAAAAGGTATTTGTTTATTGTCTTCTATTTCTTTGGTGAATTTAATGTTTGTACTCTGTAAATTTAATAGTTTTAGGGAATCTTCTACATGTTTTTCTTTAACAATACAAATTATATCATCAACATATCTACTCCAAAATTTAAACATTGTGGGATGTGCTTTAGTGATTTTACATTCAAAATCGCTCATAAATAAATTTGCCAGGAAAGGTGATAATGGGCTTCCCATTGAGAGCCCTGATTTTTGTCTATAAAAACTCCCATTGAATGTAAAAAACATTTGGTCAATGCATAACTCAGTTAATTTCAAATAATCTTCTTTGATCTCTCTGTCTATGTTGTTTTTTCTTAACCAATTGTTCAATATCTCCAAAGTTTTTTGTTTCGGTACATTTGTGAATAGTGAAACTACATCAAACGAAACCAACCTATCTGTGGTTCAATTTCCACTTTTTCTAATTTCTTAACTAATTCCAATGAATTTTCAATCTGCAGACTTTCAAAATTATTAATTCTTTTAAATTGATTATTCAGCCATTTCGAAATTTTGTAGGTTGGTGATCCAATATTGTTAATTATTGGCCTCATTTTGTTTCCAGGTTTGTGAATTTTTGGAAGTCCATGTATATTAGGGTTTCTAGGGTTGCTTACTTTTAATTGAAATTTTTCTTTCTTGGATAGAATTTTAACATTTTTAAAACAGTTTTCCACTTTTTTTATGGTTTTTGGTAGGGGGTCATTCTTAATTTTTTTCATACTCTTTTTCTTTCAAAAGTTCTTCCATTCTATTTTGATAATCTTCTTTGTCCAGAATTATAATTTGGTTACCCTTATCTGATTTTGTATATACAACATTTTTGTTATTTATTTCTTTGAGTGTTTTTAAATTTTCCTTACAAACTGGGTTTTTATTTGTATTCTTTATTTTATTAAAATTTCTTCACATTTTTTTCTGATGATTATTTTTTCTTCTGTAACTAACCCTTCTATTGAATTTTCAATGTCTACTATGTATTCTTCTATTCTATTGGAATAATCTATTGCCGTTTTTAGACCTTTTTCTAACAATTTTGTCTCTTTTAGGTTAAAGGTTGCCTTTGAAAAATTTTTAACATAATTTCTGGTGGATTCTGATTTTTCTTCATTTCTGGTTTTATTCTGATGTTTGATTTTATTTGATGTATTCTTCTTTTCCTTTGATTTAGTTAACAAATTATTTATCTTTGTCTTTTGTTTCTCAATTTTCTTTTTCATGGTTATGTTAAAAAAAGTGAAAAATTTATTTTCTAGGTTTTCCCACATGATGTTTCCTAATATTTTAGACAATTTGATATGTAACAAATAAATTTCAATATCCAGATTACTGATTATTTCAAAGTGTTTATTCTTTTCTAGTTTTAGTAATTTGTTCTCCAAAATTTTTTGTTGTTTGCTGTTATTGTTATGCTTGACGGTTTCTCTAATGAACATGGGAACCAATTCTAATTTTAGACATTGGTTGATGAATTTAATGTCCACTAATCTTTTAAATTTCTTCTCTCTAAATGTTAAAATTCTATCCAAGAAAGAAAAATTTCAATTAAAAGTAAGCAACCCTAGAAACCCTAATATATATGGACTTCCAAAAATTCACAAACCTGGAAACAAAATGAGGCCAATAATTAACAATATTGGATCACCAACCTACAAAATTTCGAAATGGCTGAATAATCAATTTAAAAGAATTAATAATTTTGAAAGTCTGCAGATTGAAAATTCATTGGAATTAGTTAAGAAATTAGAAAAAGTGGAAATTGAACCCACAGATAGGTTGGTTTCGTTTGATGTAGTTTCACTATTCACAAATGTACCGAAACAAAAAACTTTGGAGATATTGAACAATTGGTTAAGAAAAAACAACATAGACAGAGAGATCAAAGAAGATTATTTGAAATTAACTGAGTTATGCATTGACCAAATGTTTTTTACATTCAATGGGAGTTTTTATAGACAAAAATCAGGGCTCTCAATGGGAAGCCCATTATCACCTTTCCTGGCAAATTTATTTATGAGCGATTTTGAATGTAAAATCACTAAAGCACATCCCACAATGTTTAAATTTTGGAGTAGATATGTTGATGATATAATTTGTATTGTTAAAGAAAAACATGTAGAAGATTCCCTAAAACTATTAAATTTACAGAGTACAAACATTAATTCACCAAAGAAATAGAAGACAATAAACAAATACCTTTTTGGATCTTAAATTGGTCAGAAACGAAGAAAAAAGAAAAATTGAATTCAGGATTCATAGGAAAGAAACTCATATGGAAAATTTTATAAAATCAACAGGGTTCAATCCAATTGGACATAAATTAGCAGCATTTAATAGTTTAACTCATAGATTGGTAAACTTAACCTTAAACGAAGAAGATTTCAAACATGAGAAAAAACACATAATCAAAGTAGCAAGAGAAAATGGGTTTGATGAAAAAATGGTACATAAAAGGATAGAAAAGTATAAAAAACAAAGAATGATAAACAGAAGTAATCTTGAAAAAGAAGAACCACCTATGAAAAAATATAAGAAATTCACATATCACCCCTGGGTACATAATAAATTTCAAAATATATTTGAGAAGTTTAATATTAAATTAGCACCAAAAAATAACTACAGTTTAAATAAACTAATAAAAACCAAAAAAAATGAAAAAACTGATAAAAATAAAAAGTCAGGAATATATCAAATTGAATGCATGGGTTGTGAAAAGATATATATAGGGAAAACAAAAGAAACCTAAAAATTAGAACCAAAGAACACATAAGAAATATTAAAAATGGAGAAATTGAAAAATCTGCAGTTGCTGCTCATGTTTGGTCTGAAAAACATAATATAAATTCAGACACTAAATTATTAAAACAGTTAGAAAATACAAAAGAGCTGACTATTTGGGAAAAAATTATATTCAGAAGAACAGAAACAGAGTTATGAATTTTGATATTCCGATGGAGGGTGACCTTGTTTGGAGGTTCTTTGGCCAACCACAGGATGGAGCTGACATCGACATCCAGGTGGTGCAACATAATGCAACATAAATAAAACCAGTCTGGGGAAGCTGACGATAAAACAGAATTGTTTTGAAACATGTCCAAGAACAAATCAACATTAATATTGAGGTAAGATGTCCAGACCAAAAATAATATAATTAAAATAACCTCAAAATATAACTTCCTAAAATTAAATATTAATTGAGTCTTTCTTTCAATAAGATGTTTTTCTGACCATGCATGGGCTGCTACTGCAGATTTTCTACTTCCCCATTTTTGACATTCCTGAGATATTCTTTCACTCTGGTTTTCAAATTTCTCTTTGTTTTCCCTATGTAGACTTTCTCACATTCTCTGCATTTAATCTGACTATTTAACTCATGCCCCAAATGGGAGTCAATGACCAATCACGTTTCAATGATTTCTGTTTTACAACCAATCACAGTCGTGTTTCACCAAATATTTATCAATATTAAATTTACCATATTAAAGAAAGCTCGTCCTTTTTTAATATTCTGAACAGGTCTGACTATTATTTTGCAGTGACTGACTGTAAGAAATACGACTACCAGATTGTATATATAGTGCATGGATGTCAACACATAGCGCTTGCAGGAGTTAATATAAAAACATTTGTAGCAATTGATTATAACACCAAAAAAAGAAACCACTGTTTGCATTTTCTTAAATGTATTTTTTTCCCAGGTAACATTCCAGAAAAATATAATTGTCATATTTACATCATACGACATCAGAAATGAATTAATATACAGTTTGACGTGTTTCTTTTTTCTCCATTAGAGGGCATTCTTACAATATTGCATTCCTTTGGCAATAAATAGTATGATCTGGTTGCAGTGATAAACAAAAGAAGCAGATGAAGCGTACCAATCGTTTCTCATTTGTTTTCAAACATCGCCATTTACATTAAATATAATATTTTAAAATAACTACAGTTAATAATTCATTTTAGGAAGTTACATTTTGAGGTTATTTTAATTATATTATTTTTGGTCTGGACATCTTACCTCAATATTAATGTTGATTTGTTCTTGGACATGTTTCAAAACAATTCTGTTTTATCGTCAGCTTTCCCAGACTGGTTTAGAACCAAAGAACACATAAGAAATATTAAAAATGGAGAAATCTGCAGTTGCTGCTCATGTTTGGTCTGAAAAACATAATATAAATTCAGACACTAGATTATTAAAACAGTTAGAAAATACAAAAGAGCTGACTATTTGGGAAAAAATTTATATTCAGAAGAACAAAAACAGAGTTATGAATTTTGATATTCCAATGGAGGGTGACCTTGTTTGGAGGTTCTTTGGCAAACCACAGGATGGAGCTGACATCGACATCCAGGTGGTGCAACATAATGCAACATAAAAAAACCAGTCTGGGAAAGCTGACGATAAAACAGAATTGTTTTGAAACATGTCCAAGAACAAATCAACATTAATATTGAGGTAAGATGTCCAGACCAAAAAATAATATAACTACAGTTAAATAATGATTTGTGAGTAAACAGCTTAATTTTATTTGTTAAATAGTCCTAACAAATGCCACTCTTGATTTCCAAATTCTCTAGATAAATTGGAAATCACTCGTGGCATTACTTATGATAAATCCCTGACTTGTTTTCTTCTTCTATTTTCTCTTTTGTTTTGGACCTAATTAATCTAATGATGCTGAAATTGTTTTTTCTGGTGCTAATCTTATGTTGAAATTTTAAAAATTTTAAATAAGTTCAATTTTTTAAATTTAAACGTAAGATTAGCACTGAAATTACTTCTGCATCATTAAATTAATTAGATCCAACAAAAATTAGAAAATATAAGAAAAAAACAAATCAGGGATTTATCAGATTATGCAGGAATGTGAGAAAGTCTAAATAGGGAAAACAAAGAGAAATTTGAAAACCAGAGTGAAAGAACATCTCAGGAATGTCAAAAATGGGGAAGAAGAAAAATCTGCAATGGCAGCCCATGCATGGTTAGAAAAACATCTTATCGAAAGAAAGGCTAAATTATTAGAACAAATAGTAAAACCCAATGAACTCACTCTTTGGGAAAAAACTCTATATTCAAAAACATGGAAAGGAGAAATTAATGATTTAATTTCGAGGTTCTTCAGTCTATCAACAGAGGGAGCAGGAGGTGGCTGTTCTAGACAAAAGAACAACGGTCATGAAAATACTGAAGATGGAAGTGTAGAAGAAAGTTTTGAAACTGGTCTAGGAAGAAGAAGATTATGAGGTGAGTTGATAAAATTGTACTAAATAAATAATACTTCATAGCATTCATTCCTAGAAAAGTAACAAAGTGCATTATTATGAGTAATGTTCTTCATATCCAACTGAATTTGAGTAACAGAAATTTGGGCTGGTGTTTTGTTATTCTGATAATTTGCAACATGCTTTATGGGTAGGTAGACATCTAAGGACTTCTTCCACAAAAACGAACAGTTAATATCTCCAACCAATTATCAGCTAGTTTAAGTCTTTAAAGAAGTCAAGGTCTGTTAATATATCCTTTACATATTTACCCAAGAGCCTTTGTCTTTCTTCGTGACATAAGTGCCATGACTTAACACACTCATGAAGCTCATGTTCATTTAGGTCTATTACATGATAGAAATCAGAGCTGTCCAAACCAGCACTACCTATTCTCTTCAGGTAAGTTCTGTAGAGAGCATACTAAGTACTAAGTAGTAGATAACTGGCCATGCTCTCTACAGAACTTATCTGAAGAGAATAGGTAATGCTGATTTGGATACTACTGAGTAGTAGATAACTGGCCAGAACTTATCTGAAGAGAATAGGTAGTGCTGATTTGGAAACTACTGAGTAGTAGATAACTGGCCAGAACTTATCTGAAGAGAATAGGTAATGCTGATTTGGACACTGCTGAGTAGTAGATATCTGACCATATTCTCTATAGAACTTATCTGAAGAGAATAGGTAGTGCTGATTTGGACACTACTGAGTAGTAGATAACTGGCCATATTCTCTACAGAACTTATCTGAAGAGAATAGGTAGTGCTGATTTGGACACTAATGAGTAGTAGATACGGCCATGCTCTCTACAGAACTTATCTGAAGAGAATAGGTAGTGCTGATTTGGACACTAATGAGTAGTAGATAACTGGCCATGCTCTCTACAGAACTTATCTGAAGAGAATAGGTAGTGCTGATTTGGACACTAATGAGTAGTAGATATCTGGCCATATTCTCTATAGAACTTATCTGAAGAGAATAGGTAGTGCTGATTTGGACACTACTGAGTAGTAGATAACTGGCCATATTCTCTACAGAACTTATCTGAAGAGAATAGGTAGTGCTGATTTGGACACTACTGAGTAGTAGATAACTGGCCATGCTCTCTACAGAACTTATCTGAAGAGAATAGGTAGTGCTGATTTGGACACTACTGAGTAGTAGATAACTGGCCATATTCTCTACAGAACTTATCTGAAGAGAATAGGTAGTGCTGATTTGGACACTAATGAGTAGTAGATAACTGGCCATGCTCTCTACAGAAATTATCTGAAGAGAATAGGTAGTGCTGATTTGGACACTAATGAGTAGTAGAAAACTGGCCATGCTCTCTACAGAACTTATCTGAAGAGAATAGGTAGTGCTGATTTGGACACTAATGAGTAGTAGATATCTGGCCATATTCTCTATAGAACTTATCTGAAGATAATAGGTAGTGCTGATTTGGACACTACTGAGTAGTAGATAACTGGCCATATTCTCTACAGAACTTATCTGAAGAGAATAGGTAGTGCTGATTTGGACACTAATGAGTAGTAGATAACTGGCCATGCTCTCTACAGAAATTATCTGAAGAGAATAGGTAGTGCTGATTTGGACACTAATGAGTAGTAGATATCTGGCCATATTCTCTACAGAACTTATCTGAAGAGAATAGGTAGTGCTGATTTGGACACTACTGAGTTGTAGATAACTGGCCATGCTCTCTACAGAACTTATCTGAAGAGAATAGGCAGTGCTGATTTGGACACTACTGAGTAGTAGATAACTGGCCATATTATCTACAGGACTTATCTGAAGAGAATAGGTAGTGATGATTAGGACACTATTAAATAGTAGATAACTGGCCATATTCTCTACAGAACTTATCTGAAGAGAATAGGTAGTGTTGATTTGGACACTACTGAGTAGTAGATAACTGGGCATGCTCTCTACAGAACTCATCTGAATAGAATAGGTAGTGCTGATTTGGACACCTCTGATTTCTATCATGTAACAGATTTAAATGAACATGAGCTTTTTGAGTGTGTTAAGTCATGGCACTTATATTACATCTACAATGGAGTAGCCCAATGTTGAGTCTTAGCCTCTCCTTTGTTAAGAGTTACTACACCAAGTTAATTTAGTTATGCTTATTTGCCCATAGATGTCATGAATGATATGTAGTCAACATATCGATGTAATCAGAATCTAGCAGGCAACTAAGACATTACTAAGATGAGGTCAGTAAATTTTGCTTAGAGACCTTTTTATTCAGTCTTAAGGATCTTTTACAAGCCTGAAAATCTTCAGACTCAGGACCCACAGTTTAAAGTCCTTCCTGTAGGACTTTCTCCTTGGATTTTTCTATCCTAAAAAATCCATCAACCCCGGCCAGGTTTGAACTCAAGAACAGAGGCAAGGAGCATAACCACTAGTACAGTGCGGCCAACTTATATGTGTATCTAAGTCCCTGGCCCATCTCAAAATATTTAAGTTCCAGTCAACTTCTCTTGTACAGGAAGATCTAACAGACTCCCTATCCTTTCAAAATTGATGATCATTAGAATTCACATTGCCACTCAGCAAGGAGGATATGTCCTTCCTGTCAAAAGGAGGAACTCCTTCGATGGATTCCACTACATCATGATTTCCTTTTCTATGCAAGGTATATGGCATCCCTTCTCCTAACTCATAGATCCAGAGACCAGATATCTAGCAAGACCAAAAGTTCAATCATTGGTGTTGTGTGAAATGCTCATACATACCCTATGAGGAGTTTGAAGGGACAATCTTGGACAAGGTTAACAAAATTTTTCAGATGAGAAAAATTTAAAAAGACCATTTCTACAGAAAATTTAAAGGCCGTTGGACCCATATCATATAAATGCATGTAATGTTAAAGAGGTCTCAATTATAAAAGGCATGTCTCTGGCAAAATTTCCAGCTATAAGATCTCATTCCTAAGTGTTGGATTAGTCTCATGATAAAAACCAATACCAATAACAGAATACATCTTAAGAAAACATATCTCCATGGCATGTTTGATAGAGTCTCTACTCTACACTCCAGAGATCCAGGTTTGATTCCCGATGGGATTTTAATCTCCAACTTGTATCTAAGTGTGTCAAAAAAAAGAAAAAGGGATGTGGTTTAAACAAATAAGTGAAATAAAACGGGGGGGGGGAACGAAGAAAACATTTTGGTAAAAACTACGAATAAATTTCAAGAGAAGGCTAATGTCACACAATAATAAATAAAACATCTGCCACTCATTTTATGTTAGGCATGTTGTTTTAATAATATTTAATATTATACCGATACATTCATAACATATATTTAGTAAAAACATTTAAATAAATACTTACTTTAATTATATTATATATTATAGCAATTAAAATTCAGATTACAACAATGTTAGCCGCAATTTTTAGATAAATAGCGTCAAAACATATTTTTTAAAACGCATAAAAATTATTTTCCTTCTTTATATTAAAATAACTAAATAATAGCAGCGTCCTTGTCGATGATAAAAGGACGGTGATAACCGGTAACCGTACTCATAGGGAACAGCCATTTATTTCATCACCAACTATGTTCCCGAGCTCTACAGTGCTCTTTAGATCATAGTGCATACAGAAGATACAGAAATACAGAACGATCATACGGTGTTCATAGAGATCTCTACCTCTCTATGGTTATCTACAGAGATAACCCACTATAGTTCTCTACAGAGAAAGCCACCGCGGGGGTTATCTCTGGTTCTCTATGATCAACATAGAGAAATAATGCAACGGTTTACTATACAGCGTGTCGCGCCCGACGTGACGCAATCTCGCGTTACGCTCGGCGTGATACTGGTTTCGAATGGAGCGCATGCGGTACAGCGCTTATGTTTATGGAATTGTCGCCAGATGGCACCACATATATGGAAAATAAAAATGACCAACGTTCATAATAAATGTCCAAATGTGTTTACAAAAATTAATGTATACAAATCTGACCCTGCATAACCTAATGAAATAAATTACATACATACTATTCAGTAAACTGTAAACTAATCTGATGTACACTAAACTGACCCATCGGAACCTAAATGCAAATGTTGGTCATTCCCACATATGCCCTGCCATCTAGCGGATTTAATTTTATAAGCGTTCACGTATGCCAACTTCAATTCTAATAAAGAACTTTGAAAATAAATTGAGAGGAAAAGTCATAATTTTTGTATATACATAAACATATTAAAATTCCTTATAAAAAAAAGTTTTAAGTATCGTTGCAAAACGTTTAAAATAGTACGAAATATTAGTAAAGAAAGAAAAAGTACCCAGAGCAACAGCAGCACATGAATGTTGAATGGAAAATTATAGAATAAATTATTCTTTAGTTCTTATGCTATGGTTTATCTACGACGCAAACCGCCAGCGCAAAAATTGCTCCCAATGTATTTAAATGGATGTGGTTTATCTACAACGCAAATTGATGGCGTGAAAAATTTTTCGCTGACATGTCACGTCGTGTATTTGAATCTCTTGAATCTGGGACGCAATTTGCCAGCGCAAGCAAAGAATATAGAAGATATTAACCGTACTCATTGGTGTAATTGCTAAAAACAAACCAAGATTTTATGACAAAATGTCGGAAATACAGTACTTGTTTTATAACATTCCAATTTTAACGAAACTTAGAAATCATCGAGTTCTATACTTGTTCTAGACAATATGAGCATGAAGGAGTACAGAGATGTACAGAAAAAAGTTATTGTGGCTTGAACTTAGTCAAGAGATAAATAAAAGCTGTAAATATTGTATCTTGGGGATATTATGGATGTACATAAATTTCGTCTTCTATTAAATTCAAAACCTGATAAAACTGCTCGGGCGAAAATCTGAAGTATTCTAAAATTTGGTATTTTAATCAACCATGTGTTTATTTAAGAACTAAAGAATAATTTATTCTATAATTTTCCATTCAACATTCATATGATGCTGTTGCTCTAGGTATTTTTCTTTCTTTACTAATATTTCATGCTATTTTAAACGTTTTGCAACAATACGTGATTTTTTTTATAAAGAATTTTAATGTACACAAATTATTACTTTTCCTCTCAATTTATTTTGAAAGTTCTTTATTAGAATTGAAGTTGGCATACGTGAACGCTTATAAAATTAAATCCATCAGATGGCAGGACATATGCATTTAATTAATTAATTTGCATTTAATTCCAAACCGTATATTAAGAAATAAATGTTCAATCACTTCATTTTGTTAGGTTCCGATGGGTCAGTTTAGTGTACATCAGATTAGTTTATAGTTTACTAAATAGTATGTATATAATTTATTTCATTAGGTTATGCAGGGTCAGGTTTGTATACATTAATTTTTGTAAACACATTTGGAAATTTATTATGAACGTTGGTCATTTTGATTTTCCATATATGTGGTGCCATCTGGCGACAATTCCATAAACATAAGCGCTGTACCGCATGCGCTCCATTCGAAACCAGTATCACGCCGAGCGTAACGCGAGATTGCATCACGTCGGGCGTGACACGCTGTATAATAAACCGTAGCATTAGATAAACATATGGTTGATAAAAATACCAAATTTTAGAATACTTAAGATTTTCGCCTGATCAGTTTTATCAGGTTTTGAATTTAATAGAAGACGAAATGTATGTATATCCATAATATCCCCAAGATACAATATAATATTTACAGCTTTTATTTATAATGCTACGGTTTATTATATGGCGTGTCGCGCCAGACGTGACGCAATCTCGCGTTACGCTCGGCGTGATACTGGTTTCGAATGGAGCGCATGCGGTACAGCGCTTATGTTTATTGAATTATCGCCAGATGGCACCACATATATGGCAAATAAAAATGACCAACGTTCATAATAAATTTCCAAATGTGTTTACAAAAATTAATGTATACAAACCTGTACCTGCATAACCTAATGAAATAAATTACATACATACTATTTAGTAAACTGTAAACTAATCTGATGTATACTAAACTGATCCATCGGAACCTAACAAAATGAAGTGATTGAACAGTTATTTCTTAAAATATGGTTTGGAATTAAATGCAAATGTTGGTCATTCACACATATGTCCTGCCATCTGGTGGATTTAATTTTATGAGCGTTCACGTATGCCAACTTCAATTCTAATAAAGAACTTTGAAAATAAATTGAGAGGAAAGGTCATAATTTGTGTACATATATAAACATATTAAAATTGTTTATAAAAAAAGTTTTAAGTACCGTTGCGAAACGTTTAAAATAGTACGAAATATTAGTAAAGACAGAAAAAGTACTTAGAGCAGCAGCATCATATGAATGTTGTATGGAAATTATACAATAAATTATTCTTTAGTTCTTATATGAACATATGGTTGATGAAAATACCAAATTTTATGCTTCGGTTTATTAATACAGCGTGTCGCGCCCGACGTGACGCGAATTCGCGTTTCGCTCGGCGTGATGCTGGTTTCGCATGGAGAGCATACGCTACAGCGAATATGTTTATGGGATTGTCGCCAGATGGCACCACATATATGGAAAATCAAAATGACCAACGTTCATAATAAATTCCCAAATGTGTTTACAAAAACTAATGTATACAAACCTGTCTCTGCATAACCTAATAAAATAAATTACATACATACTATTTAGTAAACTATAAACTAATCTGATGTACACTAAACTGACCCATCGGAATCTAACAAAATGAAGTGATTGAACATTTATTTCTTAAAATATGGTTTGGAATTAAATGCAAATGTTGGTCATTCACACATATGTCCTGCCATCTGGTGGATTTAATTTTATGAGTGTTCACGTATGCCAACTTCAATTCTAATAAAGAACTTTGAAAATAAATTGAGAAGAAAAGTCATAATTCGTCTACATAGATAAATATATTAAAATTCTTCATAAAAAAAAGTTTCACGTGTCGTTGTAAAACGATTAAAATAGTTCGAAATATTAGTAAAGACAGAAAAAGTAGCTAGAGCAACAGCATCATATGAATGTTGTATGGAAAATTATAGAATAAATGATTCTTTAGTTCTTAAATAAACATATGGTTGATGAATATACCAAATTTTAGAATACTTCAGATTTTCGCTTGAGCAGTTTTATCAGGTTTTGAATTTAATAGAAGACGAAATTTATGCACATTCATGATATCCCCGAGATACAATATTTACAGCTTTTATTTATCTCTTGACTAAATTCAAGCCACAATAACTTTTTTCTGTACATCTCTGTACTCCTTCATGCTCATATTGTATAAAACATGTATAGAACTCAATGATTTGCAACAAGATCATCTAACTTTCGTCGTTAAAATTGGAAAGTTTTTACAAGTACTGTATTTCCGACATTTTGTTATAAAATCTTAGTTTGTTTTTAGCAATTACACCAATGAGTACGGGTAACATCTTCTATATTCTTTGTTTGCGCTGGCAAATTGCGTCCTGGATTCAAGAGATTCCAAAACACGACGCGACATGTTAGCGCAAATTTTTTTGCGCCAGCAATTTGCGTTGTAGATAAACCACTTCCATTTAAATACATGGGGAGCAATTTTTGCGCTGGCGCGTTGCGTCGTAGATAAACCACAGCATCAGCTGCGCATATAGTGGGTTATCTCTGACCTGCACCATAGAGAAGGTCCTCTGTGAGCTACGCGTCAAACTATTTCTGATGTTTTGTTCCCAGAAGCCTTTGCTCCGAAGGAAGCGGGACCGCCGCCATTTGTAGTAGTACAAGTGTAGTAGAAAGGTCTGGTTAATAGTGTTGTGGTTACTTTTCGTCATTTTTCAGTATATATATTTGCAAATATAAGTAGATATAATGGTTGACAAAATAGAAATGAGTCTTGATGATATAATTAAATCATCAAAGCAAACTAGAGGACCGGCCGGAGAAGAGGCAGAGGTGGACAAAGAGGATCAAGTTTATCACGTAGAGGTGGAAGAGGAGGCCCTAGAGGAAATTTAGGAGCAGTAAGAAGCCCTCGTAGAGGCAATATTTCAAGATCTGCACCATATTCAAGGGTAAGTTTTTAAAGTATCGTATTAAATATTCAAAAAGATATATGTGCACATTATGGAAATAGGTTATGGAAGGTGGAATCTCACTCCCATTTTCCAATACAATCTCTAGAAATTTCCAGAAAGCGCAGTGAGAAATTTTTCTAAGTCCGAGGCAGACCCACGCGCATGCTTCAACAGGGTTTTATTTTCAAATTATTTCTCACCATTTACAATAAATTTTACATTTTTTCTAACGATTATTTCATTTTTCAATTATATTTAACTATATACGTAATATGAAGATGTGGCAGCCATATTGATTTTAAAGTATATTTTATACAACAGTGTAGCCAACATAGGTTATGTACTTCAGAATTTGGGAACTTACTATTTATTTGTGGGCGTTGCATTCTTTCACAGGTTAGAGTGCTTAAATTGCGTTAGGTTAGCTTTTAGGGTGGTCTTTCACAGGTTAGAGTACATAAATTGCATTAGGTTAGTTTTTAGGTTTGTTAAATAGCATGTATAATGTTGGCTGGGATAAGGTGTATAAACCGTCGCACATGTATTCTTCTAAGTTCTATAGAATCGCAGTGCGCATGCACGAGTTGCAGAAGCTGCTGTAATGGTTAATGTAGCGGATATACTTTTCCTTTAAGACCGGAGAAAATTTTTCTAAGTTCTATAGAATCGCAGTGCGCATGCGCTAGTGCTCCAATTATCCCAGGTAGATAAATGCAGCCTCCAGCAGTTGGCGGTGTATATATGTGAAATCAGTATGACCAACATTGACACAAAATTCCCAGAACTTGTCTAAAAATGTATAATTTATTTTACGTATCAAATCACTTTTAAAAAGCAAGGAACCTAAAAGCTAACCAAACCTAAATCAATTACTGTAATACAAATCAATTACTCTAACGTAGGTGAAATCCAGGGAACGTGGAATCACATTTAAAAAGCAAGTTCGGGTTGTTGATGGTGGCAACGCTGGAACAACATAGGAAGTGGAGGGAAAAAGACAAAGAGCAGGAAGTAGGAAATGTAGCACGACCATGTTTTATGCAAATTTATAAATATGGAAAAAAACTCGTTGGAACATTGGAATATGTTTAAAATGTGTTAAAAAGTATTGCAAAATGTTTTGAAAGTGTTTAAGAGTGTTTAGTGCATCAGTGGAATAAGATATAAAATTGGAAAATTTTTCTGTCCTAAAGGAAAGTACAGCCAATGTAGCTTCTGGTAGATGGCTCTGAAGTTGGCGTTACCAACTTCGGGAATAAATTCCCAAATGCTAAAAAAATGGACGTAAACTAACTTCCCATTTCCTAACCTAACAAAACAATTTACGTGCATATTATTTAACAAACTATAAACTTGGATGTGGTCGGTTTTATGTCTCACAATTCTACACTTTCACTCTTATGCCACTGATGCACTAAACACTTGTAAGGATGTTTTGTACTGTTTTAAACATTTTCCAACGATCTTCAAGCTTTCTTTACAATATTTTATATTTATATATTTACGTAAAACATGATCGTGGATAAATTACATGCTTGCTACTTTCCCATGTTCCAATGTTGCCACCATTTGAAAATAATTCTAAACCATATTTAGTGTTAGTGTACGTAAAATTAGTTTGTAGTTCATTAAATAGTGTGCATGTAAATTGCTTTGTTACATTAGGAAATGGGAAGTTGGTTTACGTCCATTTTTTTAAGCATTTGGGAATAAATAATAAGCATGTAACTGTTTTCTTTAGTTAGAAAATGGCAAGTTCGTTTTTTTGCATTTGGAAATTTATTCCCAAAGTTGGTGACGCCGACTGCAGAGCCATCTACCGGAGGCTACATTAACCATTATGGCAATTCCCGCAACTCGCGCATGCGCACTGCGATTCTGTGGAACTTAGAAAAGTTCGTCTGAGACATATAACCGACTTTTTCCCTAATTTTACGTACACTAACACTAAATATGGTTTCGAATTATTTTCAAATGTTGGTAACTGCGATGTGAGAGTCGCCTATCGTATGTTACATGAAGTATTTCTGCGCCTGTCAAATTCGATGTACAATTTAGAAATGTTTATAAAATGGTCCCAAAATGTTTAAAATAGTACTAAACGTTAATATAAATGGTTGAAAAGTGTTTAGTGCATCAGTGGCATAATATTAGATGGAAAATTGTGTGTGACAGTTTATACACCACAGCCGTTGGCTGCATTGCGATATTCCATAGAGTAAACTGCTTTGCATTTGTTGGCACATGTGCGTGGTGTCTGCCTGGGGCTTAGAAAAAATTCTCACTGTACTTAGTGGAAAGATTGGAAAAAGTTGGTGGCTGTGCTTTCCTTCAGGTCCGAAAAATTTTTCAATTTTATATCTTATTCCACTGATGCACTAAACACTCTTAAACACTTTCAAAACATTTTGCAACACTTTTTAACACATTTTAAACATCTTCCAATGTTGCAACGAGTTTTTTTTCATATTTATATATTTGCGTAAAACACGGTCGTGCTACATTCCTTACTTCCTACTCTTTGTTATTTTCCCTCCACTTCCTATGTTGTTCCAGCGTTGCCACCATCAACAACCCGAACTTGCTTTTTAAATGTGATTCCACGTTCCCTGGATTTCACCTACGTTAGAGTAATTGATTTGTGTTACAGTAATTGATTTAGGTTTGGTTAGCTTTTAGGTTCCTTGCTTTATAAAAGTGATTTGATACGTAAAATAAAATATACATTTTTAGACAAGTTCTGGGATTATTGTGTCAATGTTGGTCATACTGACTTCTCGTACAGATACCGCCAACTACTGGAGGTTGCATTTATCTACCTGGGATAATTGGAGCACTAGCGCATGCGCACTGCGATTCTATAGAACTTAGAAAAATTTTCTACCGACCTAAAGGAAAGCATATCCAAGTTGGTTATTTGGCGGACACAAATTCTTCTAAGTTCCACAGAATCTCAGTGTGCTTGTGGGAGTTGCTGTAATGATTTATGTAGCCTCCAGTCGATGGCTCTGCAGTCAGCATTACCAACTTTGGGAATGTATTCCCAAATGCTAAAAAAAATAGACGTAAACTAACATGCCATTTTCTAACCAAAGAAAAGAATTTACATGCATATTATTTATTCTCAAATGCTAAAAAAAAATGGACGTAAACCAACTTCCCATTTCTTAACCTAACAAAACAATTTACATGCATATTACTTAATAAACTATAAGCTAATTTTACGTACACTAACACTAAATATGGTTTCAAATTATTTTCAAATGTTGGTAACTCCGATTTGAGAGTCACTTAACTGGATGTTACATGAAACATTTCCATGTCTCTAGAACCCGATGCACAAATTTTGCGTAATTTATAAATATTTAATAATCATAAGAAATGTTTATAAAATGGTCCCAAAATGTTTAAAATAGTACAGAATGTGTTTACAAGTGTAGTGCATCAGTGGCATAAGGATGTAAGCGTAGAATTGTGTCTGCCAAAAAAGTACCACAGCCGAAAGATTATAAGCGAATCATTAACATCAATACAAAATGTATTGGTCATTTGGATAAGGTGTATGAACCGTCGCACATTCATTCTTCTAAGTTCTATAGAATCGCAGTGCGCATGCGCGAGTTGCAGGAGTTGATGTAATGGTTAATGTAGCTTCCGGTAGATGGCTCTGAAGTCGGCATTACCATCTTTGGGAATAAATTCCGAAATGCTAAAAAAATGGACGTAAACTAACTTCCCATTTCCTAACCTAACAAAACAGTTTATATATATATATATATATATATATATATATATTATTTATTTCCAAATGCAAACAAAAAATGGATGTAAACTAACTTCCCATTTCCTAACCTAACAAAACAAGTTACATGCATATTATTTAACAAACTATGAACTAATTTTACGTACGCTAACACTAAATATGGTTTTGAATTATTTTCAAATGTTGGTAACTGTGATGTGAGAGTCTCCTAGCGTATTTACATGAAGCATTTCCACGCCTGTAGAACTCGATGTACAAAATTTGTGTAATTTAGAAATATTTAAAAATCGTAAGGAATGTTTATAAAATAGTTCCAAAATGTTTAAAATAGTACCAAACGTTATTTTAAATGGTTGAAAAGTGTTTAGTGCATCAGTGGCATAAGAATATTGCATGGAAAATTGTGTGCGACGGTTTATACACCACAGCCGGCCATTACACGCTTTATATTAGCTTGACCTGTATCTATCTATCTATGTAACTGAATCTTTCATTGCGTTTTTCACCCACTTAAAATAATTGGATCGACTTGAAATTTTGTATACTTGTAAAGGACCTGTGACAATACAATAATTTCATATTTATTTTCTAAATCCTGGCCAGAATCATCAGAAAATCAAAAAAAGTGTTTTTGTATCTATGTAACGGAATCTTTGAACCCGATTTTCACCCACTTAGAAGCATTGGATCGACTTGAAACTTTGTATACTTGTAAAGGACCCGTGACAATAAAATAATTTCATATTCATTTTCTAAAATCCTGGCCAGAATCATCAGGAAATCAAAAAAAGTGCTTTTGTATTTATGTAACGGAATCTTTGAACACGATTTTCACCCACTTAGAGATATTGGATCGACTTGAAACTTTGTATACTTGTAAAGGACCCGTGACACTACAATAATTTCATATTTATTTTCTAAAATCCTGGCCAGAATCATCAGAAAATCAAAAAAAGTGTCTTTGTATTCATGTAACGGAATCTTTGAACACGATTTTCACCCACTTAGAGACATTGGATCGACTTGAAACTTTGTATACTTGTAAAGGACCCGTGACACTACAATAATTTCATATTTTATTTCTAAATTCCTGGCCAGAATCATCAGAAAATAAAAAAAAATTAAAACTGGTATAATAGGTTACGGACTTGTCGACTTTTTAGTCAATCGTTGTAAGAGCTCAGTTGGTAGAGCGGTGAACAAGTGGTATATAATTTCAGTAATCCATAGGTCGCTGGTTCGAATCCGGCTGGGGAGGATTTTTTTTAGAAGAGTAATACTTTTAGCTCATACTACAATAGTATGGAATTTAAAGATATTTACATTATTATCTTATTCTGTAAAATATTAAAACTAAAAAATAAAAAATAAATAATAGTTTTAAAAAACTAAAACAGCACGCTTTATTAGAAAACCGAACTCAAAAATGAAAAATAATTTTAATTTCCAACACGCTTGGGATAAATTTAAAGTGGTCAACAAAAAAATCATCTCCAACACATACAGAATAAAACTAGAATTATCAACAAAAAGAACATAATTTTACCATCAAAAGCGTGGGGTGCTTTTTATGATTTTTACATGTTCTTCTTAGAGACTTTACTTTTACCAATATATGTTTATTATCAAATATATTAATTGATATAGAGCACCCCACGCTTTTGATGGTAAAATTATTTTCTTTTTGTTGATAATTCTAGTTTTATTCTGTGTGTGTTGGAGAAGATTTTTTTGTTGGCCACTTTAAATTTATCCCAAGCGTGTTGGAAATTAAAATTATTTTTCATTTTTGAGTTCGATTTTCTAATAAAGCGTGCTGTTTTAGTTTTTTAAAACTATTATTTATTTTATCTTCATTTTTAATTAGTAAGTTACATATTGCATTTTGATAAAGTTTGTTCAAATAATTATATTAATATGCATATACATAAAATAATAATTATTATTATTGGAATTCTGTAAAAAGAGATTGCTTTTCTTCATAATCCAATTTTGTTAATGATTGTTTTATACATAACCTGGTATTTATTCAGATTCTTGTTTCCCTTGATTTTTTCATAGGCCTAATAGTGTGTATCGATTTTGCTTAATGCTCACAGGTATTATTTAACAAAATATTTCAACTATACCCAGTTCGCTCTTAAAGTGATCCTTGTCAAAACAAAACCATGTGACCTGCTCACTTTTCATTAGTTATGGACACCGACGTATGTTGTAGATGCAATAAGTACGCAAAAAAGTAGTTCCCATCATTAAATTAAAAATGTATCTTCTGAATATACTTGTTATTCTTCGAGAATGAAAATAATATTAAAAAGATACAAAATATTCTAAAATATATCTAATCAATAATTACAACTTAAAATAGTTTATTACATATGGGTGATGCATTTGTGTCATGCTTCAGTCCATTGTCATAAAACAAAATGGCGGAAAGTATCGAGTCTTCTGTTGCTGTGTTGTCATCTGTCAAAAGTGACAGTAATTGTGGCGCAAATGGCGGAAGGATCTTGCTTCTACAATGTATGTCGGTGTCCACAACCAATGAAAAGCGAGCAGGTCACATGGCCTTGTTTTGACGAGGATTACTTTAAGAGAGAACAGGGTATAATTGACCTATTTACTAAGGTTAAGTTACCTAGTGTTATTAAGTCATAAGAAGGGAACATGGGTGGAGTTTCTGGTAGCTAATGATAATCTATAAACTTCAACTTATCATTGTAGCCAACATAGTCTTTATAAATTACTGTGCACTGTTTAAATATTTACACCAAATGCACTATTAATACAGAAACCACACTAATAACTAATTAAACTGCAGGATAAACTTCTAGAATGTCTTTCATTAGTTTCTGGAAAGGATCTGATGATCTATTTTTGCTAAATATGATCAAACTCCAGAGAAAGTCCACTATTTGTCGATCGCTTACTACATGAATTTTTCTAAGTTCTACAGTACAAATACAAAAGTTGCACTAATGCTTAATACAGCTTCCGTTAGATGTCTCTTAAATTGGAGTTACTGACTTTTGCAATAAATTCCCAAACATTTATAGAAAATGGATATAAACAACTTCCCATTTCCTAACCTAACAAAATAAGTTACATGCATATTATTTAATAAACTATATACTAATCTTATGTATCCATTGGAACCTAACAAAATTAAGTTAATTTCTTAAAATATGGTTTGGAAATTAATTGAAAATATTGGATAACACCGATTTGAGAGCCATCTAGCAGAAGTCACATTAATTATTTGAACGTCTGTAAAACTCGAATCATAATATTTGCATAATTATATAAATATTTAAAAACCGTAAGAAATGTTGGATAATCTTTCCATTAAGTGCAGTGAGAATTTTGGCAGACACCACGCATGCGCCAAACGTGAAACAGTTTACTCTATGGAATATCACGATGCAGCCAACATTATACATGCTATTTAACAAACCTAAAAGCTAACCTAATGCAATTTAAGTACTCTAACCTGTGAAAGAATGCAACGCCCACAAATAAATAGTAAGTTCCCAAATTCTGAAGTACATAACTTATGTTGGCTGCACTGTTGTTGTATAGAATATACTTTAAAAATATGGCTGCCACATCTTCATGTTACGTATATAGTTAAATATTGTTGAAAAATATGTTAAAATAATCATTAGAAAAAATGTAAAATTTGTTGTAAATGGTGGGAAATAATTTGAAAATAAAACCCTATTGGTGCATGTGCGGTGTGTCTGCCTTGGACTTACAAAAATTTCTCACTGCGCTTAATGGAAACTTCAGCCAAAAATTGTTTTAAATATTTTAAAATATTAAAAAATGTTACTAAATACAGAAAAAGAGTTATAATTCAATATAATAAACTGAAAAATCAATGGTAAATCATTCTAAACTTGAGCCTTAGTGCTCTATAGAGTGTACATGTTAACCGAAACTGGAATATGCATGCGATATTATGGCGCAAGACAGCAATGTAGTCTAGTGTGCAGCTGTGGTGCATATAAGAGTGAACAGAATACAGACGCAATGGTTCTGTGTGTAGTATACCTCATTTCCCAACCAACTAAAGTACTTTCCCTGGTTATTACAAATGGTAAATGTGTGCAGTGCAGCAATGGCATAAAAATGTTGTATGGAAAATCATGATTTACAAATTCTAGACCTCAGTCCAAACTCCTACCTGAAGATAAATCTGGTTCGAGTATTTTATTTTGGTTAGCTTTTTAAGTTTAAGGCCGATATTCAAGAACCAAACTTTCTGCAAATAGTGACTCTCAGCCCATCTCTCCGTTGTTAACTATGTGGGTCATGCAGAACCTACTCTAACTAGCTCACTCTATTCAACATCATGTGCTAACATTTTTTTTTAATTCCGGGAACAATTGAAAGATGACAGCCTCAGCTTATGGAAGACTGAGATGGCATGGCCTAGAGAGCTTGGTTCTTGAATAGCGGCCTAAGACTTTAATCCAGTTAGTGTCTTCTTCTTCTTTGTCAGGCTCTACGACTTCCAGTGGAATGTCTTGGCCTTCTCAACCAGTTTACGCCACTTCTTCCTATCTTGTGCAGTAGATTTCAAATCAAAAATCCCCATCTCTCTCAAATCCTCAATTATGTCATCCTCCCATCGATCCTTGGGTCTTCCCCTTGGTCTTGTTCCCTGTGGCTTCCAATTCAAAATATCATTCGGCAATCTTCCCTTTGGCATTCTTAGTGTATGTCCAAACCATTGTAATCTTTTGGATTTGATGAAACTAACTATATTTTCTTTATTATTCTTGAGGTATAATTCGTCATTCCTTCTCAACCTCCAATTTCCATTTTCCTTTACTGGACCTAGCACTCTTCTAAATATTTTCCTCTCAAACGTTAATAGTCTTAATTATCTGCTTCTTTTAGTACCCAGGTTTCAGCTCCATAACATATGATTGGTCTTATTATTGCTGTATATAATTTGAATTTAACATTTTTTGATATTAATTTGCTTTTGAATATATTGAAATTAGCAAAATATGCTTTATTCCCTTGCGATATTCTTGTTTTGATTTCTTCTTCAACAGTATTATTATTGTTTAGTATTGTGCCTAGGTACTTAAAGGAGTTAATTTGATCAATACAGTTACTATTTATAGTTAGTTCAGTCAAATTTGTTTTATTTCTCATACATCTTAAATATTTTGTTTTATTTAGATTGATTACAAGCCCATATTTTATACTTTCATTTTTCAATTTGTCAAAGGTTTCCAGTAGGGAATTTTTTGTTCTTGCTGTTATTATTACATCATCAGCATATGCAAGACATTGTTTTAGTCTTGTTGAAATATTTCCTCTTAGATCCAGCCAGTTAGTGTCAGTATTTGTATTTTTGTTAGCTTTTTAAGTTTAAGATTTTAATATTGGGGCTATTATGTTGTATAGATATTTGGGATATTTATTTTATGGTTGGCAACACACATGTTCCTCAGTGAAACATTTTCTAAAGCAATAAAATTTTGGCAAATTATTTTTATATAACCAAAACCTAACTTTTAAGGCATTGCCCAAATAGAAATTTGAAAAATAATTTTTTTTTAAAAGGTCATTTTCGATACACTCTAGTACACATATAATTTCTTGAAAACAGTCATAGCTTTAGCTGGTATTTCATTATTCACTTTTGTAAATGCTGTATAATTTTATTCCAGGGTGACATAAACAGCAAATGGCAACATGATATGTTTGATGGATCTGGAACAAAGAAAATGGGACGAATGAGTGGTTTTAGTGTTGGAAATACTGGCAGTGGACCAGCCAAACTTCTTGTTTCGAACTTAGATTTTGGTGTTTCAGATTCTGACATTCAGGTAAGTCTAAAATCTATCTTCAGTATTGTATACCTAAGACAAAAAAAAATGGGACTCTTTTTTTTCTCTCTTCTTTCCCTCCTAAGATGTAGCATCTTGCCATAAATATTGATACAGAATTTTAAAATATGCTGAATAAACTATTTTGAGAGTTATAAATTACTGTTATACTTAATATTTCCTTGTTCATTATGAGTTGAATGAAGAAGGAAGCAATTGTCTTGAGCTTTCGAAATGGAAAGAGAAAAAATATGAGATCATATAGCTATGGTAACCTTACATATGGTTAGGAAGTTTGCAGGTGAAATTTTTCAGATTCCAAAGAAGCTGAAAAATGCCAAAATATTTGTGTACCAGCTATTGAGTAGTCATTTATACTGGATCTATGAACAATTGACTGATGCAAGGCAGGCCTCGAACTATAAAGACTCTTCCAACACAGAAAGTTGTGGTGGATCATATTTGCCAAGTCCTGTCCAGAAACCGTCAGTTAAGAGATAGCTCAATGTATCAGAAACATTCTTCAATTGTGAGAACACTGGATTGTACTTACAAGTAAACCTTCTCTTCTTTGATACTGGTTTTCTGGAAACCCATATATTTTCTGAAAGGATATGTCACAAGTAGACAACCTGTGAAATCTTAGGGGCAGAGGGACAAGCGTTCAGAAGCTATAGGACCCACAAAGTATCAGTAAAGTGTTGGAAACATGACACCAAAAGTCACTCAAATGCTCGTTTCACATATTTATACTCGTATATACTAATAATATGGTAGGAAGGTGGAGCTCTCAATATAGAGGAAGAAACAACTCGTTGAAAAGAAACAATATATGTTGGGATGTTAAAAATGCGTGTTGTTATTGACTTCAAACAAAATCTTTTACAAGAGGCAATCAATGTGCAATTCATCAAATAAACAGTGAGACAGGCAGATAGTTCACAATGGGCATATTTTACAAAAGCGATAGCCTCACACTTTTGTTCACTCATCATTTGTCAGTGACTCGAAGCAGTAATCCATTGGCACAACCCACATTCTAGGTTTAGCATTCGTCCTTATAAAAAAAGCATACTTAATTAAATTCTTGAAACAAGGAGCACTGTACTGATAAGGGAAAAGGGCTGCATGGCCAGAAAACTATTGTCATGCCAAATGTGCTCCTGTGTCTCGATAATGATTGTGTCTGTTATGTAACAAACAAAAGATTTGCAGTGTCTGAAAAAATAAATATCTTTCCCGTACAACCTTTAGGTATGAGTTCTTTTTTGTAGGACTTTACCATCAGGTACTTCGGAAGCAGACAATGCATTATTTTTGTTAGAACACCATGAATCCACTAAAAGCAGAATTTTCGTCCTGTCGTCAGGCATACTTGGCCAAAATACATCATGATAGGACCGTTTGAGGTCTGCTTTTGACATGTTCGCTGTTTTTCCAGCATATGAACGTATATTTGGAGGATCAGCCAGCTTTGACTGCGGGAATTTTCCAGATGGCTCGGATACAAACATATACGTTGGCAGCAGTATTTCGCCTTCCATTGAAATTGCAGGCATAATCATTAAACTGTGTTGTGTTGCAGAGATTGATCCAACAACCGTGTGAACAACTGTTGTTCCTCTGATTCACATGATTTGATGCCATGTCTTTGTCAAATTTGCTCTGTTCAGCATTGAAGACGTGTCAGTAGAAAGTGTTCTTTAACGATGAGGTTGCGAATCTTCACAACAAAATTATCACACCTCTATGACAAAATTGACTCCTTATCCTGCCAATTGTGTGGGTTATTGCTCTGTCAACAATGTTATTCCGCTTCTTGAAGTGAAGTATTCAGGAAGCAGAAGCATTAAAATCGATTGTATTTTGCGGATCCATCACTATCTTAAGTTGCATAGCCCACAGTCACAACGTCTGATTGTGAATAATTGCTCCTTCTATTTCCTTCTCTTTGAAAATCTGCAGGACAGCCTGATTGATTTTTTTGTATCGATGGATTATTCAATTTTTTTTCCAAATTGTACAGAATGTTCATGTTCTTAATTTTCTTGAACTGATTCATTACTGTCGCATGCGATAGACATATTGTCCGAGGTTCACCCGTCGTAGGATCTGTGGTCCAGTATACTAAAGCGTGCTGCTTGTAAGCAGTCCAGTCCTCTTCTGTCACATCACTGGACCATCATGCTTTTGCCTTTTGGGCGAAGGCATATACTTGGATGCTGATGAACTCGAAGTACAGGAAGGTGACTGTTGCGAGTGTTGCTTTTCCATATCATCTCCGAAGTCCATTTCCTCGTCCCATTCTTCTCCATCACCTCCAGCAAATCCTAATGTCTGGATCTCTTCCACAATCTCCATATAATTTTCCAGGAGAGTAATGTGTTTTATCATCTCCGATTCCTGGATGTTCGGAGATTGATTGCTTGTTCCGAATCGGGTGACCAAGACAGCCACAATAACTTTAGGATCCATCTGCAATGTAAGAAGAAGACATACAATACGATAGTACATGACAGCCCATAAGGGAACATACAAGAAATAGACACGTCATAACGGGAATATGTCCATCTGTACACACTTTACTGACACTTTGTGAGTCCTATAGCTTCTAAACGCTTGTCCCTGTGCCCATAAGATTTCACAGATTATCTACTTGTGACGTAAGCTTCCAGAAAATATATGGGTTTCCAGAAAACTGGTATCAAAGGAGAGAAAGTTTACTTGTTACGATCTATGGTACTATTTTTTGCATGTGTGGCAAAACTGTAAGTGAACATGTTGCAAAAACTACTGATCTTACAGGAATAGGTAAAACTACAATATACAAGATGAAGAAGCAGCATAGCAAAGGAAAATTATGGAACATCAGGCAAGAAGTATCCAAACCATGCCCATTTATTATTTTTAGTATTATTTTTATTTTATCATTATTATTATTATTTTTATGTAAGGAGCAAGTCCTCTGGGAAGGACTTTAAACCGTGGGTCCCGAGTCTGAAGATTTTCAGGCTCGCAAAAAATCCTTAAGCCTGAATGAAAAGGCCTCTAAGCAAAATTTACCAAATTTTCCCATTCTAGTACTACCTTGGTTTCCTAGATGTCAATATGAGGCGGAACGCTGACCATGGACCACTCAAATGACATCTATACGAAAACAAGTGTAACTAAATTTGTATGATTCAAATTCTTCCCTGTAGGGGGAGAGCACCTAAATCTCTGTTAAGGGAAACATGGGCTTAAAAGAAAAGAAGATATGTAATATGCCTAGAGTATTAGAGCGGAGTTCCATTGCAACTTAATAGTATAGTAAAAAAATAATATAAACATGTAATTTATTCAAATAGCTATGAAAAGCGAGCAGAACTGTAGTGCGTTTGAAGCAGTCGTTATTACCAATTGGTCACAGTTCTCCCTAACCCAACTTCCTATGAGTGGCTTTAGTTTACAGATACCTGAGGACTGTAGTTGACTTTGTTTGTGTTCAGATTTGTAAATATATAATCATTTGCCTGTTTTTACAGGAGTTGTTTGCCGAATTTGGACCTTTGAAATCTGCAGCCGTTCATTATGACAGATCTGGTCGATCACTTGGCTCTGCTGATGTTATATTTGAAAGAAAATCTGATGCCATAAAAGCAATGAAACAGTACAATGGAGTGCCTCTTGATGGTATGTTTCTACATGATACTTATTTTAAATTTTTTTTTTTTTTTAATTATTAGTTGCTGCATTCTGAGAGTACAAGTTATTTCGAATATACATATTTTTTTCTTTCCTACACATATTATCTATTATGGTATTTTAGTTTTTTGTCATTGAATTTTTGTGTAAATAAAATTTTAGTTAATAGATTTGCTATAGAGAGGACCCAACAGTGATGGTGCAAAAATCTAAAGAAGCAAGAAATTGAGCGCAAAAAATTATGCTCTTTTCTGCGTTTTTTCACTCTCCATTTTTATAATATAAAGTCATGTCAATCTTTATTTGTATCATAACATCATTAAATATGAACCTAACTCAGAATAACAGAAGAAGCAACTTTTAATATGTCCATAACATCACTTTTCTCTCTTTTTATTTTTTTAAGTCCCCCCTCAGGGGTCCTCATCTAGGGGATATGTGGATGGCGACCACAAGGTGTCCAAGCTGTGCAAAACATTTCTTCCACTTACTTGTGTTTTGCACTCTTTTAACTTTACTATCTAACCTCTCTTGGTTAACTCTTGTTTTTTCCGACACCGACGCTATTAGGGCATCCGAGGGCTAGGGAGTCTTTCCTTTCTTCCATTTCTTCTTTCCTTTATTTTCTTTTCTTCTCCAGAAAAGCCTGACCAGAGGCTATAAGATGGCAGCCCCATCATTGGTCTTGCCTTCCTTTGGCCAGCAACCAATCGAAGGGACTATTATTATGCTTTCAAGTCTTATACGAGAATTTCCCTCAAATGCCGGAGGGAAAATTTTCTATAGGATCATAACAGGCCTTGGCCTAATACTTGGAAGGAAGAAGAAGAAGAAGTTATCTTCCACCCATATGCCCCCTTAAGTCAATCCATAAAACTTGATTTTTCACTTAGCTTTCCATCACACCAAAACAATTTCTTTCAGTTAGTCTCAGATCTTAGTTGCTTGCCTGTGGGTAAGAAAAATGCCGTGAACTAATTGCACCATTATATATATATATTTATTTTTTTCCCCCTGTGGTGCATTCGAGATGTCTGAAGTCAGGTCTATTGTTATGGTAACAGTAATGGGTACATCCGCTGTGGTCTCAGGGTAGCATGCTGTCTTGTCACACAGTGGGCCCGGGTTCGATCCCCGGTCGGGACAGTTTCTGGGTGAGGTTTTTATCGGGGTTTTTCCTCACCTGTAAGACATATGTCAGGAAAACTTTAAGGCCCAAACAGTCCCCGAAATCATATGGCCATCACAATCATCATCATTCATATTCATCTTAGGTTAAGCTTAGGATTAGGGACTCTCCTGGTGCACCATTATCATCACCCATCATATCATTGTGGCAACGTAACCCTGCCTTCCAGGTGCCCCAACCTCAGAAGTGGGTAACAAGTACGCCATGCCAGGAGAGAAACCAGGAATGTCGAAAGACAAACCTGGGGCATTTGAAAAAAAAATTATTACCATTCCTGTTATAATTCATTTTACTGTAAACACTCAAATAAGCTTTTTATAGTGGTTAAGCGTTTGACATATCCTCTTGTGGAACCACAAATGGAATTAGATGTTTGCTATTAGTATTTTTGTATCATAATTTACAGAGTAGGGCAAACTATATATATATATATTTAAATGTTATGTTATAAATATTAATACTTTCTAATATTGGACAGTATTACTTTGAAGAGAAAAATTAATGTTTTTTTTTTTTTTTTGTTCCTTCAGGAAGAGCAATGAATATTCAGATGGCCACATCAGAAATACCTTCTGTTTTAAGAGGTGGTCGTGTTGGTTCAAGTGGTTATTCACAAGGTCGAACGCAATCCAGAGTGGGCGGTGGTAGAGGAAGAGGTGGTAAGTTATTCTGAATCTATGTAGTCTTAACAATTTTAATTCTGAGCTAAGTTCCAGTTGCTCTGTAAACAAACTTGCATAAAATATTACCCATCTATTGGGGAAACAGCACTACTATTTTTAACCACCATATGACTGAATTATGTATGGAATTGTCAATTATAGAAACATTGTTCTTAGGCAATATATTATATGTGAAATAAGACTGAATACAAAATAATTGTTTATGACAAAAAAATATATATGGTTCTACCTAATCAGACATTCATGCTTTTTCCATGATTTTTAGATATCCTTTATTTAATGGTACAATTTCATTATGAGTAGAATTTATGCTCCATGCTGACTCACCTGTGAATTCTGCTGTTATTTTCACCACATCCTCAATGGCTAATATGGGATTTTTTCACTAAACTTTTTAAAAACATTCAAAATAATTTGTTTCTCTCCGCTTTTCAAATGCTTTCCTCTACAGAAGCAGACATTTTGAAACAACTGGAATTCCAACATATTTTGCATTAAATTAATATTGGGAACCTAAAGTTATAACTATGATAGAAATAAGTAAATTAATGAACACAAATTATTGTAATCAATGGTAAAGAGAAAAATTTTTGCCTGAACCGGGAATCGAACCCTGAACCTTTAGCTTTCTGTGCTAAAGTTCTGACCACTGAGCTAATTCAGCCTGAATTAGGGGTTTGATTCCCAGTTCAGCAAAAGTTGTTCTCTTTATCATTGATTACAATATTTTGCATTGTTCATGTGTTAGAATAAAACATTACTTATTATTTTTAATCTATTAAAATTGTAATTATACATTTTAAGATTCTTCCATATATCGATACTAGTAAAATTCATGGTAAGTTTCCATTGAGGTATTAGTTCACAGTAATATAATGTATGGTTAAAAACTATAAAATAGTTAGTTACCTTGTAGGTCCGTCTCCTCAACTTAAGTTATTTTAAAACTCTGTAGGCCTTTTGGGACTAGTCCCATCATCAGCAGAATGCATTAGGTCCGTTCTTGTTGAAGCAGGGTCAACAAAAACGGGCCTAATGCATCCTGCTAATGATGGGACTAGTCCCGAAAGGCCTACAGAGTTTTAAAATAACTTAAGTTGAGGAGACGGACCTACAAGGTAACTTTTTATAGTTTTTATCCGTGCATTATATTACTGTTCTCCCATATAACTTATATAGACATGTGCTAGATATTAAGTATTTTTATTTTGAGTGATAGAAAGTGAACTATATTTTCTTACATGCTTAAAGGTAAAACTGTTATTCAACCAATGAAAATGCAGTCATACATCTGGTTTGTTTACATTACAACTGGAACTTAGCTTGAATTAGTATAGATTCCTCTATATGCTATATTTTTCCACCCTTAAATAATATCTAAGTTAATAAATTTTGTATATCTAAAAATTGGAATATAAAATAAAAATTCTCCAAGTTAATTTCATATATAATGCTTTTTTTTAATGTATAGAAATGCTAATAACATATTTTGCATATAGGCCTACACAATAAAGCCTTCTTGTTAAAGAAGCTGCTAGATGGCATGTAGAATAAAAATTTCATAGCCTCGGTGCACTGGAATACAATATGTAATCGTTTATATATATATATATATTGTAATTTAGATTTAAGACTTTTCTTTTGTATTTTTTTTTTAAACCTGGTTGAGTGGTAGACAAGGCCTTAAGGCCTTAACTCTGCCAGGTAAAATAAAGCTATTATTATTATTATTATTATTATGTAACTGAATTATTAAAAATATTTCATTATTCAGTTTTGTTCAGATTTCAAACATTTTTAATTAATTGAAAAACCTAAAGAAAAGTTTGTACATTGTTTAATATATAATTTAGGCTGTAACAGTCCTTGATACATTGAATTTTGTCCATGATTCTTATAAGTTTTATAAAATGGGGCTCGGTTGTAAAACATGTTAACTGACAAATTCTTAAAAAATGAGTTGTAAAATGCAAACTGTGATATGTACCTCCTGAAGCATTAGGTGCACGTATTTTTTACATCCGTAAATAGATGACATGGTCAATAGATGGCAAATAAAATTACGTGCTCCAAATGCTTCAGGAGGTCACATATTACAGTTTATATGCTACAACTCAAATTTCAAGAATTTGTCGGTTACCATGTTTTATAGCCGAGCCCTTCAAATGATGCGGAAAATATTAAGTATCGCGGTATAATTCCATCCAGAAGCATTTACAAGGGAATTTTTAAGCTTTACTGGGTATGATAGTTGTGTAAAAATTTCCAAATATGTCTTCTTGAATAAGAAGCCGCCAGATGGCATTGGAAGCAAATGTTCTCTGCCTCAGGTGAATTGGGTATTGTAAGAAAGAAAAATATTTCCATTTAAATTGAGATACCTGCATAGCACAAAGGTAGTGCACTGGTGCATTAAACCAGAGGTCTCAGGTTCAAATCCTAGTTCAGGCATAAATTTTTCTCTTAAAATATGTCATTGGGTAATTTTTTTCTCACTTGCCATTGCATGTGACCTCTATTGGTACTATGGGTATATGCATGATAAAAAAAACATGTCTACCTCTTGTATGTTATTCGGTTGATACTAGTACAGTAGTGGCAACCCTGCTCAGCATTATCTGATGTTTTAAGGGCACAAAAATCCTGATCACGAGTTCCTTCTAAAGGGACGTAAATCAGTGGGTCTTAGATTTACAGCAAGTAAAAGAATCTCAAGGATGATGAACTTTGAACAATTTTTGTCAGCCATTTCACATCCAAAATTGAATTATGGCACCGAGTTGTTAAATAAAATATTAATCTAAACTATAGGTGGTGTAAATTAAATTTAATAGAGGTATATTAGTTGATTTGGAAATTCCTCTCAAAAACTTATTATTTTTATTACTTTTCTTCACTGTAGATAGCATTAAAATTATTGCAATTTAATTTGAGCATTTGTAACTTACAGGTATGCGTCGAGGTGGCAGGGGAGGTTCAAGAGGCCAACAAAGAGATGTCCCTACTTTTGAGCAACTAAATGCAGAACTTGATGCCTATATTAACAAAATAAAGTAAAGCGTGTTTTTATTGTTGTGACGATGAATAAACGAATCCTGAGAGACGAGATTTGTGAAAGTTAAATCGTGTGTTGTGTGACTGCAAGGAAGGAAGAATGGCACTATCTTACTTGCCGTGTGTCCATCAACATTCTTATTAATTTCGTGTTTTATCAGAATGTACAGATCACAATTTGTTCACTACAACTGTTTATATTCAGCAAGAGGAAAGTAACCATATTAAATCTTTTGTAAGATTTCAGCACTCAATTAAATTTTCATGCTGAATTTTTATAATATATGAGGGAGAATCAAATATAAACCGGAATTATTGTTTACAATTTTATTGAATTAACAAAAAAATACAAAACCACAACCTCATTTTTCTACATAGTCTCCTGTATTTCCAATGCACTTTTGCCATCGAGTTGGCAACTTTTTGATGCCGTCCTTGAAGAATGAGGGATGACGTGTAGTCAGCCAGGGGGCACGAACTCCTCTGCCGCTGTATTGTCACCAAACTGCCTTCCTCCTGGGTCTTCTTTCAGTGGCCCAAACAAATGGTAGTCACAGGGTGACAAATCTGGACTGTAAGGGGGATGTTCCAGAGGTATCCAATGCATTTTCGTCAATGTCCAATGCATTTTTTTTGTTCCTGGCCGAGGAGCCGAGGAACCCATCTGGCAGACAATTTTCGGAATTTGAGTTCATCACTGATGATGGCTTGAACACTTCCGAAGCTTATTCCAACGTGTGAAGCAATTTCAGAAATTGTTACACGCCGATCCTCCTCAATAAGGTCCCGTACAGCACGAATGTTGTCTGCAGTGATGCTTGTTCATTGCCGTCTTTGGTAGGGCTCATTTTCCACTGAATCCCGGCCTGCTAAAATTTTTTTGCGCCATTCATACACCTGCATCTTCGAAAGGATTGCTTCCCCGAACTGCGCATGGAGCCTTCTCAAAATTTCAGAAGGTTTAGTGCCTTCTTTCGCAAAAAACTTGATAATAATGTGTTGTGCAACAGACGTGTGTACCTCTTGCTTGCTCATGGCATACTGAAGCAAGTGGCTGCTCTTTGGAGTGCGACACATCAAGATCCCTACTCCAGACACCCCCACCAACTTCCCCTCCAAACTGCAACCTTTGCAGTTTGCTACCAGAGCCTCCAGATACAAATTCCGGTTTATATTTGATCCACCCTCGTATTATTGGATATTTATGTGTTAAATGAGTCTGATGTATTTTGGATTAATGTATTTGTAAATTAAATTCAAAGTTTTTTTTATATACAAATCAGAACTGAAAAAACCTAGTACTTCATCACAATTTACAGATTAATTTTGCATAAATTACAAAATGAAAACTAATTTGAAATATTTTGAACTGTTGTATGTTGTGGTACTCTGTACATAACAATCTACCTAGTGTCATTTATTTTTTAAAAATGCAGGGAAGCATAACTTAATTAGAAAATGTTATATATTAGAAGTATAGAAAATTTTTCACAAAACTTGTAGTGATTGGTATTATACAGAAGAGAATGTGAGCAAAAAGAGTGATTTGTGATGAACGAACAGTAGATAAAGACAGGATATTCATGCAATTATTATTATTTTTTAAGTATGCAGTGTGCAATACTCTCCTAAATGTGCATTGTTGTGCTGTAGTATTTTAGGATTTTTCAACTCTTTATTTCCGCTGAGGTGGCATTCCAGTTCCAAATCTCTTCCTCATGTTTTGACTCAATTCCATGAGAAAAATATTATACCTAAATCGGGATTTGATCCCAATATCTCTCTGATACTGTACACCAGTGCTCTAATGATTTAAGCTACTATGCTTCCGAGATATTGGGTTCATCTTTTTTAATCCTTATTTAGGCATATATTCATTTGTCATTCAGGTAGAAGCGATAAATTTAATATTAAGTATTGGAACTATTACTCTTTTTACTTTCTGGTTTTCCTGTTCCTTGCAAATGTGGCCTAACAGCATTTCTGTGCAAGTATATTGTACACAACAACACTAATGTATAACTATACCATTATATTACAATATAACGATACTACAGCACAACAGCATTATTAAAGATAATTTTTTAATATCTTTATTTTTATTTTACAACACACAACTAAGAAATAAATAATTTTAAAATGTTCATTTCTTGGATTTGTGCATGTGTCTGATAAAATGCTCTTTTTTTACTACCTATATTAACTATTTTGTCTGCATTAAAAATCTTTTACAAATAGAACTATTCTATTTACATATATGTACCATTTTTAAAATAGTGCAAATTTTTGCATTTTACCATGCATTAATTGCATTGATTTTTTAATTTCCACTTTCTGGAAGCATTTTCTTTCAATATATGAATTTTTCTCTATTTCTGATTTTTTTAATGAAATATGTAAGATAGTGGAAAAAATCATAAACTCAACAAGAATATAAAATTCCTTTTAACACTTGTCTAAAAAATCTCGCATAGAAAAGTTACTTTATTAAGGTAGAATATACCTCATAGTGAGAATTCCTAAAATAAGTAAGTTACTTTGTTTTTTTCTTATGATAACTATTTTATCTAGGTTTCAAGAATAATCCATATAATATACTTCCCAATGGGTTGATTCCACTAATTAGGCTCTGGAAAAATACAGTCTTTGATTTTTTCCGGTATCTTTTATTGAATTCATTGAACTATTTAAGATTGAGGCTAGAAATAACCATTTTCAAATCTGTCCTTAACTAACAGGGTAATAAACAAAATATGTGATAAGAATTAAATTAATCTGATTTCTTCTTACCTCATACTTCTATGTTTTTTTTAAACATAGCACTGCAGTATCAGCGACCTATTGTCACCATCCTCAGCTGTTTTCACGACTCAATTTTTTTCTTTTGCCGGTAATTATCCAAATTGCCATTGCTGTTCTTTTGAAGGAATTATTTTTTAAACTGCCATCTGGTGCTGTGTTTAAAACACATAGAAGTATGAGATAAGAAGAAATCACGATTCATTTAATTCTTATGAATTGAACCTCATAATGTTAAAAATTCCCAAGTGTAATATACCAAAATATGTATTCATATTTAATTTTAGGAAGTGATATTTTGAGGTTATTTTAATTATATTATTTTTGGTCTGATCATCTTACCTCAATAATAATGTTGATTTGTTTTTGAACATGTTTCAAAACAATTCTGTTTTATCATCAGCTTGTCCAGTCTGGACGATAAAACAGAATTGTTTTGAAACATGTTCAAGAACAAATCAACATTAATATAATATGTATTAATATTTTAAAGATAAGATTATATACACTATTAAACTTAAAAGACATGCTGATTATGCATGATTTTGTTTCAAAAAGGCCAACAATTACATAAATAAGGTGAGTCTGTTAACAAACTCACCTTATTTATTGAGAAGAACCTCATAATATTACTTCCTATTGCAATTTTATAACCAACAATTACACATTTAGATTTAGGAAGTGTTGGAAAGGTTCATTACTAGTTTGATTATAAAAATAATTTACATGAATATCTTGTCTTTAGTAATAAACGTCTGTAAAATAATACTAGAAAATTTGTAAGACATTTGAAACTGCCATGAAGTTAAATGAAAGAGAACATTGAAGTTACTTTTGAAAAAGAGGTGAATAAAATATTAATTTACAGAGTTCAATCAGTAAATACATTATTTATTAAGATAAAATCAAATGTTTCATACCTTTCATATTAATCTTCTAAGTACATGATGATTTTGGATTTATGGCGAACCTATCCTCAATACCATTTTGCCAACTGATGTTATGTCGATCGGAAGAACCACTTCTTCTGAACATCAGTCAACAAAATGGTACTGAGGATGGGATTGTGATCTATTTAGAAGAGTAATATGAGGAGAGGTATGAAACATTTGATTTTATCTTAAATTAAACCTCACAGTGATTTATTCCTATAAAAGTTTGACATTATTTATTATTATTTTTATGATACCTTATATTAAATGACTGCAATAGAAGCTCAATATAATGCAGTTTGCAATTGATTTAGATACACATTCAATACATTATTTAGTGGTTCAGTTTCATTTAATAGGTAGAATTATATTTGTAACAACTTGTTTATTCATGCAATCTAATCCCGGTTTCCAACTTCCATTCTAAGAATATTAACATTATAGTACAGATAGAAAATAAATCCTATTATTTTTTAAAATTATCTGCTAAAGGTTTATTTTATTTCTATATATCTGAAGACAAAGCAGAAAAAGTTTCAAATCATATGTCTCATGTTTAAAGATAAGCTTCAAAATCTCATATAGCAGAATTGATATATAAAGTGTAAATTTGTGAAAATAGATGTGTATTAAAATATAAAAATTTTGCTCTAGAATAGGACATAAAATCTCTTTTCCACTTTGTCTTCATTTATTCATATTATTTCATTGCCTTGGGGACACAAAAATGTAATTATGAATTCTTGTTATTAATTACATTAATCTAAGTGACTGCTAATGACAAATGAGGGAAATTTTGAGGAATTGGCTGAATTCAAATACCTAGGAACAATAATCACAAATAGGAATGAGATGCACAAACAAATTAAACATAGGCTCAATTCTGGAAATGCATGCTATTATGCATTGCAGAGACTTTTGATGTCCCAACTCCTTTCAAAAAACGTTAAGCTGAAAATATATAAAACTATTATTCTACCAGTTATATTATATGGGTGCGAAACATGGACTCTTACTTTAAGGGAGGAAAGGAGATTACGAGTATTTGAGAATAAAGTTCTTAGGAAAATTTTTGGACCAAAGAGAGATGAACAGACAGGTGAATGGAGAAGACTACATAACAATGAACTACATGGTCTTTATAGGAAGCCAGATATAATAAGAACAGTTAAGTCCCGTAGACTGCGATGGGCAGGACATGTTGCGCGTATGGGGAATGAAAGACGTGCATGGAAACTTCTTGTAGGAAAGCCAGAAGGAAAACGCCCAGTTGGTAGACCAAGAATGAGGTGGGAGAACAACATTAACTATGATTTGAGGGAAGTAGATTATACAGGGAATGATTGGAAAGCATTAGCTCAGGATAGGGATGTATGGAGAGCTTATGTCCGTGCGGCCATGAACCTACGGGTTCGATAGTGCCAGTGAGTAAGTAAGTAATCTAAGTGACTTAAAGTAAAGTGATCCCACAACAGGCCCGGAGGCCCTTGGGGTAGTAGGAGGTTAAGGCTCCCACTTTTTCTAGACAATCGGCACTTTATGTCAGCCCTGCATGACAGCCACCTTTAACCCCAGAACAAGTGTCTGGTACTCATTTGAGTTAGAGGCTGAGTCGAGCCCAGGGCCATAGTGGCACCAGAGGGTTTGGGTCAGTTTAAAAACCCTGACCCCAACGGGACTTGAACCCTCGACCCTCCGGCTTGTAGCTCATCTAAGTGACTTAAGATGTTAATAGTACACAAAAGTGTATCTATAGTGATTTAGTTACAAGAATAAATTACTAAGAGTCGTTTTCACCAACAGAGGTAACTGTATTATGCCACTTTTCCCTTGCATAATGCATAGCTTAAACTGGCATAATACAAGATTAAATTAAAATGCTTCATACCTCACCTCATATCCAGTCTTATCTTAAATAAATATCATAGTGATTTTTTCCTATAAAAGTTCAATATAAGAGGCGTAATACAGTTACCCCTTTTTTTTAAAACGTTTATACAAATTAATCACTATGAGGTTTAATTTATGAGGAGAGGTAGGAAATGTTTAATTTTATCACAGTTGCCTCTTATATTTGAAGAGAAAAATTTTTGCCTACACCGAGACTCGAACCTGGGACCGTTGGCCTGGAAAGCCAAAGGTCCCAAGTTCGTGTCTTGGTCTAGGTGAAAATTTTTCTCTTCAAATATAATTTATCCTTCAGTGAGAAGTGTTAAATTCCCAATAAATGTCTTCTTAACTAAGAAGCTGCCATTTGCGAAGATAGAAACAAAGGTTTCAAAGCATTTGGCATGAGGGAATTACAACGTATATAAGAGAAAAATTTGCATCTAGATTGCAACTTGCCTCGGTAGCTCAGTTGGTAGAGCATTTGGCCCGGAAAGCCAAAGGTCCTGGGTTCAAGTCTCGGTCTAGGCAAAAAATTTTCTCTTCAAATATAATTTATCCTTCAGTGAGAAGTGTTAAATTAATAATAAAAATATCACAGTTACCTCTGTTGGTGAAACTGGCCTTAAGAGATAAACTTTTGCATTGCTTAAAACCAGTGGTACCAGCATGAATAAATTCGTGATATCAATTATGCCGTTGGTAAGTGGGATATCTGGAGAAAATATTATTGGGTCATTTGAAGTACAATTACATCTTTAAACTATAAATAAAATAAATTTACTGCCACAGTCTCAGGAAGTCCATATTTATTTTCTTCTTCTTCCTTCCAAGTATTAGGCCAAGGCCTGTTACGATCCTATAGAAAATTTTCCCTCCAGCGTTTTGATCCTTACGGGAAATTTTAGTATAAGACTTGAAAGCATAATAATAGTCCCTTCGATTGGTTGCTGGCCAAAGGAAGGCAAGACCAGTGATGGGGCTGCCATCTTTTAGCCTCTGGTCAGGCTTCTCTGGAGAAGAAAAGAAAATAAAGAAATGGAAGAAAGGAAAGACTCCCTAGCCCTTGGATGCCCTAATAGCGTCGGAGTCGAAAGAAACAAGAATTAACCAAGAGAGGTTAGATAGTAAAGTTAAAAGAGTGCAAAACACAAGTAAGTGGAAGAAATGTTTTGCTCAGCTTGGGCACCTTGTGGTCGCCATCCACATATCCCCTAGATGAGGACCCCTGAGAAAATACAAAAACACGATTGACAAAGAAAGGAGAAAAGAATACTTAAAATTAACTGAACTATGCATCAACCAAATGTTTTTTATATATAACAGGGGTTTCTATGTACAAAAATCTGGACTGTTAATGGGGAACCCATTATCCCCTTTTTTGGCTAATTTATTCATGAGTAATTTTGAAAACAAAATAACCAAAGCACATCTTCCCATGTTCAAATTTTGGTGCAGATACATAGACGATGTTGCCATAGTTGAAGAAAAACACATGGAAGATACCATAAAACTTTTAAATATACACAAGAAAATAATCAAATTCACACTAGAAAACAGAAATGAACAAACAATTACCGTTTTTAGATCTGAAATTACACAGGAATGAAGGAAAGAAAAAAATATAATTCAGCATTTACAGAAAAGTACCACATACATATAACCATATTAAATCAACATGTTTCAACCATATTTCACACAAAATGGCAGTCTTCAACAGACTAGTACATAGATTGATAAATATACCCAAGACAAAAAAAATTGTGAGTTAGAGAGGAAACATAATTAAGGTTGCAAAAGAAAATAGTTTCAGTGAAAAAATGAAACCAAAAAATTTGAGAAGTACAAAAAACAAAAATTGAGGAACGAAAGCACTCTTCAGATAGAAAAACCAAAAGATAAAAAAATACAGGAAATTCACATATCCAGATTGCAGTTTGGATAATTACTTTTTCAAAAGTACACCAGATGACAGTTTGGATAATTACCGGCAAAGGAAAAAATTGACAGTTGTGAAAACAGCTGAGGATGGGAACGATTGTTTTCCGATACTGCGGTGCTGTGTTTAAAGAAACATAGTTGTATGAGGTAAGAAGAATTCACAATTCATTTGATTCTTATTGAGAAAACCTCATAATGTTAAAATTCCCAAATGTATTATATTAACCCTCTGCATGCCACTGGTAAAATCTCTTGTGCCAGAGATTTAAATCGCACCCGCCGATGTGATCGACTTTGCAAGTAGTCTAAGTATATTGTCTGGCAGGTAATGGACAGGAGCACCAGAGCTGATCTAATCGGCTCATGACACTTAAAGGGTTAAATTCACATATCACCCTTGGGCGCACAACAAATTTCAGAAGATTTTTGGAAAATTTAATATTAATTAGTACCAAAGAATGATGATGGTAAAAAATCACGAATATATCAAATAAAATGTGCAGACTGTGATAAGATATACATATGGAATACAAAAAGAAATTTAACCATTAGAACTAAAGAAGACATAAGAAATGTAAAAAAAGGGGGAAGTAGAAAAATCTGCAGTGGCTGCTCATGTTTGGTCAGAAAAACACAAAATTATTAAAACAAAAATGAACTTACCATATGGGGGAAAAAAAAAAAAATACATATAGAAGAACAAGGAAAGAACTGGCAAATTTATTTATGAGCGATTTTGAATGTAAGTTGGAGGGAAAATTTTCTATAGGATCGTAACAGGCCTTGGCCTAATACTTGGAAGGAAGGAAGAAGAAGAAGAATCACTAAAGCACATCATACAAGTTCAAATTTTGAAGCAGATATGTAGATGATATAATTTGTATTGTAAAAGAAAAACATGTAGAAGATTCCGTAAAACTTTTAAATTTACAGAGTACAAACATCAAATTTACCAAAGATATAGAAGAAAATAAACAAATACCTTTTTTGGATCTTAAATTGGTCAGAAACGAGGAAAAAAGAAAAATTGAATTTGGGATTCATAGGAAAGAAACTCATACAGAAAATTTTATAAATCAACAAAGTTCAATCCAATTGGACATAAATTAGCAGCCTTTAATAGTTTAACTCAAAGATTGGTAAACTTACCCTTAAACGAAGAAGAATTCAAACAGGAGAAAAAAAAACATAATCAAAGTAGCAAGAGAAAACGGGTTTGATGAAAAAATGGTACACAAAAGGATAGAAAAGTATAAGAAACAAAAAATGATAAACAGAAGTACTCTTGAAAAAGAAAAACCACCTATGAAAAAATATAGGAAATTCACATATCACCCTTGGGTACACAATAAATTCCAAAAGACATTTGAGAAGTTTAATATTAAATTAGCTCTGAAAAATAACTACAGTTTAAATAAACTAATAAAAACCAACAAAAATGAAAAAACTGATAAAAATAAAAAATCAGGAATATATCAAACTGAATGCATAGGTTGTGAAAAGATATAGGAAAAACAAAAAGAAACCTAAAAATTAGAACCAAAGAACACATAAGAAATATTAAAAATGGGGAAATAGAAAAATCTGCAGTTGCTGCTCATGTTTGGTCTGAAACATAATACTGTATAAATTCAGACACTAAATTATTAAAACAGTTAGAAAATAGAAAAGAGGCTGACTATTTGGGAAATTCAGAAGAACAGAGTTATGAATTTTGAAATACCGACGAAGCATGACCTTGTTTGGAGGTTCTTTGGCCAACCACAGGATGGAGCTGACATAGACATCCAGGATGTGCAACATAAATCTAACCAGTCTGGACAAGCTGACGATAAAACGGAATTGTTTTGATACATGTACAAGAACAAATCATTTATTAATTAAATAAAAATAAAACGTAGTTTTATTTGATTTTCATATTCATTATATAATTCAGTGACAGCTGTTTCGGTACACTGTACCTTCTTCAGACATGTTAACAAAATCATAATTTGTTAACATGTCTGAAGAAGGTACAGTGTACCGAAACAGCTGTCACTGAATTATATAATAAATGATTTTGTTAACATGTCTGAAGAAAGTACAGTGTACCGAAACAGCTGTCACTGAAGTATATAATAAATATGAAAATCAAATAAAACTACGTTTTATTTTTATTCAATTAATAAATATGGATTTTCATCAAGTAAACACCAACTCAATTGATTACAAATCATTTATATTGAGATAAGATGATCAGACTGAAAATAATTTAATTAAAATAGCCTCAAAATATCACTTCCTAAAACTGAATATTAAAGAATTACGAATTTTGAAATTCCCGGAGAAAGGAACCTCATTAGTAAATTCATTGGACCAGAGGCAGAGAGAGGAGAAATCAAGGCCAACAATATGAGAAACTTCAGTCTGTAATCGCTGACGATGGGGCTAAGAAGCCTTGAAACATATGTTCGACAAAAACAACTATAAGAGGTAAGAATGAATAGACAAAATGTTTTAAATAAGTCCATATTTAATTTTAAAAATGCAAATTCGTGCAAAATGTAAAAAGTTATAAAAAAACATTTGCATAATAAGAATCAAATGAATCGTGAATTTTTCTTATCTCATCTATGTTTTTTAACACAGAACTACATCATTCCCATCTTCAGGTGTTTTCACGACTCAATTTTTTATGCAGTCCACTGCTGTGGTCGAGGTAGCGTGCTGCCTTGTCACGCAGCAGGCCCGGGTTCGATCCCAGGTCGGGACAGTTTTTCCTCACCTGAAGACAAATGTCAGAAAAACTTTAAAGCCCAAAGGTCCCCGAAATCATATGGCCATCACAATCATCATCATTCATATTGATCTTAGATTAAGCTTAGGATTAGGGACTCTCCTGGCACACCACTATCATCATCACCCATCATATTATCGGGGCAACGTAACCCCGCCTTTCAGGTGCCCCAATCTCAAAAGTACGCCATGCAGGAGAGAACACCAGGAATGTCGAAAGGCAACCTGGGGCATTTGCAAAAAAAAAAATGCCGATAATTTTCTAAACTGCCATTTGGTGTACTTTTAAAGAACTTTGTTCGTCTGGAACCTCGAAATTCACAGTTCTAGTATGGCTTTTTTGAATGCATATCTTTTCCCAAACTGTTAAATTCTTCTTCAATGCTAGTAAAATTCATGGTAAGTTTTTGCTGTGGTGTTAATTCACAGTAATATAATTCTATGATTTTCTAATATACTATGTACTGCTATAGCCAATTTTTCAATTTCACCATTTTTATGTCTCTAAAGTGTTCCTTTTTGTTTTTCCTATATATATATATATATATATATATATATACTTTATTGCAATCTTTGCAATTTATTGATAAATTCCAGATTTTTTATTGTCTGGGGTGTTACTTGTTAATCGGAGCCAATGTTACATTACTTTTTTCTTAAATCTTTTGAAATTTGTTATGAACTTCTGGATGGTAAGTAAATTTCTTGATTTTTTAATCTTTCTTGGAATTATGTTGCATAGTGGTGTATTCATGTAACCTATTTTGTTGTTTAAATTTCTTTAATTTCTTCTCTATTTGTCTTCGCCAAAACCATTTACGTTAGCTATGTGTAACAATATGACTATTCATTATCAAAATCCTCTACATTAAGTGGAATATTAATTAATACGTATAATAGACTGTTGAAAATTGCATGTTTATGTGATTAAAACCTGAAGATTTTATGTAGTTATCAGTATGAGTATCTTTCCTATAAATATTAAATTCAATTCTTTGCAGTTGCTCATTTCTTATTAGGTACATGTCTAAAAATGTTCTATTTCTGTAGTGAATTTCACCAGTTCATCTTGGAGATTAGGCAATTTCAATGCATCTTGAATCGATTACGGAGACTATTAACTCATGTCGCAAATGGTGGTCAATGACCAATCACGTTTCAACGAATTCTGTTTTACAGCAATGACAGTCGTGTTTCACCTCGCTGTTTATCGATTTCTCTTTATCAGCTCCTGCTTTTGTGATAAAGAAAGCTCCTCCTTTTTTAATATTCTGAACAGGTTAGACCATTATTTTCCCCCAACAAATACATTGAATATAGCAAATAATGAATAGATTCAGTGATTTTACTGAGGTGTTTATTCAAAATATAAATGATTAACCTATAATGTTGATTATAATAGTTTGATATGTTTCATTATTTCTCCACTAGAGTGCATTCTTACAATATTGCAATCCTATTTGGCAATAAATAATATGACCGAGTTGCAGTGAATGTACATAACCTCACATTTCTAATTTGTTTTCAAACATCGCCATTTACATATATAAATATTTTAAAACACCGGTAATTATATTCAAATAATTATTTTTAGTAAAGAGCTTAATTTTATTCGTTAAATAGTCCTAACAAATGCCACTCTTGATTTCCAAATTCTCTAGATAACCCATAAATAAAGTGGCCAAAAATGGGGAAAGTGGATTTCACATTGCCAATCCAGAAATTTGTTTATAAAATTTACCATTAAAAGTGAAAAAAATTATCAATACAAAGTTTGGTTAGCATTAAAATATTCTTTTTAGTGACTTCTGCTTTTAGTACCAATGTAGTGTTATTTAATTCTTCTACTAATCTTATAGAATTTTTTATGCTCTTATTTCCAAATTGAGATAGTTCACTAAATTTTTTGGCTAGCCATTTTGATATATTGTAGCATGGGGAGCCAACATTATTGACAATATGTCTAATTTTTTTTACGATCTTTGTTAACTTTTGGTAGTCCATATAATTTTGGATTATAAGAGTTTGATTTTAATGTATCTTGTTCCTTAATTATATGCATTATATGTTTTAACACTTACAGACCGGACTGAATTTAAATACCCCATGTCTCCGATCTGGCAGAATTTAAAGGGACAAACACAAAAATTTATAAATTTAATTACTCCTACAATTATTTTTATTTTCTCTCCAATAATTTATGTACCTAATCAACACACAATTTATAATGTAATTATAATAAAAAAGAAGTACTTACGTAAGTTGGTTGTTCCGGATACAAGTTTTAAATACCCTGAAGTTTTTACAAATTTGTTCATTACACAGAGATTTTTAATATAATCATTAGGTTCTAAATATATTATTAGTCTGTTTGTATTTGAGATGTACATTTTAACAACTGTCTACTGGTAACACATTACTCTAAATAATAGGCCTTTGCATGGTACACTTCAAAACACTCATTGAGACACAGTCCTACTTCACACTTTCGGCAGTATATGGAGGTGTACTTTTGTGCAGCCTTTCCTGTTTTAGGCTTATACTGCAGCCACTGATTCTCTGGTCTTGACGTTTTCACGACAGTGTTGCCGATATGGATATTCAGTGGGAGTGGCCGCTTTATGTATGCGGTTAGCAGACATACAGCTGATAACATCTCAGCAATTTCAAACCTTACTAGGTGGATTTATTTTTTTAAGAAATCCTTTATCAGGTTATAAATATAAGAAAAATGTCAGAGGTCGCAAGAATAAATGCAAATATAAAATTATTTTAACTTAAGTTATGTAGATAGGAAATAACACTATGAGGTTCTTTAATATTGTTTATTTTAACTTGTTAATTAGGGCCATCATTGATTAATATATGCACTAATGAAAACTTTGAAGTCTCTACATAAAAGTTATATAAATGTATATAATTAATGTAAACACAAAGATCGTAATAACAGTTTAAAGGCATGTGTGCAGCTAACGTACACATCATGTATCTCCACACCAGCAGAAGAATTCAACCTGTGTACATGTCACGTACCTCCACGCTGACGGGTTAACTATGAAATCCAATAATACCTTAGTTGCCTGCTAGATGTCTCATTGAGTCAGTGTGTTGACCACATGCCACTCATGACATCTTTGGGCAAGTAAGGTAACTAAAATGAACTTGGTCTATTAACTCCTGACAAAGGAGAGGTTATGGCGCAACATGGGCTATGCTATTAATCATCATCATCAATGAAAATTAAAAACTTAACATGCTGGTCAGCTACAAACAAAAATAGGTTAGTACTAGTTCCATCAGATAAATGTCAGCATATAATTGAGCCCTTCAGATTAAAATTGACCATATCAACCTTTGGTAAATTTACAAATGAGCACATTTACTGATAGCTCAACAGTATATTTATTTTTATATATTAAATTTGGGAATTTTTTTAACATTATGAGGTTCAATTCATAAGATTTAACAGTTTGGGAAAAAATATATATTCAAAAAAACCATACTGGAACCATGAACTTCGAAATTCCAGATGAACCGAGCTTGATTACAAAGTTCTTAAAAAATACAACAGATGGCAGTTTAGAAAATAATTCATTAAAAAGAACACCAGATGGCAGTTTAGAAAATAATTCCTTAAAAAGAACTTCAGATGGCAGTTTGGATAATTATCAACAAAAGTAAAAATTGACAATCGTGAAAACAGCTGACGATGGTGACAAGGAGTCGCCGATACTGCAGTGCTGTGTTTAAAGGAATATAGAAGTATGAGGTAAGTATATTTATGTTTATTACTGTATTTTTCTAGTGTTTCCAAGAGTCTATTAAAATAAATAAAATATTTGTTTTATGTATACTATTTATAATGTATGATTTAAACCAGTATACAGAATACATTTTCAGTTTTCTTGAAATATGACAAAATGGACATGACCCATTATAATACTCAAGGGCTCAACTGTGCATTCTTTTCATGCTTCCATAAGATTAAAGAAGGATTTCCAAATAAGATATGTTATATTATTTCTAGCAGAAAACTTAGTATTTAATTTGATAGGAAAGAGAGCAATACAATGTCATGCAGTCAGTCGTACTCCTAATAGAAGACTCCACATATATTCTACATTGTTAGACAAAGGATAGAAGAAAGTACTTACCAGAAATCAAATGCTAACCACATTAAAACCACTGAACACTGCATCACTGCTCATTTTCTAAGTCAGAAAGAAAAATAGAAACAGAATGACAATGATATAGGGAAAATAATAAAATGTAAAGGAGACTTAGATTAAAAAATGTGCTTATTAAATTAATAGATTATGAATACCTTGCCATAGGCAAAGCAAGATTCAGATATCTGAACCAAATACATATTGATTGGGATTTGAATTATGGACTTATAACATCAGTACGTGCAATCACTAAGAATTTTAAACAAAATCCAAAAAAAAAAAAAAATATACTTCCAATACTTTATTCCTTTCTCTGATATCCTTTATTTTTTTTACAAAACCTTTGGAATAAACAAACTGATATCTATAATGAAAACCTCGTAACTCAGTTTACTAAAAACTTTTTTTTAGTGTATATTGCTTTCTTTTAATGTTCAAAATTATAAATCAATTGTGTATATTACCTGAAATGACATCTAGTATTTTAAGCTTGTGTTGTGAGATGTTATTGTTATAAATGATACAATATTTTTACACTTGGCAATACTTTTTATTAGATATAAGGTTTTATAGTTCAAATTTTACAAATCAACAAACAAAATCCATTTCTGACATGATGACTTTATAAGTTTTTTTTTTTTTTTACTTTAACAGTATCTATATCTGAATTTTTATATATTCTTGATTTAAGAGGTTTCCATTAGTAGGTATCGAATGCATATGTTCCATAAACAATGCTAAAGCTGCCTTTGTATACTTAAAAAATCCTAACAATCTATAAGGTACCATTACTGGGTTCATTTGGAAACTAATTAATTTAATAAGTACTGCATTTAATCAACAGAAGATTTTGAGTTAACATTTACATGTTTTCTTTGTCTGGTCTCATGTTCTCATTCCAGGAGTAAAGTTAAACACTTGTACATACTGGATATAATAATTAATCATACCAAAAAATATACTGTCCGTAGATGTTATTCTATTATGAAATCATTCCTAGCCTAGACTAATGACCTTTTTTTAGAACAGATTTGAAAATGCCTCATAAGAGACAAAATAAGTAAGAAAAGATGTATAGATAAGAGACAAAAGATGTATAGATATATCAAGAACATTGAAATTTGAAGAAAAAAAGTATATATTGAGATAGGCATTGTTGAAATTTCAGTTAAATGGAAATATTAATTGAAATTTCAGTTAAAAGTAGAAAATTCACATACTACAATTTGAAAGAAATGAAAAACTTCTGAATCAAGGTTTGAATCGTAGATCTCATAATTGAACTTCTCAAGGCACATCAAGATCAGTCTTAAATTATCTCGATTCCATCATCTATTTCATGTTAGGTCTTCAGTTGGTCACATCATTTCATCTTACGTAAACCAGGAGTTTGTGCCGCGCTGTAGCCAGGTGGTTAAGGTAAAATGCCTTGCTGCAAAGCTACAGGACTTCCACTGTTTGGGGTCTCCATGGGGAAAGAAATTTTCTTATGGAATTTCGGCCAATATGGGATGGCTTACATCCAGCATCGTGAGGCATTTGGGTAGCTATAATAAGTAGGGGCTCCAGGTTGAGAAAACCAGCTATAACTGCTGGGGGACCCCTAAACTGGCTGGATGATAGTCTACCTCTTTAATTAACACTTGTGGATGTGAGGCCAGTAGCCAGCTGATAGGCCAAGGGTCCTCTAGGCATGTCGTGCCATGGAGTATTTTTTTACCAGGAATTCTTTTACTTTTTGGTTCATAATTTTTTTTTGTCAATTTGTATGATTTTACTATTTTTCACAATACATTAATATTTTTGTTTTTATTATTAATTTAACATTTCTCAATGAAAGATAAATTAAATTTGAAGAGAAAAATTCTCGCCTAGACCGGGACTCGAACCCGGGACCCTTGGCTTTCCGGGCCAAGTGCTCTACCAACTGAGCTACCGAGGCGAGTTACGATCTAGACGCAAATTTTTCTCTTATATACGTTGTAATTCCCTATCGCCAAATGCTTTTGAAACCATTGTTTCTATCTTTGCAAATGGCGGCTTCTTAGTTAAGAAGACATTTATTGGAAATTTAACATTACTTTAAAAGCCAGTAAGGCCTCTAATGATGTTTTTATTATTAATTTAACATTTCTCAATGAAAGATAAATTAAATTTGAAGAGAAAATTCTCGCCTAGACCGGGACTCGAACCCGGGACCCTTGGCTTTCCGGGCCAAGTGCTCTACCAACTGAGCTACCGAGGCGAGTTACGATCTAGACGCAAATTTTTCTCTTATATACGTTGTAATTCCCTATCGCCAAATGCTTTTGAAACCATTGTTTCTATCTTTGCAAATGGCGGCTTCTTAGTTAAGAAAACATTTATTGGAAATTTAACATTACTTTAAAAGCCAGTAAGGCCTCTAATGATGTTTTTATTATTAATTTAACATTTCTCAATGAAAGATAAATTAAATTTGAAGAGAAAAATTCTCGCCTAGACCAATAAATGTCTTCTTAACTAAGAAGCCGCCATTTGCAAAGATAGAAACAATGGTTTCAAAAGCATTTGGCGATAGGGAATTACAACGTATATAAGAGAAAAATTTGCGTCTAGATCGTAACTCGCCTCGGTAGCTCAGTTGGTAGAGCACTTGGCCCGGAAAGCCAAGGGTCCCGGGTTCGAGTCCCGGTCTAGGCGAGAATTTTTCTCTTCAAATTTACATTAATATTTAATTATACTGCTGATACTAGCAACTTTTATTTAATTTCTTATTACATCATCCCTTATTTGAATGCTTTATTCCTATTGTGGCTCTTAGGAATTTAATTTCAGCTGTCTGTACTTGATTCCATTATGTAGCCAACAAAATGTTTCTTGTATGAAAGTCAGAGATAAAGCATCCTATAGGTAGGCCAAGAATGAGGTGGGAGAATACTATTACCCATGATTTGATGGAGGTAATCATATGCAAATGGATGGAAAACATTAGCTCAGGATAGGGATGTATGGAGAGCCTATGTCCATGCAGGCCACAACATCTGGGTTCGATATTGTGAATGAGTAAATTGAGTATAACCTACAAATGGCTGGTTTGAAAGCAGACCAAAAGAAAACTTTGTGAAATAATGCATTGTATCCCTGTAAAATATTAAAGATACTAGGAAGTCTATGCTGCTAAAATACTTTTTGTTCATAAAATTTATTTTTACTCAACTTTCCAACATCATTTCATAGTTAAATATGGGAAATAACATTATGAGCCACAATGTCAGTTGGAAATGGTAAGGAGGTTTCCTTTTGAAAACTGCAGTTCATTTTTAAGAAAACATAAACTATGAGGTAAGATATAAAAAAATAACTTATTCTTCATTTCCAACATCATGTTAAGATTCATAATAAGGAATAACAGTAAAGCCTTACAGTATAGTGAGAAAAAAAAATCTTAGCCCAACTATAGTACAGGATTGTAGTATTAATTATTTCTCATATTTTTTATGAACCTGCAGGCCCTAACTAAATTTTATTTTCAATATATTTTGTTTATTGCAATTAGTAATTATAAAAAATTGGAACAAATGTGTCCAGAAAAAAAATTGTGAAAAGAACTCGTTGAGAAAGCCAAAGCATTCTCCAATTCAAGCTGTAGCAACTTATTAAGAAGAAGAAGAAGAATTAGTAATTGGTATTAAACTCAGGGTATAAAAGTTAATTTTTGTTTATATATTGTAATTATTGTAATATATTCAATGAATGCCGTCTCATAGAATTCCAAAAGCCATGCCTCGTTACTGCCCCCAAGGCAAAAGATCGCTGGGATGTCAAAAAAAGCACTGGATGGAAAATTCCTCTTTGAGACCGTAACAGGCCACATGGCCTAATATTTGCATGGATGATGATGATGATGATATTGTAATTAGTCTATTAACCAGAGTGCAATATACCAATTATATATAGTACAGCAGAATTAAGGACGATTGCTTTCTCTTCCACTCATATTTGAATCTTAATCAGAAAATCTTGTTTCCAAACAACCTCAGTTAATGGTACTTTATAGGATCATTGATTCATTCTAGGTATTTTATAAAATATGGAGATTCTAATATATTTACTAACAAAGGAATCCATTTCACTTAATTGTCCTTAGCTTTACATATTTACATATTCTAGAAAAAAATTAAGACATATTTCATAAGGAGTTTTATTTTTAAAATGTTGAAGACAGTATCCATAATCCAAGTTATATATGGTATTGCACTTTTAAGGATCTACGAAGCAATTGACAGGGTGACCAGATACTTCAATAATCTTGGTTTCAGAAACTTAAACAATTTTTTTTAGATATTTCAAATACTAAAAACACTTATAAACTTCATTAACATATTCAATATTGCATATGACTGTGTATTAAACAAATTTTAAAAAATAGAACAGACACAAAACATGATCAGATATTACAATGTCTTAATCACGTTTATTATTACTATTACTATTATTAGAGCCTAGATTTTATGTAGTATCAAATTCAGAAGGATGTACATAAATATGTAACCAATATTGGTTAAATATGTAATAAACCAATATGTAATATAAAATACATTATTTCTCTGCTAGGAAATAGAAATTTACACATAGTCAAATTGAGATTACAATAATCATAATTCATAATTACTGCATTTCTGCTACAAAGTAGTGAAAGACAAGCATCCCCTGTTCAAACTTTTAAATTATATTAGAATGGGATGTACAGTTAATTAAAATATAATTTCCTTGTAACAAACAAAGATCGGTGAACTTCACAAGAAGTCATTGGTGTACATTTATAAAGAGGGATTGTGATAGGAATAATATTCTCAAAGGATTCTACAATTTCACTATCCAATAAGCGAAAAAAAGTAAGAATATTTTTTTTTTCAACGTTTTTATTCATCACAGATTGCAGTTTAGTGGAAACTACCAACACCCACTTCACACAACACTGACTTTCTGAACTGCAACTTCCATTATTCCCATAGCTTCTTAGAGAGGTAAACCTGAAGCCTCCATTTCTTGAGACTGTTGGAAAGCCAACTGAAGTGATTTGCATATGTAGGTTGCTTGGTAAATGATGTTCAATTTAAGATTTCATAGTACAGCCTATACGATTTATCACAAGTTTGGTAGAGAACTATTTTACCATCTGTTGTCATAAAATTATCAATTCATGTTTTATAGCTTTGACAACAATGAAGATGTGACTGGTGCCGTGGTTAACATTTAACTGACTGCTACAAATTGTGATACCTTTTTGAGAACAAGAAATGAAAACATTTAAACTAATCACAGGTGTCCAGAAAATTCAAATATGAAATTCCCTATTATTTCCTGGTTTTTTCATGACATCAAAGAATAATCCCAGAGTTTTTTGAGTGATAAATTGAATTAATTCTAGTAAAGCTAATTTTGGATTTTTTAAATATGTGTAAGTAATAAAAACATATAAATTATAACTATGTGTGCTCGAGAATTGTTTTGTAACACAATATCATGTTGGAAAAGTTGGCATTTCTTTATTGGCAGCAGCTTGACTCTGCCAAATATATGCTATAGTTTCATAAACATTTCTTCAAGAAATATTCCAATATCTGTAAACATTACTTATTTCAGGAATTCACACTATGAGGTATATTCTTTTAGGAAAAATTTTATCACTCACCTCATATTTTTCTTCTTTTTTTAATTTAAACTAGTTTCAGAACTTTACACTTTAGTTCCATCGTCAGTATCCCTGCGACTGTTGTCGTGGTCACGGGGATACTGACGATGGAACTAAAGTGTAAAGTTCTGAAACTAGTTTAAATTAAAAAAAGAAGAAAAATATGAGGTGAGTGATAAAATTTCACCTAAATCTGTGAACATTTTTAGAATGTAGTTTAACGATTGCAATTACTCGTATTTTTATTTGAATACAAGATAGATGTACAAATATTTACGAATTCCAGCCTATTTCTCATTGCTTTAAAATTCCTAACTTATCCCTGGTTTCCAAGATTTTCCCAAATGCTGGATATCCTGAGTCCTTTTTTGTCAGCATCAAACTTTTGCATTTTAGTATTTGTCTCGGAACGACAATGTATGAGTAGCACAAAAATATTTAAATTATTTTTTCTTTCTTTCTATAGTATGGGATAGTTAATCATTCAATAGAAGGGCAAAATAAATAAAAACATGTATAGACCTATAATAATTTTGCTATAATTTTAAAATATGTGAAATTATGTAGTATAGTATGAAATATGTAATATTATAACAAATATATAAAAAATGAAAAATAAAATTTATGTACAACATTCCTACACGTGTATCTCGTCAACATTTACTTTTTATTCATGCATAAATATGTAATTACATAAAATCAGAGCTCTAATTATCATTGTTAAGAATACTGTGCCTTAATTTTTCAAAGTAAATGAGTTTCATTTAACATTAGACACTTCTTCTCCAGCATCTGTTCACCCTGTCTGATACAATATATGTACAATACTGAAGATGAATATATACTAGCAATCAGTCTAAAACCACTCTGTAATAAAGTTGTTTCAACATGGCAACAAAAATACAAATAATATCATAATTAAACAGTCTAACAGTTTATAAATATGTATATCAGGTCTCAAATTGTTAATATTTTGTTTCATAATTTAAAATCTGCATTGAGAATTTATTTTATCAAATTCATTCACAAGCACTTACAAAATATAACAAGTGATAAAATGCATTATGTCTCAGGGTATTTATTGTATTAAGCTGATCACAAGCTTCTATTAAAACATGTTTATCACAGCATGAAATACAAAATCAACAACTGTATATGTAACTAAATTATATTATTTACTTCAGGATTGTTAAAAAATCAGGGCCAAATGTAATTAGAATAACAATACAAGAAATAGTGATTTGAGGCTTGGTAAATGGACAATCTCAAAGCATCTAATGAACCTAATTGCATTTTGTTTTCTATATTAACATCTCTCACACATATGTAACAATACACAAGTTAAAGTGCCTTTACAATTTAATGAAAATTAAAATATTTATTTAATAAAATATGAATTTCTGCTTATAGACACCCTAAACATGATTATTTTCTTCAAGGATTTATATAAATTTTCCTCTAGCATTTATTTATTTTGTGCAAATTCAAAATATGTCAATCTTAGATATTAAATTCATCACTTCTCACCGAAAGACAAATTTTATGTAGAGATAATTTCCAATAAAGTCTTCACATTAAAGAAGACACAGAGGCGTATAGAATGAAAAGTTCATAACCTCGGCGGACAGGATTTCATATAAAAAGAGCGAATTAATATTTGTTCGAATCAGGAGCCTGGTAGCTCAGTGGTCGGAGCACTGGTGTACAACACAAGAGACATTGGGTTCAGAACCTGATTCAGGCATATAGTTTTCTCTTCAAATAAAATTTATCTTCAATATACGTATGCCATAGCATTAGTGGTTAAGGCAGTGCACTACAAACCGGAAGGTTGAGGGTTCAAGTCCCAGTGGGGGTCAGGATTTTTAAACTGACCCAAACCTTCTGATGGCACCATGGCCCTGGGGTCGACTCCACCTCTAACTGAAATGAGTACCAAATTCATGTTCTAGGGGTAAAGGCGGCCATCATGCAAGGCTGACATCAAGTGCTGATTGTGTAGAAGAAAGTGGGAGCCTTAACATCCTACTACCCCAAGAGCCTCCTGAGGCCTGTAGTGGGAACACTTTACTTTTTATTTTACTTCAATATATGTATTTTTTTTTAATGTCCACCCATTCACTTTTCATTATGCAGGTTCTACACATGGTTCATTTTCCAATATATGAATTATTTCAATAAAACACATTTCATAAGATTAATATGTAACTTTTGTATGTGAAAAGGAGTTATGGCATGGACAAGCATGTGTAAAGTAGATATGTTGTCAACATTAATACAATTCACGATAAACTTCTGTTGAGGTATTAGTCACAAAATTAAAAAATTATGAAATTGTAACCTAGTAAGTCCATCTCCTCAACTTTGTAAACTTAATTCTCTGTAGGCCTCTCGGGGACTAGTCCCATCATCAGCAGGAGCATTCAGGGTCAGTAGATACAGACCTATCTCCTGCTCCTGCTGATGATGGGACTAGATATGTTGTGTGAGGAATGAGAAGGGAGAAGATAAGTGAGGTGTCATTACTTAGTCTCCTCTTATCAATAAGCAGCAAACAATCACCAGGCTTAATGTCTTCATGTAAATTATGTTCAACAGTATAATGCCCTCTTGATAATCTTAATATATAAAAATTTCATGTCACGTTGTTTGTCCGCGATGGAATCCTAAACTACTAAACCGATTTTAATAAAATTTTGCACACGGTGTGCAGTTTGATCCAACTTGAGACTTAGGGTAGTTTATAACTAAATTTATAGTCACATTATTTTTTTATTGCAAATTATTTGTTTATTATTCAACAAAGAGTTATAATTATCTGTGAGTTCCATACGATTCTAACAGATGATGGTGTAAGGTAATTGGTTTATTATTTAACAAAGAGAGATCCAGATGGCTGTGCTTTTTGTTGCAACCGCAAATTTCAAATATTGATTGTTTCATAATTTAAGTGTGTTTACTGTTTATTTTATTTTCAATATTATTAATTTCATGTGTAAGTATTAGTTTTAAGTAATCTGGCTGAAAGACAGCAACTTAATTTATATTTTTAATGTATACCTTAGCCACAGCAATGCGTGGTCAGGACTTCTAGTATGTATGTATATATATATATATAAAATATGAAGGGCTTTGGAATTTAATCCAGTACTTGATGCACAACTCTATAAATGGAAATCTACAGGAGTCAGAGCATTTGGAAGACCAAAGATAAGATGGGAAGATGACACAATGAACGATCTAAAGAAAATGAAAGTGACTTACTTGAATATGGCAAGAGACAGATTGGCATGGAGAAGGGTTGTTGAGAAGGCCAAAACTTTAACCTTTGAAGATGTCACGCCTTAGGATGATGATGATGATGACTTGATGCACAAACTAGCCATTGAAAATCATGCATGAAAATTTTCAACCTTCCTGGGTATCAAACTGGATTTATTATAGACCAGAAAACATACTGGAATCCTTTCAAGCTTGTTGGCCATGGTCATGAGCTTTAAAACTCTCTGGCAAAGTGTCGGGGAGTTTTAAGCCTCACGACCATGGCCATCAAGCCCTAACGAATTCTACTGACCATGATACTGATTCAGACTATGAAAGCGTAAGTAGAAATATACTACTATTTGAACTAGTTGAAGTTAATGTACAGCCTTTGAAAAAAAATGATGGCGCTACTCTTGATGATGAGTTTTGAAGAGCGATTCACACCTGTAGGCTGTTACATATTCTGACTCGTTTGAGTATAAAGTGGACAGCATAAGTCTCTCTTCATGCAGCATTCGTATCTTCGCTTCAGTGGAGTAGTTGGTAAGATGCTCCTTTTTCGTCGATGCAGTCCCAAGTTCAATTATGGTCAGGTATATATTTTTTATTTATTATTATTTAATAACGTCATTAATTTTTATAATGCCTACATGTTGCCAGGCTTCGTTATATAAATAAATTTGTATATATATATATGGAAATATTCCCGGTCGGGACAGGATCCTGGGCGAGATTTTTCCTCACCTGTAAGATAAATGTAAGGAAGCTTAGGCCCAACAGTCCCCGAAAATCATCCGGCCATCATCATCATCCTTATCATTCTTCACCAGTGTGGAAAGAAACAGGAAGCTATCACACCTACAGTTCCCTAGTAAAGCTGCAAAGCACAGCATGAAAATGCTATGATTGTAGTGAACGACCTGCCCTCGGGCAGAATTACTATGGAATGTAATATATGGAAATACATAAATTAAAGGTAACAGCTCATATATATATATATATATTTGTGTGTAGAAAATGAATAATGATTGTAACGTCTCATTACTTTGTTTACAAAACACATGGCATTATAAAATTATTTATTTCCATTACTAATACAAAATGCATCTGATTAATTTAAATTAAGTTAATATCTAGTTTCATTATACAAGTAAGTCCTGAAGTACTGCATCGCTTCATACAGACAATTTCTAGGAGAGATGGTTGTGATCTAGTGGAGGGAGCTTCTGTTTCCCGTGCATGAGGTCGCATGTTCGATCCTGCTGTCATGCTTTTTTTTTTCTCTCTCTAGTCCTTATTTCAATTAATTTTCTTTCTTTTGCTTCATTTTTTTTGCTTTGTTTTATTTTCAGTATTCACTGCACTACTTATTTACACAAAATTGTTTTCCATTGCGTGACACATAACGAAATAGAACAGATTTAGTTTCTCAATAGTTGTATACTTCTGAACCAAATAGCTGATCTGTGATCATGCGCAGTGGCTTCGTTCTGAGACTTGAAAATTATCTGTGCTCCATCAATTATTTCAAAGGCTGTAGATAGATTATATTTGAAGAGAAAAATTTTCGCCTAGACCGGGACTCGAACCCGGGACCCTTGGCTTTCCGGGCCAAGTGCTCTACCAACTGAGCTACCGAGGCGAGTTACGATCTAGACGCAAATTTTTCTCTTATGTACGTTGTAATTCCCTCGCGCCAAATGCTTGAAACCATAGCTTCTATCTTGCAAATGGCGGCTTCTTAGTTAAGAAGACATTTATTGGGAATTTAACACTACTTTATAGCCAGTAGGGCTTCTATTGACGATTTTTATTATTAATTTAACACTTCTCATAGAAGGATAAATTATATTTGAAGAGAAAAATTTTCGCCTAGACCGGGACTCGAACCCGGGACCCTTGGCTTTCTGGGCCAAGTGCTCTACCAACTGAGCTACCGAGGCGAGTTACGATCTAGACGCAAATTTTTCTCTTATGTACGTTGTAATTCCCTCGCGCCAAATGCTTGAAACTCGCTTCGGTAGCTTAGTTGGTAGAGCACTTGGCCCGGAAAGTCAAGGGTCCCGGGTTCGAGTCCCGGTCTAGGCGAAAATTTTTCTCTTCAAATATAATTTATCCTTCTATGAGAAGTGTTAAATTAATAATAAAAATCGTCTGTAGATAGATATTTTATTTTTTCAATGTACCTGAACTATGTGGAATGAAATTATAGACACACAAATTTATTTATACTTGTATTTTTATTGTAATGCTTCCTGTGTTTCTGAATGTGAAAGTATTTGACTCCCTTTCCTTCTATAGGATCCTTGCACTTGTTCTCCATACAAAATCATGCAAGGGGTGATCCCTATGCTGTAGCCCTAACCCACTTAGGATTTTGGGGAAAAAGTTATTCTTACTTCATTTTTCCGTGTAGTCCCTACGAAATTGACGCACTTCTCCCAGCGGTGCTCCAACATTTCTACAGCTTCCTGTAAGAAGGGTTGTCCAACCTCTGCAAACCACTGGTTTACGGACAGCATTACCTCATTATCGGATGAAAATTTCTTTCCACGCAAGTGCTCCTTGAGTTTTGGGAATAGCCTTTAATCGCTGGGGGCCAGATGGTGGATGGTCCAGAAATTCAAAGTCTGTTGTTGAAATTGCAGCCATTGCAACTAAGGATTTGTGACTTAGGGCATTGTCTTGATGAAGAAAGACCTTTTGACTTAATTTGCCACGGCATTTCTCTTTGATAGCATTTTGCAATTTATGAATTAAATCTATGTAATAAAGGCCTGTTATTGTGGCTCCTCTCTGCAAATAGTCTACCATAATAACATCTTGGGCATCCCAAAAGACAGAGCAGCACCTTATCTGTTGACAGGAGCACCTTGAATTTCTTTGGGGTCAGTGAACCCTTTAATGTTTCCACTGCATACTTTGAATTTTGGTTTCAGGGTCATAGTGGTGGACCCATGTCTCATCCATAGTCACATACTTCTCAATAAATAATTTTTTATTGGCTCTAAAATTAGTTACATGTTGCTCACAAAGTACTGCTCTTTGTCGTTTCTGAGCCAGCATCAACACCCATCTTGTAGCAGATTTTTTCATGCCCAATTCCTTTTCCAAAATATTGTACACACTGTGATATGAGAAGCCTGTTTCCTCTACTATTCTCTGATTGTGATTCGTTGATCTAGCAGTACTATATCATGCACTTTGTTGATGTTTTCTGGAGTTGTGACTGTTCTTGGAGGGCCACCACCATGTTTATCTTCACAGGACAATCTTTCACATTTAAATGTACAAACCATCTTTTGACTATGCTGTAAGACACAGCAGATTGCCCCAAAGTTGCCTTCATATCTTCATGAATTTGAGAAGGAGACATCCCTTTCTTCTGAAGGTATTTAATAACAGCTCTTTGCTCAACCATCTCCATTCTGCACCAACACTGCACATTTATGTCTTTAAAACACCTGTTAAGATTGAACACAAACATCCATAGGCTTGTAACTTGGCATATTGCCAAGACACATGTCAAAGGCTTGTGTGCCAAGAAATCAATATTTTTGTTCACCTAGAAATAGGTCAGGGCTACAGCATTAGGGATCAGCCTTCGTAATCATACCAACAATTCCATTTCATCTTTTTAGTCAAATAAACATTACTGAACAAGTTTACTGCATTCCAAATATATATATATGTATTTTTCAAGTTGCCTTTAGTTCTGAGATTCACAGGTTCAAACGTAGCTAGGAACAATTGATTTTTAAGAGTAAAAATTCTGAGCATAGCTTCCTTTGGAAGGGAAGTAAATTCTGTACACGAAATTGTAGATTTATAATATGTGAAAGAACCTCAAGCTTGGAATAAGATAATTTTGATCAAATTTCTTCTACCCTTTCATTCCTAAATTTTAAATGCAACACATGACCACAGATGTTAAACAGTATCATTAAATAATAACACTAATTTTTTAAATCCATTGGAGAACATTTTTTTAAACAACTCACCTCATAGAATTCATGTTTTCCACGATACTGTGGTTTCAAATGCAATCACGTTCATCCTCAGCCATAACTCCGACTCAGAGTGGAAAACGTGAATTCTACGAGGTGAGATGTTTAAAAAAATGTTGTCCAATGTATTTCAATGATTATACCTAATAATTAATATTTTATTTTAGGAAGTGATATTTTGAGGTTATTTTAATTAAACGATTTTTAGTCTTCAAAGTTAAAATTGGGAAACATTATGAGGTTCTTAATTAATAAATTAATGAGTCATTTTAACATCTTACCTCATATTTCATGTTTTTCAAACACGGTAACTATAGACAAGATCATTTGAAAACTATAGTTACCGTGTTTGAAAAAACATGAAATATGAGGTAAGATGTTAAAATGACTCATTAATTTATTGATTTTTAGTCTGTTCATCTTACATCAATATTGTGGTAAGATGAACAGACTAAAAATAATTTAATACCTCATAATGTTTACATCGCAACATTAATTTAATATAAGAACACTAATTACCTAACTTCACTGTTAGTGGACGTAGGCTTAGAGACAATGTTTTATATTAAAATACAAGAACTCAAATTGCTCCAATATAGAATCAGCACGTATAAAGATGCATTACATTATATCAATATAATAAATTACTCTGTAAGTGGGCACAATAAAGTAAAATAGTTCCATTACTGGTCTTAGGAGGCCTTGGAATAGTAAAAGGTTAAGACTCCCATCTTTCTAGACAATGTAAGATGTCAGCCAGGTTATCAACCCTATGTGATGGTTGCTTTACCCCCAGAACATATGTACGATACTCGTCCACTAGATGCTGAGTTGACTCCAGGACCATGGTGCTATAGTAGGTCCCAAGTAAATACCCATGAATTAATTAAACATGTTACATAAAACATAATTTCAATATTTAATTATTAACATATTCATTTAACAACATGATGTCCACCGAAGCATATTTTCCCAAGTTAGTTGATGGCCCCTATGAGATGAGTGCTGTTAAACAGCTAGAGTAGTGTGGCTCATTCCACGCCACCGGCTTTCGGACTCTCTGCTTGTCCGGCGTGCGTGGTTTATGATGCCCTGCTCTAGTGAGGATAACTCCTCATCTCAACCATATCCTGTCCAAATTTACGGCTAAAACACCAATGCCGTACAATACGCTTGAGCTAGGTGAATTACAGCTCCATACAGACACACACTTATGGAATTTGGCTACCAAGGAGCCACAATTTAGGTTCCAGTATGTAGCACAATGGGCACTGCAATTCGCATTGCCACCATAGTAGTAGTAGTAGTAAAATAGTTTTAAATTTACTCAGGAAGAACAGCACTCAAATACCATTGTAGGCAAGCCATTCCAATCATTCATGGTTTTAATTATCCCCTCAAAGCGGTTGCATTTAAATGGGCGAACATACCCTGTTGCGGGAGGAGTTTTCACAGGGATTTAAATCCAGCCATTAATTGCGAGTATTCCAATAAGGCATTTAAATGGAATTATCTTGCATAAATTAAATTATGTTGCTATTCGTTTATCGTGTAATATTTAATTCATTGAATTAATTATGGTTCTCATGCAACATCTCTGCAGGTGTACACTTATTTAGGATTGTTGTGCCACAGTTGAAATAGTCCCTATATGCAAGTATCTCACATAAATGAAACAGTGAATTGCACTACGAATTCTTTGAAGAATTCAGAGAACCGCCGCTACCTGTAACACAATGAAATATTTACACAAAGAGAAGAGAAGAGTCTTAAAAAAAAAAGAGAGAGAGAGAGAGTGAGAGACACTGGGACAGGCTTGAGAAATTAGTTTCGTGTGATAAATCTTCAATGCATAAACCAGTTTGACACTTTGGTCACCAATAAGTGGATTTTTTTTTTTCATTTTAGATGTTTATTACAAACACATTGCTTTTATGGGTTGACCTCCTTTCCTGTAGGGGCAATCTTCTCCAAATGTGTCTTTCTAACACTCTGGAAACATTATTTTAGGTCGTGTGCCTTGAGAGAATTTTCTTTCTACACAGGATCCCTGTTGTGCTAAAAGCCCTTCATCAACTCTAATAAATGTCTTCCTTCTGGTTTCCAATGTGAAACCAGTTGATGATATGTACCTATAATAACTTCACGGGAGGCATGGATTTGAAAGATCAACATGCTACAAGTAGGAAGATTGAGGGTTCGAGTCCCGATGGATCAGGATTTTTAAACTGAACCAAACCTTCAGGCAGCACTGTGGCTTTGGGGTCGACTCAGCCTCTAATGGAAATAAGTACCAGATGCTTGTTATGGGGGTAAAGACAGCCGTCAAGCAGAGGTAAGAATCCGGCTTACATCAAGTGGGAGCCTTATCGTACCAAAACCCCAAGGGGCTTCTAAGTACTGTAGTGGGACATCTTACCTTTTAAACACTGGGTGAATAGTATACTGCCTTTCCATAAAGAAGGGTATTGTCAATCAAAATATTTTGTTTTGGTATATGTATCATCTGAAATTTACTGTTGAGGTACTGTACTATAGCGTAAATCAGAAATAATAACATTTTTGGGCCTTTGTATGTAGTGTATTTTGCATCATTGTTGTTAAAGATGAAGAAATTTGCAGATATATTCAATTCAAATCGATAGACAAACTAATCTACAAAAAAAAAAAAAAAAAAAAAGGCAGATTTATTTTTCTAAGAAATCCTTTATCAAGTTATAAATATAAAAAGAAGTCAGAGGCCGCAAGAATAAATGCAAATATACAATTATTTTAACTTATTACTCAGGGCCATCATCAATTAATATATGCACTAATATAAGCTACGAAGTCTCTACATAAAAGTTATATAAATAGGAAATAGTTATTGTAAACACAAAGATCATAATAACAGTTTAAAACAGTGCATGCAGGTAGCATACACGTCACATATCTCCGCAATAGCAAAAGAATTCAACGCAGGTACACATCATGTATCTCCACACTGACGGGTAAAGAGAGAATATTTACAACATCCGTTCTTTCCAGCCTACATTTAATTTTGAAATTATTGTCATTCCTTCCATAGTAAAATGGCTTGTCCAACGATGTTTGTGATATGAACTCTCACTTTTTTTGCTCTCCAATATGCCTGTTATGATTCCCATCCCAATATTTTAATAATTCCATCCCCATTGTCTTTTTGCAGCTATATGTTTTAATTTTTCCGGAGAATCTATTTGGTACTTTCTATAGGGATCCCAATTAGCATGTTCATATTTCACAATGGTTCAACTAAGGTAAGTATGCAGTTTTGTTTTATGTTTTCTGTAGACTTTGCTTTTCTTAGAATTCTCACAATAAAATGTAGTCCTACCACAATTAAATATTTTTTTTTATCAACTCATTCCTTCCATTTAAGCTTTGAACTTACATAAACTCTTTATTAATAGCATATATAAGAGAAAGATTTGCGTTTAGATTGGAGTTTCTCAGGTAGCTCAGTTGGTAGAGCATTCGTCTAGAGTGCAAAAGGTCCTGCGTTCAAAGCCCAGCCTGAGCGTATATATTTCTCTTCAAATATAAAACTACTAAGTATTTAATATGACATACTTTATTCTGAAGTAAACAATATTTCAAGATTAAAAATGGGAAACACATTATGAGGTTCTTAATTAATAAATTAATGAGTCATTTTTACATCTTACCTCATATTTCATGTTTTATTAAACACGGTAACTATAGTTTTCAAATGATCTTGTCATTCATTTTCAACCGCCATTATGACTACCAGATATTCGTTGGAATCTCCCTCTATAACGTTGCCATCTGGTGTTGATTTGATGAACTTCGAGATATCGTTGCCATCAGGTATTGATTTGATGAACTTCAAGATGAGGTCACGTTCATCCGGAATGTCGAAATTCATGGATTTAAATTTGTTCTTCTGAACATGAATTTCGACATTCCGGATAAACGTGACCTCATCTCGAAGTTCATCAAATCAATACCTGATGGCAACGATATCTCGAAGTTCATCAAATCAACACCAGATGGCAACGTTATAGAGGGAGATTCCAACGAATATCCGGTAGTCATAATGGCGGTTGAAAATGAATGACAAGATCATTTGAAAACTATAGTTATCGTGTTTAATAAAACATGAAATATGAGGTAAGATGTAAAAATGACTCATTAATATTTCAAGAGATTGAATTGTTAATTTTTACCTTACCTCATACTTTATTTTCTCGCCTGGCATACATATCCATCATTTTCAGCCAGAAATCTGTTTTGACTGATGATGGAGATGTCTGGCAAAACAAGTTTCAGGTGAGAAAACAAGATGATGCAAATTACTGATTCAATCCCTTGATAAATTACCTCATAGTGTTACTTCTTCTCAATTATGAAAGCAATATTTCACTATAACAAATGAGTACACACTTTTCTTCCTTCCTATACCCATGAAGTGATTTGTTTACCGTCCTCCAATGAGAGGGGATAAGTGCTTCCAGGTATTCAATGAGAAATTGAAATGTATAATCATATTAATATTACAAATGTTTGTGAAAATAAATTTACTTGTACTGTACCATACAATTACATTTCTACAAGCCATAATGCAACTATCTGTCAACATTTGTCTCAACTCACAACAATCAATGGACTTATAAGTTTATACCTACATATGTATTAAGACATGGTAGATATCAATCTAAAGATAGTTAATTGGTAAACAATATTTGATGGAAATCTGCTTAAAGAAACTTTCTTTATAGGAAAATAAGAATACAGAAGAATTGGTGGAATAGAAATTGGGAAACCCTGAGAAAATCCCTTAAACATTGAACTATTATAGGAAATATTACTATGAGGTACAACTTAAAATAAATTCTGTCACTTCACCTCATATCCCGTCTTATAATTAGACCAGTTTCAAAACCTAGGTGGCTTTATCATCAGTAATTTTATGACCAATGTTCTGTCGGCCAGGAGCACTGCTTCTTACTCCATCTGTAGGTGGATAGATGAACCTCTGAATCAAATCAACTTTCCTGGGAATTTCAAAATTCATTATTTTTTCTTTCTTGTTTTTTTTTTTAATGTGGATTTTTTCCACAAAACATCGGTCATGAAATTAATGATGATGAAATTGGTCTAATTAGAAGACAGGATATGAGGTTGGGTGAACAGAATTTATTTTAAATTTCCCTTAAACATTTTAATGCTTTTCACACAAGAAATCCCAATGAGATATTGTCTTGGTCTTTTCACACAAGCAAAAAATGCTGCTGTATAACCAATTCCTATTATTCATGTTTCATTACATTCCTGGTATCTAATATTAACATATTAGAAGCATTGACATAATTTTTTGGTGCTATTATTAGCACTGACTTGTGCTATAAGGTGATTTTTTATAAGTTAAAAACTCTGACGGAACTGATGCATAACACTCTAGTGAGTTTCAGTGAAGTCCAGAGGGTTCCATCTAGTCAAATTCACTCTCCTCATCTTCATATGGGGCCTCCTGGGATATTTAAGATGCAAAATAAAGTGATACACAGAAAACATAAGATGCTACCATATCCCTAGTAAAACAGCAAATGTGGTGTGAGACCGCTGAGTTTGCAGTGTAGGACTAGCTCTTGGAAGAAGAGAAAAAAGTGAATGTATATACAAGGAGCTTTAAAATGGTGTCTAATTTCATTCAAGCATTATTCATCTTTAATATAAAGTTAAAAGTATTCATATGTAATCTTCTTAAATTTTATAATTTTTCTTGTTGTATGGTCCCTCATTTAATTTGTAATATGAGGGTTACTATTTTATTTCCAACCATGTGGTTGCTGCTCAGTAGAACACAATTAGGGCAGAATTCATGAAACCATCTTTACGCAAAGAGCAACTCTTTCCCCCTCTCTATGACGTAGTGTTTTATGAATACTCTCTATGTCATAGAGAGGGGGAAAGAGTCGCTCTTTGCATAAAGATGGTTTCATGAATTCCACCCTTAGAAACATGAATAAAAATTTCAAAAACTAGAACAGTTCTTAGAATTCATACTGTTGCAAGATCTCCAATATCTTGTACAAAATTATTTCTGCCATTTTTCAGCAGTTGAGCAAATTGAGAATTATCACAAATTTCATTCTGGTACCTTTTTTACTCATATTTTGAAAATACAGTACATATAATTTATTACTAACACATTTGAACGATGTCAAAGACATTAATCAACCGATGATCTATCTATCTACCTACCAATGATCTATCTATCTACCTATATTAAAAGTCTATATTGCTTTGAGAATACAATTCAGTCTTTGTCTAGTAATAATTCTTACTTATAAATGATTTAACATGAAGTCTAGAATCAGTATTTGTATCCAGTAGGCTGTGATTTTATATTGTGTTTGTAATCATGGATTTAATGAAATTTCAACCCAGCATCAGCTTTGACAATCAGAAAGAAAGAAAAAAAAAAGTTGTAGCTCCAATTTTGAGTGGAGATCTTGATATACTAATCAAATGTCACCCCTATACAATCTCTGTGTTTAACATCTGTGGATGTAAGGGCACCAACTGGCTGATGGCTGATAGACAAAGGTTTTTCTAAGACTGTTCCACTATGGAAAAAAGAAAAGGAAAGTAGTTTAGTATGAAAATATTATGCCAATTAAATAATGCTGTCACCTGAGACACAGCTGGCTCAGATTTGATATTCATTTAAACAAATTTCTTGAGTGAGTTTTTTTTCAGACCTGTGTAGGCAAAGAATGAAGTGGGAGAATACTATTAACCATGATTTGAGGGATGTAGATTATATGGGGGATGAGTGAAAAATATTAACTCAGGATAGGGATGTATGGACATTTTAATCAATACTACAATGGGAAGTAACAATATGAGGCCATTTTCAATTTATAAATGAGTTTAACTGAAGATGATGGCAAAATGGCCTCTGAAACCAATATCGTGAAAACACAATGTTATGAGGTGAAATGTAAAAAACATTTTATCCAACTCATTTATAAAATGCATGGAGAGCTTATGTCACAGTCATGAACCCAGTGAGTTAATTAATTGGCAAAGTTGAATTCTTTATACTGCATCCTGTTGAATCCAGTGCATTTTCTATTTTAGTATATAGGGATCTTCATCTGGTTGGACTATAATTAATGTTAATAAAATCACTATGGCTCGAATCTATGAACACATTAGACCGTAAAAGTTGTTCTCTGCCTGTACTCTGCTGAGAAAGTTGTATCCAAATACGTTTTTGTGTTCTCAAAAATCTGTTCATGCAATAATAATCATTGAAATTCCTAAGCTACCTGGCGACGTGACTTAGGAGAGAAACGAATCGTGAGAATCCCGATGGTAACCGATGTAGTTTGAAACCTTGCTGCGCACTTGCTGTTTTATCCAAGATGTTGGACCTTGAAGACTTTGATCATGTTTTCGGTATACGCGGAAAAGAGGAATTTGATAGAGTCTACCAAAGAATTCAACTGGAAGAACTGGAGAATCGGCATAATATTGCACGATGCAGACGTCGTTGTATATGGTATTATTTGTGGGATGCAAGTGTAAATGCATTCCTCTAGCAGACGAAAATAACGGAAGTGGTTTTATCGCTGAGAATTCTGGGTAATTTCTTGCCAATATTACGAAAATGACGACTTTCATGCATGACCACTTAGTGGGTAGCTAATTCGACCTTTGCACTTGCTCACGGAAAGTCAGTGATTGGAAGTAATTTGAGTAGAGACTAATGTATTTGCATGCGGCCCTATATGTACTATCTGGGCAGAAGTGAGAAACAGGAAGAGGTAATTAATATTGACATAAACAAATATTACACAGTAGCTTACGAAAAAATCAGACTTCATAAACTTTTCTTAGTTTAGAGTGATCAAAACAGTAAATGGTAAGAAAACAGTTTACTGTTATGGTCACCAATAACTTTGTTTTATACTTAATATTTTTAGAAAATAACACTATGAGGTGTTTTAATAAATATTAAGATTTGGAAAATTAACACCTCAGATGTTTTAGAAGGTTTCTATAGATAGAAGGTAAGCCTTCTGAAACATGTTCTCAAGAATCTACAAATTATGAGGTAAGGTGTCAATTTTCCGATATATATTTTATACCACCTACTGCACAAATTCAACTACATAACATATGCATAAGATATGATTTTTAGAGAAGAAAGTAGAAAAATTAGAATCAAGATTAAAACTCGGAGGAAAAAAAGGTGAATGAAGACAAATGAGAACAAAATTATACTAATAAAGATATCCTGATATGGAGAGCAAGAAACTAAAATAAATTAAATGGTTAATACAATAAATTAAATTTTATTATTTAGAAGAAGGAAGAATGTATAACAAAATTAATAGAAAAAGCCAAAAATATGACCATGTAATAAGGAGATTGTTATAAGGTACAAAATATGGCAACATTATTTATATCTAACTTCAAGCCATTTTCACAAATTACTTGGAATGTAAACAATGTAAAGAAGGATAAATGTACAGTAGAGGTAACAGAATTGTAATGAGTTTTTTTTGCAGAGAACAAAAAGTAAAATACCAGAAATAAAAAAGACACAAATAAAAACATTATGGAAAGTAGAAAATTAAAGGAAGGATTTTAAGATAATTTTAATATTGTAAGATAAATTCATATGGGTGGTACATTATGCAAATGGAAGACAAAACACTAGTAAAGGAGTCACTGCCATTTAAAGTTGGGATAAAACATGAAAATACAATAGGAAGTAACATTACGACGTTCTATTTAATAAATAAGTTGATCTGGCCGTCATCTTACCTCATATTTCTTTGTTTCTTGTAGACATGTTTCAAAGCATCTCTGCTGCATCATTAGTTGGTATGAACTCTGTACCGAGTCTGTCACAATTGATAATGTAGCAGGGATACTTTGAAAAATAAGAAACAAAGAAAAAAAAAAGAGAAAAAAAAATGAGATGAGTGATAAAAGTATACCTAAATAATGAAATACGAGGTAAGATGACTCTATATGGAGTCTGTATCCACTGATGATGTAGCAAAGATGTTTTGAAACATCCTTACAAGAAACAATTAAATATGGGGTAAAATAATGGCAGACAAACTTATTCATTAAGATAAAACAACATACAACAATGTAAAAAATGAATATAGAAAAAAGTAGTGAAACAGGACATGGGAGAAAAAATAAGAAAAACCTTGGATGGAAGTAATGAAGGACAGCGTATGGCAAGATCATGATCACAGGACACAACGATTGAAAATTAAATTCAAGAATAACTAAACTCATTTGCTTATAATTTATGCTTCAGCCTCAAATCACTCATAAAAAAGGCCCTGATCTCCTGCACTGAGACCACACACAACATTTAATTCCTCTGTAAACAAGTCATAAAATGCATATATTTTCTGAAAATATGGGAATATTTCATTAACAATGTAACACAAAATACTGTACTGCCAACATACCATAACATGCACATATTACATCAGTATACTGAGCTCTCCTAACTTTGAAGCTAGAAGCATTATGGAATTTTCAATATAAAGCTGAAATACTGCTGAGAATCACATTTAATATCTTAACGAGTCACTGAGCTTGAAAAGTGCCAAGTTTACTCACTGCTCTCATTCTGAGTCACTCACTGATTTACAAACAATACAGCAAAGAGCTGCATCACCGGAAAATACTCTCAAACTCCTGCAGGAAAAATTCTATCACAAAATTCTGTTGCATAAGATCTAGAGCCATATTCAGAGACTCCTCCTCTGGCCACATCAATGTAGGTCCAAATACAATTGCCAAATTTGGAATGTGCATACGATTAGAATCTTGATATTTTGTAACTCTGAAAAAAAAAAAAAGTTGAATTTACAAACTGTGTAAGTTATCGTTAGTCTTGAGCATTCATACACTAAAACTTTATATTTTAGACATAAAAAGAAAGTAATTATAAAAAACAATGTGTCTCATAACAGAATAATTATGTTAACAATGTAGCTATTATTCCAATATATAGGCCTACTTGTACAGACAAAATACACAAAATTGAACAGCATGTGATCTGTAGAAAGTGATCATTTTGAATGATGTAATTTTCTATGCATATGCAATACAAATACAATAATTGTGAAATATGTGAAGGAGCAAAATTCTTGGTCAGGCATAGTTTAATTCTTTATATCTCATCCCATTCAAGCCAGTTTATTTCTAACTCTGGTCATATTTTTTACATAATTTTTACAAAACAATTATCTTCCAATAAAAACTTATTTATTAAAATATTTTGATATCATATGAAATGATATTACATGAACAGCAAAAAAATCATAAATTAAAGACAAAAACATTACAAATTTTACTATATTATAATAATGTATGTAGAACAGAAATAACTAACCTTAATAAATGGCGAAGAAGAAAATTCGAGTGTATCTCGATTAGGTTGAGGAAGAGCTTTTACGATCTCTCTGAACTGCTGCAGCTTTTCTTTTTTGTTCTGGTTAGCTATAAAGAATTTGTTAGTTAACAAAATGTATAGATCAAATCAAATGAAGTGAAACAAATTGTTTTTTATAAATTTAATTTGAAGAGAAAAATTTTCGCCTAGACCGGGACTCGAACCCGGGACCCTTGGCTTTCCGGTTTTTTATAACTTGTTAGCAGATTCTTCTTTTGAGTGTTTTTGTATAATTGGGCTACACATTTTTACTACTGCCAATTTTTCAACAAAATCAATAATACATGTCTATTTAAGAAAAATGCTATCACTTATCCTCGCATCCTTCTTCTTTAAAAGTCCATATAAGGTGAGGTGATACAATTTTTCTTAAATAAATTATACCTGACAGTGTTAATTCCTAAGAAGTCAATACATCTCTATATTTATTACAAAATAGAATATAAAACTTTCATTTTAATAATAGGACTACATTTAAAAATAATCTTCAAAAAATGTGCATATAATATTTTCAGGTGAAAAAAAAAGTATAAATACTCCCAATAAACATGACTTAATTGAAATAGATTTCTTCATTTTTATTAAAAGCTAGGCTTCTTTTGGTTACACTGAAATAACATTATACATCCCATATGTCAAATGCAAGGGTTCTTTAAACATGTATAATTTCCTTATCCATTCAGGCCCCACATAAATTAAGTGAATATGAAATTAACCAATTTGAAAAATTAGTAAAAAAGCTATGTTTAATAATCGAGGAAAAATGCACATAATGGATGTCTTCAATGATAAAAAAAATCATCATAAGTAATGCCACGAGTGAATTTATCTAGAGAATTTGGAAATCAAGAGTGGCATTTGTTAGGACTATTTAACGAATAAAATTAAGCTGTTTACTCACAAATCATTCTTTAACTATAGTTATTTTAAAATATTTATATATTTAATGTAAACGGCGATGTTCGAAAACAAATGAGAAACGATTGGTACGCTTCAATTGCTTCTTTTGTTCATCACTGCAACCAGATCATAATATTATTTATTGCCAAAGGATTGCAATGTTGTAAGAATACACCCTAGTGGAGAAATTTATAACCAACGTTATATGTATTAATTAATTTGATGTCCTATGATGTAAATATGTCAATTATATTTTTCTGCAACGTCATTTCCTGGAAAATAATTTGTTTAAAAAAATGCAAACAGTGGTTTCTTTTCTTTTTTTTGTGGTATAATCAATTGTTACAAATTTTTATATTATCTATAGCATGCACTTTCTGCTGACATTCATGCACTATATATACAATCTGATAGCCATATTTCTTGGAGGGTCAGTCACTGCAAAATAATGCTATGACCTATTCAGAATGATAAAAAGGAGGTGCTTTCTTTATTATGATAAACTTTAGTTGGTAAATTTTAGGCGAAACACGACTGTGATTGGTTGTAAATAAAAAATCATTGAAATGTGATTGGTCATTGACTGCCATTTGGAGCATGAGTTAAATAGTCACCATAACCTAATATAATAGTATATGCAAGTCACACAAAAAATTAATTTTAATTGCTGCGTATCAGTAGGATATGATAATTTTAAGCTTTACTTTCAAGAGAATAATATAGAAATTTATTATATACAGTACTTTGTTTCTAAATATTACCAATCAGTTATTTTTAAGGAAATGTATTAAATTACTACTACTGGTTTTAAAATACTCATGCCCAATACGAGATAAATAAATTAACATGATTCTACATTTACTATACTTCATGTAACATATATGTGACAAAGTAAGAAACAAATGAGTACTTACTGCTTGCCTTTAGTGCTTTATTGAAATATTCAAATGGAATGAGTGGTTTTTTCAGCTCTCGGAAAAATAACTTAAGAGCACCAGTCAGTACATGAACATCATCTTCTAGATCTAAAATTGACAAATTATTTTGATCCACCTGAAAAAAAAAATTAAATACAATACAGATGAACACAGATTACTGACACTTTGTGATGAAGTTTTGTTGTATTACATGCAATAAATATAATATTCATACAGACATTTTTGCTCAAAGACAGGCTTTTCACTGTAAACGCAGCATGTTCACTCTTCTATATGTTCTCCTTTTCTCTTCAAGTCTGCATACAAACCATTTATCTTTACGATCTCAAAATTGATAGGAAATTATACTGCACCATTTTTTGTCCATGGCACAACATGGTCTAGAAGGCCCTTGACCTGTTCCGGCAGCTGGCCTCACATCCACATGTATTAATTACAGAGATGGTGATCATCCAGACAGTGTAAGGGTGACATGTGGTCAACATGTTTAATATGATTCATACATAATCCCACAAAATGAAATAAATTTTAAAAAATTGTACCCTTCTAGATGTAGATAATCACCCAGCCTTATAATAAATACATTTATTCTTATTATTATGGGTTCCCTAGCCATTATAGCTTAATTTCTCAGTCTCAAATAAGACTATGAGGAAATTTATTATTTGGTGTATACAACCTATACAATATCTTACATCTTCATGTTGTCTATTATCTTATATCTTCTTCTTAACAAAGCATTTATTTTGCTCACCATTCCTTCAAGAATATCTATCAAGACAGTATCTCCTTGGCCACATTTTTTTTTTACTTCTCATATAAAGTACGTGTTCAGTTGTCCTCACAAGATGGTGAAGACACTCTTTCAGAATCTATATTGAAATCTTCTTGTAATCTTGTAAGCCCAAGTTTCCCTTAACAGAGATTTAGATGCTCTCCTCCTACAGGGAAGAATTTGAACCATACTAATTTAGTTACACTTGTCTTCGTATACATGTCATTTGAGTGGTCCGTGGTCAGCGTTCTGCCTCATACTGACATCTAGGAAACAAAGGTAGTACTAGGACGGGAAAATTCAGTAAATTTTGCTTAGAGGCCTTTTCATTCAGGCTTAAGGATCTTTTACGAGCCTGAAAATCTTCATACTCGGGACTTACGGCTTAAAGTCCCTCCCGGAGAACTTGCTCCTTGGATTTTTCCATCCTAAAAAAATCCATCGACCCTGGCCAGGTTTGAACCCACGATCCTCGGGACCAGAGGCAAAGGAGCATAACCACTAGTCCACCGTGACCGAAATTTGTATAGTATAACTTAATTGAATCTGGAACCCACAGGATGCTAGTTGGACATGCTAACCTTTACACAACAGAAACAATTAAAATGAAACATAGTAGAAAATAATAAATATGTAATGAGTCGCTAATGGCAGTAATTGAGATGCTAATACATTTATAAAAGAGTGTATGCAATCTAATTTAAGAAACAAAAATTAATGCTTGAGCCGGAACCTCTCATTCTCTGTATGAGTGTGCTGTCCATTACACTATTCAAATGACGATACAAACATTAACATTTCTTTCAACTTATACAATTCTCGTTCATCAGTTGGCGTGATGGTAGCAACAGCTATCAGCCTTTGAACAAATGAGAATTGTATAAGTTGAAAGAAATGTTTTATGTTTGTATCGTCGTTTGAATGGTGTAATAGACAGCACATTTGTACGGAGAATGAGAGATCCACGGTTCAAATCCCAGTTCAAGCACTAATTTTTCTTTCTTAAATTAGATTCTATCCAGGATTGGAAAATGTTGATTTAAATAAAAACATCAAAAGAGTGTATGCAAGTTTCATAATTTTCATGCATATTACTTTTTTTTTCCAAGTATTCTCGTGTCCATATTCTGAGGGTTGAGTTTTGGTCAAAAGCCTCCACCTATCTTGGTCATACCACGTCTCCTCTTCCATCATTCAACATATTCCTCTTAACTCGTTTCTTCCCATCTATTTCTTGGTAGACCTTGTGCCGGTTCGCTCAGGGTAGAATATGATTATATTATACACTTATTATTTCAGTTTATTGGATAAATTTGTATGTAAAGTAAAGTGATCCCACAACAGGCCTGGAGGCCCTTGGGGTAGTAGGAGGTTAAGGCTCCCACTTTTTCTAGACAATCGGCACTTTATGTCAGCTGGGTTGTCAGCCCTGCGTGACGGCCGCCTTTACCCCCAGAACAAGCGTCTGGTACTCATTTCCATTAGAGGCTGGTCAACCCCAGGGCCATAGTGCCGCTAGAGGGTTTGGGTCAGTTTAAAAATCCTGACCCCAACGGGACTTGAACCCTCGACCCTCCGGCTTGTAGTTTAGTGCTTTAACCACTACGCTACTGCGTGCCCCTGACAATAGTATATTTACAGTGTTTTATACTTCACTATCGGAGTGGAGTTGATGAATTACTTCCGCCCATGTGTTTTAATATCACCTTCGCGAACGGTTACTGAAGAACTCGACTATTGCAGAACGTAGGAGTGCGAGAGTGTTTTCACACGCGTCCTCGCCTTATAAGGGCGATGACTCCTCCCATAAAGTCGCCACCCCCACTCCGAGAGTATATGTTATTCATTATAGCTTAGAGGGGTAGGTACCATTCGTTTGGGTTTCTATGTTGGTAATAGAACTCGTGTGCACGTTTGTGCACCTTCCAGTTATTACTATTAATGGTACGTTTTAGTACTTACGAGTCTATTACTTTTTGCCAAAACCTCTTGGTCTCTTCCCTCTCATTTCAATTTCAGTACTTGTCTTGATATCCTTCCAGTATTCATTCTTTTAACTTAGCCATACCATCTTATTCAACTATCAACCATTTCATCTTGTATTTTATCCAACTTCAAAATTTCTCTTACTTTAGTGCTCTGGATTATTCCAAAAAAATGACTTCAGCATAATTAAATTAATTACACACAATAAAAATGAGAAAATATAAGAAGAAAAATCAGGGATTTATAAGATTAAATGCAGGGAATGTGAGAAAGATGTAGGGAAAACAATAGAGAGATTTAAAAACCAGAGTGAAAGAACATCTCAGGAATGTCAAGAATGGGGAGGTAGAAAAATCTGCAGTAGCAGCAACATGCATGGTCAGAAAAACATCAAATCAAAAGAAACACTAAATTATTTAAAACAAATAAAAAACTCACAGTTTGGAAAAAAAAAAATCTGCATTAAAAAGAAAAGAAAATTAAAGAACTTTGAAATTCCTGGGGAAAATTATTTGATTTCGAGGTTCTTCAGTCTACCAATAGAGGGATCACGAGACATATGATGATGGAACTGAAGAAGGATCCGAAACTAGTGTAAGAAGAAGAATATGAGGTGAGATAATAAAATTTTACTGAAATAAATAATACCTTATAGTATTAATTCCTAAAAAGTTAATGAAAAAAATATGTTTTAGGCACCTAAAAAAAGGTAAAATTAACATAAAAATAAGCATAAAATGCAAAAATAGGTCAAAATAAGTTCCAAAATTACACAAAAGAAAAACAAAAATAAGTTCAAAAAATTCCAAATAATTTTTTTTAAATACTCAATATTTTTCAACAAAATATGTACACTTTTTATTATTATTATTACGTTCCTGTCAATAATAGTATAAGAATAGATGATGTAGAAAAAATATTCAGATTTAATTAATGAAAATGGTTAATGAATTTTACAAAATTTTAGAGAGAGTTAATGAGTTTACTTATTTAGGATATAAACTCTCTTTTGCTGAAAATTTGGATTTACCAGAGAAAATTGTGAAATTCAACAAATGAATGGGAATCATTAATAGAGTTTTAAAACCTTCATTAGTGCAAAAATCAACTCATACTCGTCTTTATCAAATAATGGCTCGACCAGTCCTATGTTATGGGAGTGAAGCGTGGACTATAAGGATGAGAGATGAAAGCAGACTAACAGCTAGTGAAATGAAATTTATGTGCAGAACAGCTGAGAAAAATGTAGAAATCCTTCAAGAACTTAATGTGTCACCAATACTGGACTACATCTCCAGATATCAGCTAAACTGGAAGGAACATGTCTCAAGAATGGCTAGATCCAGGATCCCCAAGGCAATAATGAACTACTGTCCAAATGGGAAACGGTCACTTGGTCGACCTATGAAAAGATGGCACGAAAACCGCTTTCTCAGGCCGTAACAGTTCTTCTAGGACTAATACCTGGCAGGATGGTGATGATGAATTTTATGACTCACCTCATAATTGTAGATTTCTTGAAGACTAGTTTCGATACATCTATGTACCATTCTCAATTCCACCTAACTGTTGAATTGATGGTTGACAATCTTGTAGGTTGCTTCCTGCTCCCTCTGTTGGCTGACTAATGGACAAACCTCCAAATTAAGTACTTTTCCCTGGGAATTTCAAAATTCATGATATTCCTTTTATTTTTGTGTATATGAATTTTCTCTCAAACTGCGAGTTCCTTAGTGTATTTTGACTCACCTCATATTTCAAGAAATATGAGGTGAGTCAAAATACTACTCAAAATAAATTAAAATAAACCTCATAGTGTTATTTCCTACTTACATAACTTAAATTGGCCTTTGTTCGATTCTGTGCTTTTCTGATCATGCATGTGCAGCTACTGCAGATTTATCTATTTCCCCATTTTTAACATTTCTAAGATGTTCATTCAATCTTATATTTAAGTTCTTTTTGTTTTCCCTATGTATATTTTTTCACAATCTTTGCAATCAATTTGATAAATACCTAATATATTGTAGACATAGGAAAAAACAACAAGGAACTTAAATACAAGATTAAAAGAACACCTTCTTCTTCTTCCTTTCATATGGGGTCTGTCACGGTCTCAATCCAATGTTTGAAGGGTCTACCCAAGGGTCTCTTGTCTGGTGGCCAGTAATTTATGATTTGACGTGGTATTCTTGTTCGTCTCACACTTCTTACTTGAGATTTCCAGTTGTTTCTATATTTTTGTACATATTCCATGAATGATTCTGTTTGTAGTTCTTTGAGAATCTCAGAATTCCTTTTATGGTCTGTTCTTGAGTAACTGCAGTAGTCTCATAAATTTCATTTCTGCCACAGTTAGTCTTTGTTCATCTACACTGCGAATTGTCCACCTTAGAAATGTTAAAAATAGGGAAAATAGTTAAATGTATATTAGCTGCCCATGCGTAGTCAGAAAAACACAGAATCAAAACAAAGGCCAAATTATTGAAACAGTAAGAGAAATCTAAGGAACTCCACAGTTTGGGAGAAAATTCACATCCACAAAAATAAAAGGAAAATCATGAATTTTGAAATTCCTGTGGAAAAAGATTTAATCTGGAAGATCAGTCAGCCAACAGAGGGGTAGGAAGCAACCTACAAGATTGTTAACCATCAATTCAACAGTTAGATGGAATTGAGAATGATACATAGATGTATTGAAACTAGTCTTCAAGAAATCTGTAATACTGAAGCGAGTCATAAAATCTAAGTCAATTAATTAATGATTGAAATTGTTTCTTCTCCACTTCGTTCCCTGTGCTAACTGCAAGAAGAGATGGATCAGAACCATCTTCAGCAATATCCACCCCTTTCATCCAAGTGTACAAGATCTGGGAAATATTGGGAAGCAAAAGATCTGATGCCTAAATTGCCAATATACTCAGCATTAATAAACAAACAACAAACAATTATATTAATATAATAAATTTGCATAAGTAATGCCACGAGTGATTTCCAATTTATTTAGAGAATTTGGAAATCAAGAGTGGCATTTGTTAGGACTATTTAACGAATAAAATTAAGCTGTATACTCACAAATCATTATTTAACTATAGTTATTTTAAAATATTTATATATTTAATGTAAACGGCGATGTTTGAAAACAAATGAGAAACGAGTGGTAGGCTTCATTTGCTTCTTTTGTTCGATCACTGCAACCAGATCATATTATTTATTGCCAAAAGATCGCAATGTTGTAAGAATGCACCCTAGTGGAGAAATTTATAACCAACGTTATAGGTATTAATTAATTTCTGATGTCCTATGATATAAATATGTCAATTATATTTTTCTGCAACATCATTTCCTGGAAAATAAGTTTAAAAAATGCAAACAGTGGTTTCTTTTCCTTTTTTTGTGGTATAATCAATTGTTACAAATGTTTTTATATTATCTCTCATATGTGCTACGTGTTAACATTCATGCACTATATATACGATCTGGTAGCCATATTTCTTAGAGGGTCAGTCACTGCAAAATAATGCTATGACCTATTCAGAATGTTAAAAAGGAGGTGCTTTCTTTATTATGATAAACTTTAGTTGGTAAATTTTAGGCAAAACACGACTGTGGTTGGTTGTAAATAAAAAATCATTGAAATATGATTGGTCATTGACTCCCATTTGGGGCATGAGTTAAATAGATAGATATTTTTTTTGCAAAATATTTTGATACTAAGGTTTACTATAAATTCTCAGCACATCATAATTAACATTACTGGGGCAGTTAATATGGACAGAATCAGGATAGGAAGCTATTTGTGCTTTTATGGAATGAATCATGAAGAAACTCACCTGCAGTCGGATCTTTTGAACCTGAGATAAATTTCCAGAAGCACGATAAAGTCCATCAGTCTTCATATTCTCCTCTTTGCACTCAATGGCAGCAATGCAAAGTTGGACAAATTTAGGGACTCGGGGAGATTCACCTTTGCATACATCTGCTAGATGACAGCCAAACATAGGCTCATCTAAAAAAAAAATTATAAAACAAAATATTACTAAATTTTCTAAAATGCTTTACACTTTTAATAAGTAACACTTCAAAATTTCATACTAAAAAAATTTAAAAAAATGTTTATTCAAGTACAGTCTACTGTAGAGGAGTTGATCCTGGTGGACTAATAGTTCCCATGCTTCTCTCTGATTTCAGAGTTCACAGTTTCAAGTTTGCTGAGAACAATACATTTTTAAGGGTGTAAAAATCTTCCTTTGAGAGGAAGACTTATGACATGTAAAAGAATTTCATTCCTAAAATAAGAGACCTCTGTGCAAAATTTGTTGGTCTCTTCCTGTGCATATTTCATGGTCTTGGTTATTAAAAGCATTATTAAATAAAATACTAACTACAGAAGGAACAATTGGATTTGACAATGGTTAAAATTTTAAAATTCACATGGGCATGAATAACAAAAAAATTAAACAAGGGTTTGGATTTATTGTTAGAAATACATTTTGAAAATTCCATTATTTCAAGATGATAGTGAGAGTCCTTTAAAGAGAGGTAAGGAGAGATGGAATACACTCAAGTACCAAATAAAGCTTCTTTTGTAAGGGAAATAAAATTAAGGTGACTTTTAATAAAAGAAATTGATGTATAAATATTTAGTGGTCACAAGAGAATTTTAAAAAAAGAAAAAAAATGAGATAAAACTATTTAACAAAGATACAGTTGAAGAATCAAGCAATGAAGTTGATAATGGTATTGCAGGTCCATTTTCATATAATGAAGCTAGTTTTACATGTACCAGTAGAAAATAATCACTCACATCAGTAGATTAACTGCTTATTGATTATCTTGAAAAAATTCAAGAACATGAAGAAACATGTTGCAATGAAGATTCCGATGGAGAACTTAAATTAGTGACATGGGAACTCAATGAATTTTCTCCAAAGAATATTCCAATAAATGAAAACTGACAAACATTAAATCCTTGTTATACACAGAAGTCCAAGTAAGTGCTGAAATGGCATTTTCAACCCTAAAATACATCCCAAGTGATTTCAGATACAAATTGAGTAATGATACCTTACAAGATATATTACTAATAAAATGAAATTAATTAACTGAAGTAGAGATTCCCACACCCCGATGGAAGAATTCCAATGCATTGGAACATCTAAAACAGGTTATATTTGAAGAGAAAAATATACGCGACTGAGATTTGAACCCAGGACCTTTAGCTTTCTATGCCAATGATCTACCAACTGAGCTATCTGAGCACTCCAATCTAATTGAAAATTTTTCACTTATATATTATTAATTCCCAAGCACCAAATGCTACGAACCTTTGTTCGATCATGTAAATGGCGGCTTTTTTTAAAGATGACTTTTATTCGGAATTTAAACATTACTTTATAAAGCCAGTAGGGCTTCTTTCAATGTTTTTATTATTAATTTAATATTTTTCACTGAATGACAAACTATATTTGAACAAGAGAATAAAAGAAATAGGGAATTTGCATTTAGATTGGAGTGCTCAGGTAGCTCAGTTGGTAGAGTATTGGCATAGTAGGCAAAAGATCCTGGCTTCAAATCCCAGTCTGAGCATATATTTTTCTTCATAGTTAAATGTGGGAAATAACATTATGAGGTTCTTATTCATGAAGAATGAGTCATTTTTTATATCTTACCTCATAGTTTGTTTTCTTAAACACGGGAACGCAGTTTTCAAGAGGAAAAATCCCTCCCATTTTCAACCGACATTATTTTATAATCAATTGAGTTGGTGTTTACTTGATGAAAAACCATATTTATTAATTAAATAAAAATAAAACGTAGTTTTATTTGATTTTCATATTTATCATATAATTCAATGACAGCTGTTTCGGTACACTATACCTTCTTCAGACATGTTAACAAATTATGAATTGTGTTCCAACTGATCTAAGCAACAATACAACAATATTTATTTAAATTTTTAAATTTAACAAAGGGGATTCATTCAAATCAAGTTCAGAATTTAACAGTTTTTTACTACTTTTAAATTTATTAATTTCTACAGCCTCCAAAAGATCTAACTTCTTACCCTTATCACAAATATGTAAAATTTCAAAATTTGGATCGAAACAATGATTAAATTGGAATAGGTGGTTAGCATATTTTGAATTTTCTAAATTTCTGTTATATGCTCTCATGTGTTCCTTTATCCGAGAGATAAAAGGTCTACCAGTTTGTCCTATATTTGATATTTTTCTCTTCAAATATAATTTGTCCCTCAGTGAGAAGTATTAAATTAATAATAAAAACATCTAAAACAGGTTTTTGAAGTCTTAAACTTGAGGTGTTATGAGAGTATGTAGGGGTATGCAAAACCTTACAAATATTTCTTGATTTCAACATGATATTTTAAATTAATTTAATTTGAGTGAATATGTTTTGTTTCTTGATTTTATTTTAAAAAGTAATTTATTTATATCTATTAATAGTGTATGTAAATGAGGCTCAACCCAAAATAATTGATTTATAAATTATAACATATTAAAACAGCAAAAAATATTTAGAGATTTGAAAGGTTGACAAGAAATAATGTGTATTATTAAAATTGCTTTGCATTGTTTAAAGATTTGTAATATAAACCTTATAAATATGCTGTATTTTAAAAAAAATATTTAATTGCTTTGAATTATAAACTAAAAACATTTGTGAAAATATTTAAATAAATTGTTATAAAAGATGTTCTATTTAAGATATTTTTTAAAAACTTTTTGCCATTTCTATTTTAAATAACAGTTACAAAAAAAACTTATTTATAGGCATGGAAAATAATTGTTAAAAGAGAAGCTTTTATTCTAAAAGTTTTTCATGTAACTTAAATTTCTTATTTTATGAAAATGAAATTAAAAGTTCAAACAAAACTTTTTTGAAATAAATGTTAATAATAAAAATTAGAAAGGATCTAAGTGCCTTTTTTTTTACTATTATGCTTTATGTTTCAATGGTAATAAACTCTTTGTCTTTAATACACTATCAATTATTAATTTAATTTTTATTACATTCTTATTTATAGGCATTTTCTAGGACATATTGCAATATGATGTAAGTTTACATTGTTTTTGTCACCTTGTATTGAAGATTTTCACCAATTTAATTTTAATGATACAATTAGTGGTTATGAAGGAATTGATTCTGGTAAGAAATTACCACCCATTATTTACCTGGATTGAGGTAAACCAGGAAATAATCTCAGTCAGGTTGGGTCAGAACCACAGTTTGAATCCAATATCTCTCAAATACAAGTTTCAAATGCCACTGTGTGAGCCAACTTGCATGCATATTTGCAATACAGGAAATAGCAAAATTGTAAATGTTTCTGATCTCTCTGTTTAAAATCTCCAAACAAAGAACCATCCCAGATTTTTCATGATCATTTATTTAGTAAAAAATGCACCTTTGTATATTCCTTTCTTGACAAGTGCTTCTCTAGTCGGTCTTCGATGAAAAAACTTTTTAAGGCGATTCTTAATTTTAGTTTGATTTTCATCTGGACTAACAGTCAGGTCTTCCTGGCTTCCAATTTCTTTTGTTGAAACTTTTACTGCTGAAAAGAAAAAAAAAAGAAATTTAGTAATCATGAACTTGAGCAAGATTCTACTTACATACAATTTCACTTTTAAACGAATGATCAATTTTAGTTATTTATTATCCTGTTCATTTCAATGAACATATCACAATTTTTATCATTAAAACATAATCTGTTGGGAAGTTATGTTTGATGCAATTTGGATTTTTTGTACTTTAAATCCACTTATATTCTGCAATGTCCTTATAATAATACCATGTTTACAAGAGAAGTAGAAAGGCACATTTCAATGTTGAAATATGTCTGAACTTTCCTCACAATAGATGAAGGGAGATTAAGGGTCATATCTATGAACACATTAGACCATAAGTCGTTCTCTACTCAGAAAGTTGCATCCAAAGACATTTTTGCATACTCAAAAATCTGTTCATGCGATAATAATTGTCGAAATTCCTAAGCTACCTGGCAAGGTGACTTAGCAGAGAAAGAATCGTGAGCAACCCGATGGGAACCGATGTAGTTTGAAACCTTGCTGCTTTATCCAAGATGTTGGACCTTGAAGACTTCGATCATGTTTTCGGTATCCACGGAGAAGAAGAATTTGATAGAGTCTACCAAAGAATTCAACTGGAAGAACAGGAGAATTGGCGTAATATCGCGCGATGCAGACGTCGTTGTATATGGTATTATTTGCGGGACGCAAGCGTAAATGTGTTCCTCTAGCAGACGAAAATAATGGAAGTGGTTTATCGCTGAGAATTCTGGGTAATTTCTTGCCAATATTACGAAAACGATGACTTTCATGCATGACCAGTTAGTGGTCGCTAATTCGATCTTTGCACTTGCTCACAGAAAGTCAGCTCACCGGTGATTGGAAGTAATATGAGTAGAGAGTAATGTATTTGCTTGCGGCCCTAAGTGCTTCGGCTATGTTGTCAATTAAAAAAATATCTTGTGACAAATATGGCGAATTTCAATGAAAGGATTATTAATAAGTTCAGAGAAAAGAAGGAGAAAAGACTAAACTTTCTTCACTGGCACTTTTAGTAAAAATATGATTTTATCCCTTTCAAATTATGTACAATATCCAACATATATATACTCCATGATATAATGACACATCCATGGAATATCATTGCTGATGCATGCTATTATGAAGATAATAATAACACTGTATATATTTTGGTCCCTCGGGTCTTGCCTTAGCCGATTGGTTCGAGACATCATGCTTCAGACCAGGGGCAATGATTATTGCATATATTTTGAATGTGATAGCACACATTCAATAAGAAAGTGTAGGAACTGCCACAGCTTACAATATAAATTTGCGCGCACCCACACACGCACACACACACACAAACAAAAACAAACACAAACACAAACACACTCACACACACACACACACACATATATATCATATTTAAAGAGAAAAATTATACGCTCAGACCGGGACTTGAACCCGGGACCCTTGGTTTTCTAGTCCCGGTCTGAGCGTATAATTTTTCTCTTTAAATATGATTTATCCATCATTGAGATGTATGAAATTAATAATAAAAACATTATATATATATATATATATATACACACACACACATTGTCTTAAGAAAATAGACTATACTGGTTTGATTATATTATTTTTAGTCTGATCATCTTACCTCAATATTAATGTTGATTTGTTCTTGAACATGTTTCAAAACAATTCTGTTTTATCGTCAGCTTGTCCAGATTGTAAGATGATCAGACTAAAAATAATATAATTAAAATAATCTCAAAATATCACTTCCTAATATTAAATATTAATTATACTGGTTTGGTTTTTTATTATAATCAAATGATACTCGTGGACATATGGATCTAATATTTCTTCTTTAAAAAATATTAATATTTTGCACAGACAATGTATTCACTTTAAAACAAATAATAGAGAAGCGAAGAGAATTCAACTTAGAGACGCACATCCTCTTTACAGATTATAAGAAGGCCTTTGATAAAGTGTCTAGACCAAAATTATGGAACATATTAAGTAAAAAAGGAATTCCACCACACTTGATAGCAGTAATTAAGACAATGTATGAGAAAACAAAAATAAAAATAAATCAAAGAGAACCAATACATATAACAGGAGGAGTTAGACAAGGATGTCCACTATCAACCACTCTTCTTAACATTTATTTTGATGACATGATACAATCATGGAAGCAAATGACGACTGGGGGAATTAACTTAGGAAATATAGTAATAAAAACAGTAGCCTTTGCAGATGACCAGATTTTAATAGCAAAAACAGAAGACGAACTACAAAGAATGCTATATAAACTAAATGAAATATCAAAAAAATACAACATGGAAATATCATCAGGAAGATAAAAAACAATGGCCTTCAGGGGCGCTCATCCAGTTCGAACAAAGATAATATTAGAAAATAAACCAATAGAACAAATGACAAAATATAACTTACTAGCTTGCGAAATATCGTACACAGCAGAAACAGATATAAATAACAAACTAAATAAGTTTAATTATATAACAGGAACATTAAAAAAACTTTGAAAAATAAGCCAGGAAAGACTCTATAATAAAATTATACAAGACAATGGCAGTGCCTATTATTACTTATGGATCCGAAACATGGACAGTAACAACACAACAATCTGCCAGAATACAAGCTGCTGAAATATAGCAGGATATCAAAAAAAAAAACAACACAGAAATAAGACAACAACTAAAAGTAGACAAATTAAACACAACAATAGTGAAATACAGAACAAACTGGAAAGAACACTTGGCAAGGATGACCGAGAATAGAATACCAAAAGCAGCATACAGCTATTCACCACGAGGAAGAAGCAGTCTGGGAAGACCAAAAAAAGATGGAAACAGCAGCAATTTGGAGTTGGAACAGGCTAGTAAATAAGCCTAAACCGTGAAGAAGAAGATATTTTGATATTGTTGATATAGCTTTACATCTAAATTAAACTGTATACAAAATCCTCTCTCTCTTCCTTAAGTATATATATATATATGTGTGTGTGTGTGTGTGTGTGTGTATAAAAATAATTAATTGAGCTTTTTCTTTATTAGTCTTCAAAACTTCAGACTCATCTTCATTTGCACTGATTGGTCTTTAAACGGTTATCCTCAGAATTACTTAATAAACTGAGGTATCAATAAAGACATGGCACTTCTTCTTACTATTCTTCTTTAATTCTTATAGATAATTTATAAAAGATCACAATACATCTAGAATCTTTGATTGTATTCTGTGTGTTCCTATGTGTTTTCTGCAGAAGGTTACTGAATGTATTTAAAATAATTCCATCCATAGTAATTCTGCCCAAAGGCAGGTCCTTCACTGCAATCATAGCATTTTCATGCTATGCTTGCAGCTTTCTAGGGAATTGTGTAGGTGTGGTAGCTTCCCGTTGCTTTCCACACCTGTGAAGGATGATGATGATAATGGTAATGATAAGGATGATGAAGATGATGGCCATATGATTTCGGGACTGTTTGGGCCTTAAAGTTTTCCTGACATTTGTCTTACAGGTGAGGAAAAACCCCGATAAAAACCTCACCCAGAAAAATTGCCCCAGCCGGGGATCGAACCCGGGCCCGCTGCATGACAAGGCAGCACGCTACCTCGAGACCATAGCGGTGGACTTTAAATAATTATGATGATGAAATAGATCATGATAATAAAATTTGAATCCAGCATTTGCCTTGACAACTGAAGAAAATCAGAAAAAAATCAGGTTGGTTAACAGCAGGGTTTAAACTCAGTATCTCCTGAACACAAGAACACATTAGAAGATCTTTGACGGAAAATAAAGAAATCAAAGGTTTTGAGAAATTTCCGAACAGAAAATAAATCAGGAATGGTATCCCAGTTTAACCTTTAACTTATGGGATTTTTAAATGCCTGTCACTACTCAGTTGCTGGAATTTAAACGTTTTAACACCATTATTTACTACCTATAACGTGTCAGATATATCTGGCTTTCGGCAGTAGAGGGGTATATCTAGCACCATGTATATGTGACACTTGCCCTTTGAAAGTTAACAGATGTAACCAAATAATTCTGATTTATTATTTGAACATTGAAAGTGCAAGCTTGGATATTGCCAGGTTATCGATGCATATGCCACAGTACCCTGGAGCACTTTGAAAAACAATTTCAGGTGTTTTCATGCTTATCAGTAAAGGTGTTTCATTTTTTATGCCATTTCCTGAAAGAAACATTTTATAAAATTAACTTTTTTTGTTGGTCAACTTGGGTCACCTGTAGGAAATTTTGCTACTGATTTTTTAATTTTTAATTCAGTGTTACTTCCCATTGTAATTTTTATTGAAATTTGCTACTGATGTTTATCAACCTTCATAGCCAAGAAAAATTCACTTTGTCTTAATATTGTTAATTATTTTGTTTCTATTTCATTTTTAATGTATAAAATATATATTTTTAGGGATGGTTAATCAGGAGTGCAGTTTATCAAAGGTTTTTTTCAGACAAAACTAACAATTTTTACAAAGAATCTATTTTTTTACTATTTTATTTTTGTAGTAAGTAATTATTTTTTAAATGAAATTCTTGAATATTTTTATCTGGTATGTTAGTACTTTTTCAAATCGCCAGATTTTACCAGATACTCTATAAGGGATTGAAACTTTCAATTTAAATTTTTCTTGTTCTTTAATTGTATGTTTTGTGTTTTCCACAGTCCACATTAAAACATATAAAACTCTATAAGGGAGCCATAAAAATAGTTGCAATGGGTAGGGGAGATGGGGAATCAAAAAAACGTTGAAAACCATGCCTTTACTAGGAGGCAAGAAGCAAAATGGGTTAAAGGATCCCAAATGCAAACCATTGGAAAACAACTACAACTTTCATTATTATATTAATGTAAAAGTATGTAATAAATAAACATAATGACCTCCAGGAGTGAATGAAATGAAAAAGAAACATTTTTAAAACAAACAAAAAATTAAAATATTTTACTTTGTAATTTTAAATTGCAAGTTTCTTTTTCTTTCTTTTCGTGTAATTAGGTTGGTGAAATTATATAAAAAATAGGTAACAAGAAAGCATTTAATTAGTTTGATACTCTCCTTTAACTTTTTATCTGCTGCAATACTTAAGTGAACAGATATAATCAATCTGGTGTGTCAAGAATATATTTCTATCTTCTTAGTGTATCCAGCTATTTGCTGACAACACAAAAGTATATAGCAATGACCTTGAAAACTAATATAGCTCCCATACACTTTAACTTAAAATAATGAATGAATGAATGAAAAATACTGTGCCTAATGACGTGCAAGTTTTAGAGCCTATCTGCTGTTTTAATCAGCATGAGAAAAAATTAATTAAAAAAATTAATATAACAAATATAATGAAACAATTGTGTTTTCTTGAATTTAAATTAAATTATAGATTTGTGTCTGAAAAGATTATACCGTGATTAATAAATTAAACAAATTTGCTTACCTCTCAGGTACATATAGTGAAAAGAGTGACAATGAAATATCAGTATAATGTATACTACTGTTTAGAATTGTTACACATGAAGTTGTGAATATGGCTACTACTTCTCTAACTTCCTCTATCCAGAATATGTGGTTTCCTGCATATGCCAAACATTCTTCCTTTTCCTCTATAGTTTTCTGTTTTCATACCTTACTCAATATAAGGTAACACACTTTGACATATACAATCATTATAAGAAGGTGTTAAATAAGAAAAAATAGCAATTTATTTTTTAAAACACTCATGTGGTATTTTTATATTTTTAATCACATTTCTTTACCATCGATCATTGCAAGAAACTATCATCAAAATTTAAGATCTTTCTTGAATATCGTCAAATAATTACTTAACTTTGAAGACAGGTTTTTCCAATTAATTTACTAATTCATAAATTAATAAAATAATTTGCCATTTTATAAACACATGATTTGGTATAAAAACTTAATCATTTCTAAAGGATCATAAACCACTATAATACAGTGTTTTTACCTAAACCTAGAGACAAAAGCAAAACATATTACTGCATTTAACTTTTATAGGAAAAAGTCACCATGAGGTTTGATTTAAGATTTAAATTAAAATGTTTTATACTGCATATTACCGTGACTTACACATTTGCAAACAAAGTCGTTGTGATGATACCAATAGGCAGGTGACTTTTTATAATTAAAAAAATTAAGTTCTCATGTATCTTTTTAAGATTTGGATAAGAAGGTTCAACCATGATTGGGTTCACATGAATTATACAGTGTGATTCCTAAATAAAATCAAGACAGTAATATCAATACTTTTAAAATTCATGACAAAACACCGTTGAGGTCACTATGTAATATTTATAATATAAAAATAGAGTACTTGAGATCTCAGTCTTCTTCAACATTGGATGTGGGGTGTGGCATATGCTTTGTCTTCAGCTTGTGAATTGGTACTGGTTGTTCGTGAAAATTCTGTAGAGCGGGTTGACGTCACTGGGTGAGTTCTCATTCAACAGGTGAGCATTTCTGGTTTCTTTTACTATCTTGATTTCTTCAAGAATGTTGATTTTGAATTTGTTGTTTTCTCCATGGATGACGGATAAAGTGTTGTTGATGGTATTGAATTGGTGATCTGTATTTATGAGATGTTTTGCAAAACTGTATTTGCCTTCATTAAATCTAAAATCTTTGAGATGTTCGTTATATCAAATGTTGAAATTCCTAGTTGTTCTGGCAATGTAAAACTTCTCACAGTTGCTACATTTTAGTTTATAAACTCCTTTGTTTTTGTAAATAGAAGAAATAGACATTTGAAAAACAAAGAAGTTTATAAACTAAAATGCAGCAGTTGTGAGAAGTTTTACATTGGCAGAACAACTAGGAATTTCAACATATGATATAATGAACATCTCAAAGACTTTAGATTTAATGAAGCCAAATCCAGCTTTGCAAAACATGTCATAGATACAGGTCACCAATTCAATACCATCGACAACATTTTATCCGTCATCCATAGAGAAAACAGCAAACTCAAAATCAACATTCTTGAAGAAATCGAGATACTAAAAGAAACCAGAAACACTCACCTGCTGAATGAGAACTCACCCAGTGATGTCAACCCACTCTACAGAATTCTCACGAACAACCAGTACCAATTCACAAGCTGAGGATGAAGCATATGCTTCGAAAGTACTCCGCACCCCACATCCAATGTTGAAGAAGACTGAGATCTCAGGTACTCTATTCTTATATTATAAATATTACAGTAATATCAGTGAAAAAAATTAAACTGATGAATCCTTATGCCTCAAAAGATAAGTTCTGCCTGTACATCTATTTTAATGGCATTCAATTCAGAAGACAAGCCATATCACTGCTTTGATTTTTTTAATTTTTTGCAGTACTTTGTTCATTCTATAACAGAAAAACAATTTTTTTAAACATTTTCAAGAATTAGAGAATGCGATTTTGCCAATTGCTTTGCTATTATTGTTTGCCATTCTGAGTGTTCAAAAATAAAGAAAAGTACAAGACAATCATGCTTTACTATTTTTGAATGATATATGTAGAACATTGAAAGAATGAATAAAAAATTAAAGTAACAGTACTAATTTAAAAAAAAATAATAGTCAATGTGATTATCACTCAAACTATTGATATACTTTTTTTTATTATTGATTTCATACATCTCAATGATGGATAAATCATATTTGAAGAGAAAAATTATACGCTCAGACCAGGACTTGAACCCGGGACCCTTGGTTCTCTAGACCAAGTGCGCTACCAACTGAGCTACCTGAGCAAGTACCGATCTAAACGCAAATCCTTCTCTATATACAGTATTGATATACTGGTTTGCAACTAAACCAATAAATTGGCAGAATTATTATTTTTGTAGAAGAAGACAGCCAAAAAGAATGTGGACTGATGATGTAGAATGAAATGACAGAGAAATGTGGAAGATAATTAGAGTTTAATTGGGTGCAGAAAAATATTAAATATTGTGAAACTTGCTAAATCATTTTTTTTATGAATATGTTATTCTGTAATGTAAGATTTTTTTTACTTCAATTTTATTTTGAGGCATTTCAACATCTTTGGTCATATCATGCCCATGAACTTACTGCTTATATCAGTTTACTGTGAAGGCTATGTTTATTGTGTGCATTCATGGCCTTTTTTCTATGTTGTCTATATTTATTTGTTTCGAGCAAATGCACTGATTATTACTTATTTAATGGAATATAAAACGATGATCAAAGATGAGAATATATATATGGTAATGAAATTCTAACCAAACATTTCTCTTTACAACCATGGAAAATCATAGATAACTGTTTGGTCGGTTGTTCTCAGGATTTTAACACGGCATCTTCCAAACATGAGTTTTTCAAATGCTACAACCCAAGTTAACTTGTTTGGTTATAAGATATCAAAATACACTATTAAAATATTGTCAGAAATTATTACAAACTTTATAATTTCTATCATACCAAGCCCAGCGTAATATATTGACATAAGCTAAAATATAATAATAATAATAATAATAAAAGTATTGCAGCCAATTGGCCATATAGAATTAGGTTCATTTTTGCATATTCATTGATTGAGATTGTTCTTTTGGTACAGAGTTCCAGGTGGTATCGACCACATTTTTGTTCACACAATTTGCACAGACATGTTGCGTTTGGTTCATGGAAAGCTGGATTGTTACAGATGATATGATGAAATCCATGGATCGCCATTCTTGTACATAAGCTAAAATATTATGTACTAGCTAATACCTGGCGTGCACTGCTATGCCTAAATACATGAAAATTAATGTGCTTTCATGTTTAGTTGAATAAGTAGAAGGAAAAATAATTATAAATTTATATTTTTTAGATACCCCGTGCTGATATCCTGGCATTGCCCAGGAATCTACTCATCCCGATCTTCTTGGCATAAATGAGCTGAAAGTACTTCTTATGATTAGTTGAATAAGTAAAATGAAAAATAATTAAATGTATATCGTAATTATTTTAAGATTCCCCGTGCTGATTACCCGGTGTTGCGCAGAAATCTACTTATCTCGATCTTCTTGGCATAAATGAGCTAAAAGACAAAATTCGTTATTGTGAGTTATCCGTAAAGTGCTGCTATGCTTGCACAGGAATCTACGTACTTGCCTCGATCTTCTTGTCATCCATCCATAGTATCCATAGTAATTCTGCCCAAAGGCAGGTCCTTCACTGCAATCATAGCATTTTCATGCTATGCTTGCAGCTTTACTAGGGAATTGTAGACGTGGTAGCTTCCCGTTGCTTTCCACACCGGTGAAGAATGATGATGATGATAATGATAAGGATGATGATGATGGTCATATGATTTCGGGGACCGTTTGGGCCTTAAAGTTTTTCTGACATTTGTCTTACAGGTGAGGAAAAACCCCGATAAAAACCTCACCCAGAAAAACTGCCCCGACCGGGGATCGAACCTGGGCCTGCTGCGTGACAAGGCAGCACGCTACCTCGAGACCACAGCGGTGGACTTCTTGTCATCAATGAAAGACAAAATGGTTGTTGTGAGTTATCTGTAAGAGATAAATATATGCTGTCGCAGACTTTTTTGTAGAGCTTTTTGAGATATTCAATTCTGTATACATTAATTTTGTGTATTTGTTATGGTTTTGGGCAGCATAAGCCATTTAAGTGTCCAAAGAGTTACTTTTTTCACGTTTTTCACTACAAAGGGTGATTTTTAAGAAGGGTGTAGGAATTGAGTATCACAACTCTCTTATAGCCTATGTTCATCCTGGGAATCTCCTGAACATTTTGCAATATGCCCCATCACAATCAGATTAACGGCATGGCCATGCATTATGTACGAACAAACAAACCAACAAACAAACATTCATTTTTATATATTAGATTAATTGCAAGAAGTAAAAAAGAGTGAAAGTAAATAGATACCCAGAAATTAAAAAGTTGAGAATGTATACATGGATGAATCTCTCATAAGCAATGGAAAAGTTGCAAGAGCAGGTATACACTGTAAATATTTACCCTGGATCTTCTTTATTAATTTGTATATAGTGAATTAAATATGTAGTATTGATACTTTCTCAATAAAACATAATCTAGAAAAATGAAGAGCGTAACAATCAGTTGCATAAAACTTAAAAGTGATTGTACTACTTATCAGTTATGAGTGAGTCATTTACATGAATCAATAACATCTATTAATAATACATCATCAGTATGACTCAAAATGTATAATAAAACAAAATTATAAACTAATTAATTCTCTGGCACTATCAAGACCGTAGGTTCATGGCCATGCAGATATAAGCTCTCCAAACATAACTGTTCTGAGCTAATGTTTTCCAATCATTCCTTGTATAATCTACTTCCCTCAAATCATGGTTAATGTTATTCTCCCATTGTAGACCTACCTACTGGGTGCTTTCCTTCTGGTTTTCCAGTTCTTTTTTCATTCCCCATTCATCCCACATGCCCTACCCATCACAGTCTATGAGACTTAACTGTTCATTATTATTGATAATAAAAATTGTAACTGCGATGCCAATTGTCAACAAATAAAATATATAAGCTATTTTATATTTTATTTGTTGAGGATGATTGCCATCACAGGTACACTTAGCAAAAAAAAAAAAAAAAATATATATATATATATATATATATATGCGCAGCTTCAAAATTCAGAATCCCTGTTATGACCCACTGCACATGATTGAAAAGCTAAAGCTGCGGTTCACTAGGCAATGCATTGTTAAATGTTTTAAATATGCTTTATTGGTTTTAATTGTCTTAAATAGTTAAAGAGCAGTGAAGGAGACATATTTCTAGAAGTAAGATGACGGCAGACTCAACTTATTTATTACTACAAGTATGAGGTATTATTTAATTATGTAAAATTGTATCACCTGACCTCATATTCTTCTTCTTAGACTAGTTTTGGATCCTTCTTCGGTTCCATCATCAGTATTTTCACAACTGTTGTTATGTCATGAAAATATTGACGATGGAACCGAAGAAGGAACTGAAACTAGTCTAAGAAGAAGAATACGGTGTGAGGTGATAATAAAATATATATAAAAATATAGCTTGAACTTCAATCATAAATGATATGTTGTTAACCCTTTAGATGCCTTGAGCTGATTAGATTGGCTCTGATGTTTCTGTCCATTACCTGCCAGAGAATATACTTAAACTACTTGCAAAGCCGATCACATCGGCAAATGCAATTTAATCTCTGAAAGAGAGATTTTACCAGTGGCATGCAGAGGGTTAAATTCTAAACTTGACTATATAATGAATGATATTTCAAACATTTATTAAGTCTCCCATGCTATATCAGGTGGTAGCATCTCTGCTTCCCGACTAGTTGGGCTGGGTTTTGCACCTTGTGGGAATGGAAATTCTAAATCCCTTTGTAATACACATGTTGAAAGGTGGTACTGAAGATATCAATGTATCTGTCAAATGATGATAACTCTCCTAGACCTTGGTGCTTTTACACAGGAAAAGCATATGTGCTGGCAATGCGCTTCACCTTCTCCCTTCTCTTCACCATAATCCCTCATACAACATTTATCACATTAATCCTCTACCTCCCTAGCATGGCATCCGAAGCACCAAGTGCAGTCAGTAGCATTGGAAAACAAGCACACACAGACATATACATTTATTAATACAGTCATCCATCTGTGTAGTTACATACTAATATATAAATAAAAATATTATGTTCTAAATTAGATAAAATAAGAAGAGAAGATGTCCTCAATGATCTCAACATTTTTCCCCTCCATGGAAAAATGTTGGATTATAGAAGTAAATGGGATTCCCACGTACTGAGGAAGCCAACATTCCACATAATCTGGGATGACTAAGGAAGTGTTGGAAAGAGTCATTTAATTGTAATATTGGCCCAGAACAGGAGATTCTCCTAAACGTTGAAGTGGTGATAATGTCTGCATACAATTTCAAAGCATTCTAACATAATTTTAATTCTATGCCTAATACATAACAATCAAAATTAACCAGCTGGCAGTTGTATTTATTAATTTAATATAAAAGCTAACAATTGTATAATATTTCATGTTATTTGTTGAAAAAAATTATTATAGCACAGATGAAAATCATTTAAAATTAACTGTCATACTGACATCAAGTTAATAAATAATTTCTTCTAAACAAACTTACAACTATTTTGAACATCATATGATCCAGATATCCATACTTTCTTAACATGAAAAACCATATTGGTTATTCCAAATAATCTTGTATGTTGAATCCTCCAAATTCTCACATTTATTTGTTTTTAAATGTCACATATAAAGAACAGTTTCAAACAGACTGTTCCTGGTAAAACTTTCTTCTAGCATCAACTAAGCAGTTCTTTACATGAAAATGATTAGATAGCTATCCTTATCTTTCAGCACTAGACCACTTCAATAAACCGTATGTCAGGCGTGGTACATTATCATATTTACATAAATGCATTATCCGATATAGTACAGTCATATCTGATAAACTGTACTTAATATGCCATTTAAATATAAGCCAGGTAGCTCTGGTCGCAATATGTCTGATGATGGAAAGATGGCTTAATTTTAGCCTATCTTGAGATAATTCTACATGCATTAATATTGAAAGGATGTAATTAACAGTTAAAAGCGCAAAATGTGCAAAATAGTGATGACTATTAAATCAATGTAATTTCGTTAGGGATATTCATCGGAGAACATATTGTTTAAACACCTCATAGGATTCATGCTTCCATGATATTGCGATTTCAAACATAGTCATGTTCATCGTCAGCCATAACTCCGACTGACGAAATTCTTCGGCCGTCAACTATTCTATTGTCGCCATCTTCAGTGCTGCCATCTATGGTTGAATTTATGAACTTCGAAATCAATGTAATTTCGTTAGGGATATCAAAATTCATTGATCTATTTTTGTTTTTCTGAATGTATATTTTTTCCCAAACTGTCAATTCCAAAGGTTTCTCTACTTGATATTTAATTTTAGGAAGTTATATTTTGAGGTTATTTTAATTATATTATTTTTGGTCTGGACATCTTACCTCAATATTAATGTTGATTTGTTCTTGGACATGTTTCAAAACAATTCTCTGTTTTATCTTCAGCTTTCCCAGACTCAGGGAAAGCTGAAGATAAAACAGAGAATTGTTTTGAAACATGTCCAAGAACAAATCAACATTAATATTGAGGTAAGATGTCCAGACCAAAAATAATATAATTTCTCTACTTGTTTTAAAAGTTTAGCTTCTCTTCCAATTTTATGATGTTCTAATAAACTATGTGCAGCAATTGCAGATTTTTCAATTTCACAATTTTTAATATTTCTAAAAATTGTGAAATTGAAAAATCTGCAATTGCTGCACATAGTTTATTAGAACATCATAAAATTGGAAGAGAAGCTAAACTTTTAAAACAAGTAGAGAAACCTTTGGAATTGACAGTTTGGGAAAAAATATACATTCAGAAAAACAAAAATAGATCAATGAATTTTGATATCCCTAACGAAATTACATTGATTTCGAAGTTCATAAATTCAACCATAGATGGCGACAATAGAATAGTTGACGGCTGAAGAATTTCGTCAGTCGGAGTTATGGCTGACGATGAACATGACTATGTTTGAAATCGCGATATCATGGAAGCATGAATCCTATGAGGTGAGTTGTTTAAACAATATGTTCTCCGATGAATTTTAATGATTATACCTCATAATGTTTACTTCCCAACATTAATTAAATATAGTGATGACTAACTATTCTAATCTGTTTTATTACTGAAACTTTCCTTTTCTTTTGCAGTTTTGAACATGATATCTCTCAAAATGTTTGTTGCACAGTTTGCATACACAATCTTTATTTGGTTGGTGGAATGTCCTGTTTTGGCAGAATTTGTGATGAAACCATTGTGATGTGTATTGTGTTATTATGTATTAACATTTTTTAATACTTATATAATTACTTTTTATATCCGTCTTTCTCAATTTACTAAATGTCAGAGCTCATAGTTTGCTTGCTTCCATTCTTCTGTTATTATGGCATCGGTTGAGTAGAAGTCAGGCCAGATGGCGTTATATGCATTAATATGCACACTGATTATTAATGAGTTGGATACTTTTTTACTCACATCATATTTCTTGATTTTTATGCAGACCAGTTTCGTCGCTAGTGTTATTTCCTACACATATTTAATGCATACTGATTTCCTTTTCTTCTTCTATATTCCAGGAAATAGGCAATACTGCCTTTTCTGGCTTCAAAACATGTCGGGCCATCATTTTCTTGGTCTTTCCAGACGTCTCTCCTTCTCTTAGGCCTGTAGTAAAACCCTCTTCTTGAGATTCTGACTTCCAGCATTCTATCAACATACTGTCTCATGCATTTCTAAGTTTATAATTTTTTTCTTCCAGAGAATTTACCTTATTTTTTCATTTGAGGTTTTATCTAAAAGGGTATATTCTTTCACTGTTCTTAAAAATTTCATTTTGGCAGTCTTTATCTTGTTTTTGTCATCTTCTGTCAACGTCCATGTTTCAGATCCATAAAGAAAAGCAGGCACAGTCATTACTTTGTAGAACTTCATCCGTGTTTCTTTTCTAGTTTTAATTTTTAGGCTTCTGTTTATTGTACCATATATTTGTTGGAACATGGGTAATTTATTAATAATTACAATAGAAAGTAACATTATCAGGTTCTTCTTCAAGCTGGTGATATGGACAGCATATCAAAATATGTCTAATGAAACACAAATATTTATGGGGTAAGATGTACCATTGAATGAATGAGTCACTTATTATCTTACCTTATAGTGTTTATTGTTTTTTTTACAACACAGACCCATAATATTGGCTGAAAAATGAGAGAGGTGGTTATCTGAAAAACTGGCCGTTCCTATGTTTAAAAAAACAAATTATGAGGTATTTAAGATAAAGGAAAGCGACTCATTCATTCAGTGAATTAAGAACATAATAATGTTATTAAGTATGAAAAGACCGGTACCAGATTAAAAAGTAAAAAGATTTCATCGTACTTATTATGTGTAATTTATCTTTAAAATAATTTTCATATTTATAACCAACATATGTTCGTAAGTATTTAAAACCTGTGACTTGCTCTAATATCATCATCAACAATCACAGATTAAGCCCATGTGGCTTGTTCCAGTCTCATAGATTCTCATTCAATAGTTGGATCCATCTCTTCTTCGGTCTACCAACATTCCTGCGTCCTTTTGGTTAGTATTTAAGTATAATTTTGGGAATGCGATCATCATCCATTCTTTGAACATGTTCTTTCCATTTTTTCTAGATTCTTTTATTCTATCTAAAGTTTAAAGATATTTAGCTGATTTCTAATATCTTCACTTCTTCTCTTATCTAGAAGTTTGCAACCAGCCACACTTCTCAAAAATCTCATTTCAGCTGCTTCTATGATCTTCTCTTCTATTTTAGTTAAAACCCAAAATTCACTACCATACAATAGTAAGGGGACTGCCACTACTTTATAAAATTTTAGTTTAGTTTCTTTTCTTGTGCTTTTAAATATCCTTTTAATTGTTCCACATATATAATTAAATTTATTAAGTTTGTTAAATAGATCTTCATTTTTAAAATAGGAGATTTCATAACCCAGGTATTTAAAATGGTTCACTTGTTCAATGGGTTTCCCCTCCAGAATTATTTTAGCTCTTACGGTATCTGATCCCTTAAAAGCTAGGATTTTCGTTTTACTTATTGATATTTTGAAATTATATTTCTGTATAATGTTATTTAACTGAAAAAGCGATTTCTGTAGACCATCTTCTGAACTAGATATTAGAACTTGGTCGTCTGCAATAAGTAAGGTATCTAACATCTTATTTCTAATTTTGAAATGATTTCTGTAGACCATCTTCTGAACTAGATATTAGAACTTGGTCGTCTGCAATAAGTAAGGTATCTAACATCTTATTTCTAATTTTGAAATGTGTCCAAATTTATCTGCCAATTATATATGATATCGTCAATATAAATATTAAAAAGGGAGGATGAAAGTCTTGCTCTAATATAATATCATTAATTATAATTTGGGCCTAAGAGTGTATTTATCTTGGAAGGTCATTGTTTTTGGGAAATTTTAAAATTATAATTCTCACATAACATCTGTAACACATACACTGCTCTTTGCAGCGTGTCTCGAGATATACATATAACTATCTGGTCATCCGCAAAAAGCATCATCTTAACTATAAGATTTGGTCCTATACAAATGCCTCCATTAATTTTAAACAACCAATCTCTCTCAAATCATATATACATATATAATACATTTTAAACAAAATAGGAGACAAACTACAATTCAGACTCAAACTTTGATTTTTATGTATCCATTTGCTGTATCTTCCATTTCTAACATGTACACTAATTATTGTATCCCTATTTTAGTGCTTTAATTAGATGATTCGGATATCCATTTCATGTCATGTTTTCCCTTAGTTTTTTTCTTATTTACACAGTCAAATGCTTACTACAGGACATGACTGCTTAGGAAAACATCTTCATAGAATTGGTGTATTAATGTCTCCTGATTGTATATTGTGTTCTCAAGATATGTGGAAATAGACAGCGAACATTTAACAAACTGTATAGCTCTTCAAAATTATCAAGATGTGACATCCAAGTATTGGGAAGCAAGAAGGAGAATAACTTTGTTGTTAACTCCAGAGCATTAGCTACATACATACATTTTTCTCCCATGTATACCATTTTCGCCAGTGCTAAAAAATCTGTTCCAGGAATCATGGTGAGCTTTGCTTACTATATTTTTTGTTTCATTTCTTGTTTTCCTGTATAACTTTCTAGCTTCACCTGTTTGTTGTTGTAATGCTTACAGATGAGCTAATTTCTTGTATTTATTGCATTTGCAATTTCATCATTCCTTATTTTAAACCTGTTTTTTTACATTCCTCCTCCCCAACACTTCCTTAGCTATAGTTCTTACAGCTTGTAGAATATTACCTCATTCCTCATTAACATCTTGGCTTATTTCTTGTTTTTGTACGTAAGTAGATAACTATCTTTCTTTTAATACTATCTTAACAGTAATAGATATATTTTAAATACTTCTTCATTCACTTTTAAGACCTTTCATTTTCTTCCATCTTGTTAAATGTGGATCTTTAATATTAGCAAATAGTGATCTGTTGATAGACATCTTTTACTTGTGATGACAATTTTTTATTCTTAATAAAACAGTCGATTAGGAATCCCCTGCGCACCAAGTAAACTTATGGATTTTTTTTTCTAAAGTAAGTATTTGTTATCCTTAAATTGTTAAATACTGCAAACTGTTTCGACTTTTCTCCATTATTATTTAAAGTGTCTATGCCAAATGTATCTATTACATCATTAATCGGTACTTTACCTAATTGGGCATTCAAATCTCCTGTTATTACTATAATAAGCTAGTTGCTTTTGACATAGCATATTGATTTATGGGATAAATTATTCCCCTTTCAAGTAAGTTTCAAGACTAAGAGGTGATGTGCTCATCACAGTAGCTCAGATGATATCATGTCTGCTACTGATTGAAGGATTTAGTTTTGATGTCTTAATAATTCCAAAATTTTCAATCTTTAGCCCAGGAGGGATGGTGGTGTGCAAATTCTAATCACTATATATATTGAGAAGATGTATCATACTGATGTTCTTATTATTAATTTAACACTTCTCACTGAAGGATAAATTATATTTGAAGAGAAAATTTTTCGCCTAGACCGAGACTTGAACCCGGGACCTTTGGCTTTCCAGGCCAAATGCTCTACCAACTGAGCTACCGAGGCAAGTTGCGATCTAGATGCAAATTTTTCTCATATATGTTGTAATTCCCTCGCGCCAAATGCTTTGAAACCTTTGTTTCCATCTTTGTAAATGGCAGCTTCTTAGTTAAGAAGATATTTATTGGGAATTTAACACTACTTTATAAAGCCAGTAGGGGTCGAATGTTTGAACGCATTAGACAGTAAAAGGCGTTCTCTGCTGATAAAGTTTTATTCAAACACATTTTTCTTACTCAGAAATCTATTCACGCGGTAATAATTGTAAGCTACCTGACAAGGTACCTTAAGATCGTAGCTCAAGATATAAACTTATGTGAAAATCCCGAAGGGAACCAATGGTAACCGATGTAGTTTGAAACTTATCCAAGATGTCGGACCTTGAAGACTTCGATAATGTTTTCGGTTTTTTTTATGAGTCTACCAAAGAATTCAACTGGAAGAACAGGAGAATCGGCGTAATATTGCGCGTCGCAGACGTGTTTGTATATGGTATTATTTGCGGGATGCAAGCATAAATGCATTCCTCTATAGCAGACGAAAATAACGGAAGTGGTTTTATCGCTGAGAATTCTGGGTAATTCGTTGCCAATATTACAAAGCGTCAACATTCATGCATGACCGGTTAAGGCGGCCGTTAATTCGATCTCAGCTCACCAGTGATTGGAAGTAATTTGAGTAGAAACTAATGTATTTGCATACGACCCTAGGGCTTCTATTGATGTTTTTATTATTAATTTAACACTTCTCACTGAAGGATAAATTATATTTGAAGTGAAAAATTTTCGCCTAGACCGAGACTCAAACCCGGGACCTTTGGCTTTCTGGGCCAAATGCTCTACCAACTGAGCTACTGAGGCGAGTTGTGATCTAGATGCAAAATTTTCTCTTATATACGTTGCAATTCCCTCGTGCTAAATGCTTTAAAACCTTTGTTTCCATCTTTGTAAATGGCGGCTTCTTAGTTAATAAGACATTTATTGGGAATTTAACACTACTTTATAAAGTCAGTAGAGCTTCTATTGATGTTTTTATTATTAATTTAACTTGCCTCGGTAGCTCAGTTGGTAGAGCATTTGGCCCGGAAAGCCAAAGGTCCCAGGTTCAAGTCTCGGTCTAGGCAAAAATTTTCTCTTCAAATATAATGTATCATCACTGTTGATAGCATTGGATAGATCTAGCAGTCCATTTGGTGTATTTCAGACAGGAGTATGCTACATGCTGGCACTGAGTTTCACCTTCTCCCTTCTTCATTATCATCCCTCGTACATACACTAAATGAAGATCACACTTATCTTACATTCCTCTCTGTTAGAAGAGTTGTACTAGTTTGGGTGTGTATATGTGAAAATTGTTGGTTGGCCTCTCTATACACAATACAAGTACTCATCACCTACACAACATGGTCTGACAATGTGCTGCTTAATTGAAAATAAAACTCTTTAATATATCTGGTAGATAGTAGTTTGAAAGTTGATGGTGATGGCAGAAGTTCCAACAGTTGGAGTTTTAGCTGAGAATAGAAGCAAAAGCTTCTAAAACTGGTCCTGTGAGAATCACAGAGTTTTATGAAGTGTGAAGTAAAAAGCTATTTTCAACTCACTTATATGAATTGTGATGAGAATAAAAGCAAAAGCTTCTAAAACTGGTCCTGTGAGAATCACAGAGTTTTATGAAGTGTGAAGTAAAAAGCTATTTTCAACTCACTTATATGAATTGTGATGAGAATAAAAGCAAAAGCTTCTAAAACTGGTCCTGTGAGAATCACAGAGTTTTATGAAGTGGGAAGTAAAAAGCTATTTTCAACTCACTTATATGAATTGTGATGAGAATAAAGCAAAAGCTTCTAAAACTGGTCCTGTGAGAATCACAGAGTTTTATGAAGTGTGAAGTAAAAGCTATTTTCAACTCACTTATATGAACTGTGATGAGAATAAAAGCAAAAGCTTCTAAAACTGGTCCTGTGAGAATCACAGAGTTTTATGAAGTGTGAAGTAAAAAGCTATTTTCAACTCACTTATATGAATTGTGATGAGAATAAAAGCAAAAGCTTCTAAAACTGGTCCTGTGAGAATCACAGAGTTTTATGAAGTGTGAAGTAAAAAGCTATTTTCAACTCACTTATATGAATTGTGATGAGAATAAAAGCAAAAGCTTCTAAAACTGGTCCTGTGAGAATCACAGAGTTTTATGAAGTGGGAAGTAAAAAGCTATTTTCAACTCACTTATATGAATTGTGAATTGCCTCATAATGTTAATTCTCATCTTAGAACTTTTATTAAATCAGGGTGATATGTTCAAATTGAGAATAGGCTCATTTAAACTCCTGTAAAAAATTATAGTATACATCTCCAAATTGAAAGCATTCACATGATTATTATTTGTATATTTGTGAAATTTGTAATCCAAAATGAGTGAACCTGAACTTTTGAAAATTTCAAAATTGTTAAAAATAAATTAGTTGTATTTTTTAACTTTTTTACTAAAAATTATTACTCAGATTATCTCTGGTCTACAAGAATTGTTTGATTAGTCATTTTTAATTAAATGTTCCCAAAAATATTTCTAGAAAAAACATAACATTTTCCCTTACCTGATCAACCATTAGCTTTACTACTATACAGAGAAGAGTCAATTTTTTTCAATTAATTATTTATAGTAAATTTTTTAATTATATTACACTTACATTTTACTGATTTTGATCGTCCAATGCGAGATGATTTCTTGAACTCATCGGGGGAATTACTGCCAAGATATGAAGTTGGTGGACTCAGTTTTGGTGCTTTATTTCTTGGACAGCTGTCATATGCTGATGGCTGTAAAAAACAAATTTTAATTTTATATCTTACATAGACTTATGAAACATTTATGCCGAGCTTTCAGATGCTACCTTGTAAACTAAAAAAAAAAATTAATATTCCAGCTAAGCTGCAAGTTTAATAAAATTAATATGGGAGGTTACACATGAGGCAAATTATCAATTTAGATAATTGAATTGGACATTTTAACACCTCAACTCTAACATAGAGTGTAACATGTATAAAATTAAATTATAGTTTTACTTAAGATATACTGTAGCTAGTTAAAATGTTCATTATGTTAACAACATTTAAAATGGATGATAAAAGCACAAATTTGCAATAACTGTGATTAAGGAAGCAGGAAATAAGTTCCTGATTAATCTGACCCAAACTCATTTTTAGTTATTACATTCTAGTTTAATTATATATCATTTTAATGACAATGGGAGCCTTAAATTTACAAAATAAATGGATAGCAGCTTCCAAATAAAGTATAATCTATGTATCATCTATTTAACTTTCACAGGGAAAAAATTAATTTAATTTAAGAATTAAATTAATGTCTTTATTACGTGAGGTAATAAAAACATTAATTTAATTCTTAAAGTATAATCTATCAAATATATAACAAATATACTACCGATAATTATTTTAAAAAATATTGTGATTACATATCATACATTATTTTTATTTTAACAAACTTGCCCAAATAGAGTCTGGCAAAAGTTAAAAGTCTATATATCTAATAATGTTAATTTAAAATAATATAATGTAGAATTAATTTATAAATTAATTAATACAGAAAACAGGAATATTATTTCATAGAGTCCTAAAAATAACTGAATAAACATAACTAAAATTTTTATACATCAGCTATCACAAACTTGTGTTTATTTTGAGAACTTGTATTATTTTCTTACTACATGTTACTTCTCCCCTCTGCTTCAATGTATTGCTACGCTAGTGACATCAACAGAAAAAGCATTTACATTTTGGTGACATTATATCAGGATGTACTAAGTTTACAAACAGGAATTAGTTGTATATCATCCATCAATGGATAGCAATACTGTGTAATGTACATTCAACTTGTATTAGCTTAAAATTTAAAATAAAATTCTTTCCTCCTCACCTCATATCCAGTCTTCTAGTTAGACAAGATTTGTAACCTTAGTAGTTATTTTCTTCTTCCTTCCAAGTATTAGGCCAAGGCCTGTTACGATCCTATAGCAAATTTTCCCTCCAGCATTACTTATACCAGACTCTTAACTTTTTATTTTTATACATTAAATTTGGGAATTTTTAACATTATGAGGTTCAATTCATAAGAATTAAATGAATCGTGATTCACGATTCATTTAATTCTTATATCTTTTAATTTACTGTCTAACCTCTCTTGGTTAACTCTTGTTTTTTTTACCCCGACGCTATTAGGGCATCTGAGGGCTAGGGAGTCTTTCCTTTCTTCCATTTCTTCTTTTCTTTATTTTCTTTTTTCTCCAGAAAAGCCTGACCAGAGGCTATAAAATGGCAGCCCCATCACTGGTCTTGCCTTCCTTTGGCCAGCAACCAATCGAAGGGACTATTATTATTATTTCAAGTCTTATACGAGAATTTCCTGGAAGTAGTTATTTTTAAGTAGTTAAACAACAGAACTTTGGTCATGTAACTACTAAAGATGTAACCACTAAGGTTATGAAACTGGTATAATTAGAAGACGGAATATGAGGAGAGGAGGAAAGAATTTTATTTTAAATTTTAAATTAAACCTCATAGTGATATTTCCTATAATAGTTCAATTCTATTAGCTTACCAAGCAAATGCTTAAAAAAAAATCTCATAGGCACATTAGCTTATACTTATTTACCCTGAACTAACTGTGCATATACACCAATTCCCTTTCTGATATACAGTAAATATGCATATGATTAAACATTTCACAAACACAGGAAGAACAGTTGTTTATATTTTGCATCTGTTGTATATGCTTTAGTGAGTCTGAGATAACATTCATGAGATATTAGTTACCTGCTGTTATTTAGGTCTGGTGTGACAAATCCCGGTCACACATACTGCGAGTGCTCAATTAAAATTGCATACAAGATATTAAAAAAAAGTATTCATTAATGAATGAGTTGGAGAAAATGCTTTAACATCTCACCTTATAAAGTTGCATGTCTTCACGTTTACCAGTTTCAAAACTATAGTATTACTTCCATTTTCAGTCAAACTTCAACTGTTGAAATTTGGAGTTTGACCAGAGATGGAAGTAACACTATACTTTTGAAACCGGTAGCGTGAAGACACGCAACTTTATGAGGTGAAATGCTACAGCAATTTCTCCAACTCATTCATTAATGTAAATACCTCATAGTGTTTCCTCCCACTGTAATTTTGATTAAACAGTATTCATTACTCATCCTTATCAAAAGAATGCGCTGGAAATGCTGGTAATCTTGTCTCGTACATATATTATACCTTATGAAATTATTCACAAGAATCAGTTCTTCTATATTGATGGACCTAACTTATGTTCAAGTGTGTGAGGATTAGTGGAATATGTTTTATTTTTCAATGTTCCCCGTAAAATCACAACATGTTAAACCTGGGGATCAAGGAGGCCACATACTTGCTTATAAGCCTTTGGCCAAATATATGGTGCAATTCCCTTATGAATCCATTAATAGTATAGGCTTCGGCTTTATTATGGCTTAGGTGGGACACTAGTTGCTCACCGTTGAGTCTAGTGCAACAACTCTCAATCATGCATGTTGTGAGCACTTGGCAAATATCATGAATTTCAGGTAATTTATCAGCAACAAGTTAGAATGATCAGCTGGAGATTAAACCTTGGAGTGAATGTGTATATAATTTATTTTATGAGTGTTCATACTACATTATTTGGTTGTATACCCACTTATTAACCCATTGGAGACACGTTTAAAGTGCCTAGCATGTTCACTGGGAACCCATTTAAATCTCCTCACCGCTACTCCGGCTGCGCTGGACTTTAAATACACATACTCTGTTCTATCACTTATGATTTCAGATATTTTGTTTACCCCTGAATTTCTTTTAGTATATTGTACTTTTACGAATAGCAAAGGAATGTGGCCTACCTGCTACCCTCTTTTGTGCATTGTAAACCGTTATGTTTTGTTATTTTCAAGGCTGTGAAAGTTGACAAACAATTCAAAAACCATCTTTTTGTAAAAGTTCTCGGACATTGCCTTGAAAGTAAACACAAATCATATGTTCAAACAAGACCGAAAAAAATAACAAACGCAATATAATACTGTACATAATAAAAATAAATATATGAAATAAAATAAGCATAGACCTATACATTATAAAATCAGGAAAAGTTCTTCGTATATTCTTTAATTATCATAGTTATATATCGACCTGTAAATTATAAAATACTATAGATAAAAACTGGACGAAACTCACCTAATATTTCTACCATCTGTAGCATGCACGGTTACGTTGTCACTGTATATTATTTCATCGTCCGAATCTTCGTTCCATGATAATTCACTACAATCACTGTCACATAACATTTCATCCACTACTTCACTTAGTTTCTCAAAAGCAATACGTTCTCTCCTATTTACGCACATATTGCAAGAAAAAAAATTAAATTTAAAACTATGAATTTTAACAAATAAGCACTGAATTTATATTCACTTATATTTTACCGGAATAAATGCCTACAACTATAGTCTACTATTCTATAAATAATAACTAAAATAAACTATACAATACACTAGGCCTATACATATTTACTTTACATAAACAAACAACACATTTTACTGATGGTGAACCGAAAATGTAAACCACTAAAGAAACCTAACGTCTTACAGTGGGGGTTATAACACAACAACGAGTCTAGCTCGTTGTGGGGCTGTTTGGACTTTCTACCTGCTCACGAGGGAGACTCGTTAAAAGTCTCCAATGGGTTAACATGTATACATTTTAAAAACATTTTTAAGAAATAAGAATTCATGTGGAAAAACTAGACAAAAATTTCCTAACAGGCCACTTCCGTGTAGAAATACAATATTAAACTCAATGAATAGGTTTAACACAGGTTCTGTGAATAGCAAGAAAAGTCAAAGAAACCTTTACCTCCTTAGAGAAAACACGAGTTAGGTCCATTAGTGTAGAAGAGCTGATTTGTGTAAAAGATAATTTCATAAGGTCTGATATATGTATCAGACAAGATGATTAGCACTTCCAGCATCTTCTATGATAAGAGTAACTAATGAATACTGATATTTAATATCTTATATCCAATTTCAACTGAATGCTTGTGGCATGTATAACTGGGAGTTGTCACAACAGACCCACATAACGACAGGTATCTAATGTCCCATCAACATTCTCTCAGGTACACTGCATAAAAGCTACTTCATCTTAAGCTAAAACAATATATTATGTAAAAGGGATCTTTGCACAACATTTGGTATGCTTTAGCCTTTTAGACTTCTTTCTTTTACCTAAAAGTTTGAACAAAGATATGGTTTTATAACCATTTTGTGGATTTCAGTTTTTTTGTGGTTTTCATGGAAACAATAAAAATATTAAAAATCGTGGTTGAAGTTCAGACTGTTTTAACATTTTTTATAATAAAACTTATACTTTTTTTTAATTTTATACTTCGATTGAAGTTTAGGTAGACAGAGTATAAAAAAAGTATATAAGTTTTATTATAAAAGATATAACCTCAATGGTGTGACATAAAATTTAAAAAAATTAATATGAAAAGTATAGATTGTTTTAGCATTTTAATCAAAATTACAGTGGAAAGTAACACTATGAGGTAATTTACAATTTATAAATTGAGTCAGATGAATGTTTTTTCATCTCACATCATAAAGCTCTGTGTTTTTACAATACCGATTTTAAAAGACTTTGCCTCCATTGTCAGCCAAATAGCGGTTTCAAAGGTCTTTGCCTTCATCATCGCCAAAAAGTTGGAGTTTTAGCTGATATGGAGGCAAGGGCTTTTGAAACTGATACCGTGAAAACACGCAGCTTTATAAGGTGAGATAAAAAAAAAATTATCTAATTTAATTTATAAATGTGTTTTAGAAATTACTAAGAGAGTTTTAAGAGGTTGTGTTTGATACATGACCAATGAAGCTAACGAAGGGTGGAGTTTCGCATACAAAATGACATCCCTCTGTCTTCTATGTATTCCTGAATATGAAATGCATAACTGGACACTATAACATTTCCATTTCCTACCTAAAAGGAGAATTTTACAACACCAATTTCACTGTTACCACTACCACTATTATTGGAGTTGGGGGGAGTGCAATTTATTGCTTTGTGCATTATTGCATTGAATGCACTATCTAAATCGAATAGTAATTTAAACAGGTGTCTACTTCTAAATGTAAAATGATTCATAACATTTCTGAAAAAAAATCTATATCCAAATTTCATGAAGTTACTGTTGCTTAATTGATTTTTTTAAGATTTCACTTCCATTGTTATTAAACATTTTATGAAAATAACCCATCAAGACTTGGTATCCATGTTAAAAGAGAAATAAAATGTAGATAAAACTCAAAATGGTTACAATAGTTATCATTATAAAATGTTAAATTCTAACATTAAATTAAATTTAATTATCTCCTCTGATTTATCCTTGAATCCATTAATAATCTAGCATTTTCATTCATTAATATTGTTTGCCTGGCCTGGTAGACTAGTGGTTATCATGCTTGCCTCTGGTTCTGTAGTTTGCAGATTCATTTTCAGGATGTACAAATTCTGAGTATGGCTACCTTTGGAAGGGAACGAAGGGCATGGTCCCATGTCATAGATATATGGCCTCAAATCCAGTGGTGTCCATTCAACCCCAGAAATGTTATGGTAACTAATGTATTCATAATTTTGAATTAAAACAAAATAAAAAAAAATTCTAAATTTCATTTGTGTGGTCATTTTAATTCAAAATTCTACCACAACACCAGACGTGCATTGCCGAATGAAAAAGATGGGTTGTTGGTTTCAATAACATGGACCACTTTCATTGCATAATGTGAACTTTGAGCCTGCTATGCTAGTCAGGTGATAGCATGCCTGCTTTCTGATTAGTGGGCCCAGATTCAATACCCAACAAGGTTGAAAATTTTAATTACAAAATTATCAATTTTGGAGCTAGAAAAGATGGGGATGTACAATTTTTAATTGGTAGATTGTGCACCAGATGGTTGTTCCAACTTCCAAATTCCTCCATACTACATATGTTAAGGCGGCATGTGGTACTACTGATAGCATTTCATTTGTTGGTTGGGTACATTAAGCTGGCAGTGTCCTTGGTACTTTTCTACAGGAGTAGCCTGTGTGCTAGCGCTGATATACACCTTCTCTTATTCTTTTCATCATCATCCCTCACTCAACACAGTTACATCACAAAATACTTAAACATTCATTCATCCTATACTCGTCTCCATACACAATATAAATACACATCACAACAAAACATAGTCTTAAGTTATGTAGGTTAGTCTTAAGTTGTGAACGGAATACAGCATTGAGAATGTCACAAATGAAGTGAAGAAACTCGAGTCTGCTTGGGAGTTAAGAAGTATGAGGTGAGTGAAGAAACAACTAAACAATATTAAAACATAGTCTGTTAAAGTGGTGCATAAATTGTAAATAGACCATATTAATGATATGTATTTGCCTAGTCCAAAAGTCTGAAGCATGAAAACTGCAGAGGGTGTCATTGGAACATATATACAAACTTTGATAACTATAATGTAGATATATGATTTAATTTTGATGTATTAATTTAAATTTTAACTTTCGCAATGGTGGACAAATATTATTTTGAAAAGAAAAATTAATTAAATTTGAAGAGAAAAATTTTCGCCTAGACCGGGACCCTTGGCTTTCCGGGCCAAGTGCTCTACCAACTGAGCTACCGAGGCGAGTTACGATCTAGATGCAAATTTTTCTCTTATATACGTTGTAATTCCCTATCGCCAAATGCTTTTGAAACCATTGTTTCTATCTTTGCAAATGGCGGCTTCTTAGTTAAGAAGACATTTATTCAAATTTAATTTATCTTTCATTGAGAAATGTTAAATCAATAATAAAAACATCATTAGAAGCCTTACTAGCTTTATAAAGTAATGTTAAATTCCCAATAAATGTCTTCTTAACTAAAAAGCCGCCATTTGCAAAGATAGAAACAATGGTTTCAAAAGCATTTGGCGATAGGGAATTACAACGTATATAAGAGAAAAATTTGCATCTAGATCGTAACTCGCCTCGGTAGCTCAGTTGGTAGAGCACTTGGCCCGGAAAGCCAAGGGTCCCGGGTTCGAGTCCCGGTCTAGGCGAAAATTTTTCTCTTCAAATTTAATTTATCTTTCATTGAGAAATGTTAAATCAATAATAAAAACATCAGAAAAATTAATGCCTGAATAAGGATTTTAATCAGGATTTTTAGAGATTTCGAGATAAAATCCCAATTTAGGCATTAATTTTCCTATTGCGAATGTTAAAATTTAAATTAATACATAAAAATATAATACTTAACTGCTATAAAAGTTATGAAATTTCTCATTAAAAATGTCTTATTGAATTAGAAGCCGCCAGATAGCATTGATAGCGATGGCTATCTGCTTCTGACAATAAAGAGAAATGTATATGAGGAAGAAAAATTAGCATTTGCATCAGAAGCCTGAAGTAGTGTAATTGTTAGCACACTAGCATACAGAGCTAGAGATTTCAGGTTCAAATCCTGATTCAGGCATTAATTTTTCTTTTCAAAATAATATGATTCAATGTTAACCTACCAGATCTGTGATAGCTTTCTGAATGTCCTTATACCATTCTTCTGCCTGTGAACCATTCTCACATTGCAGTAGTACTTGCAAGCCAAGAACTGTTGATACAAGAAAAACATTACGCCGACTAGATGCTTTTTCTCCATGTTCTAGCAGTGCACCATTCAGATCTACAGAAAATTCAGGCTGTGGTACTGATGAACTTTCTCCTTGTGCATTTTTCTTAAAAGCAAAAGAAAAGTAAGTATCAATCTTCAATAAACTTCAGTACAAATTTGTTTTATAGATAAAATCAGATACATAAAGAAATAAAAAAAAAATGAAATGTTTAATTATGTTTGGATATTTCTGTACCCATAATTTATCCTCTAACATTAGCTATATTTTAAAAATATGTTTTACACCTTTCTTCAAAACGGTTTTCACTAATAGAATGGAACCTTGAGATTGAATGACTGAAATATTAAAAGATAAATCATGGACATAACAAAATTCAGTATTAATCAATTATTATATGAAATCAATGAATGTATTATAAAAAATACTTAGGGCTGCATGCAAATACATTAGTCTCTACTCAAATTACTTCCAATCACTGGTGAGCTGACTCACCGTGAGCAAGTGCAAAGATCGAATTAGTTACCCACTAACAGGTCATGCATGAAAGTCGTTTTCATAATATTGGCAAGAAATTACCCAGAATTCTCAGCAATATAACCACTTCCGTTACTTTCGTCTGCTAGAGGCATGCATTTAAGCTTGCGTTCTGCAAATAATACCGTATACAACGACGTCTGCAACGCACAATATTACGCCGATTCTCCTGTTCTTCTAGTTGAATTCTTTGGTAGACTATCAAATTCCTCTTCTCCGCGTATACCGAAAACAAGATCGAAGTCTTCAAGGTCCGACATCTTGGATAAAGCAGCAAGGTTTCAAAGTACATCGGTTACCATCGGGATTCTCACGATTCGTTTCTCTCCTAAGTCACCTCGGCAGGAAGCTTAGGAATTTCAACAATTATCATTGCAAGAACAGATTTTTGAGTATGCAAAAACGTATTTGGATACAACTTTCTCAGCAGAGAATGCCTTTTACGGTCTAATGCGTTCATAGATTCGAGCCACAGTAAATAAAGAACATAAATAAAGAACAAACAGGTTTAATGCTCAAAACAAGTATTGCTATTCTTGCTTTCCATAACCCCAATTGTTGTGTAAAAAAAATGATATCAAATGTGTGATATATATCAAAAGTAAGAAATATATAAATTTTGAGTATGAATACAACACAGAATATTTACAGAACTTACTGTAATAGAGCAAAAAAAGATTATGGAATGAAAGCCTATTGTAAGACATCAGTTTGTAAGAAATATGAAGTTGTCCTACAAAAAAAAAAGGTGGGTAAAAGATGAAGAAAAAAGTAGAAATACTGTTATTACCATTGCAGCAAATTGTTTTGAATCTTTGAAGAAGAGCAGGAACAGTTCTGTCAGCACCACATGTGCTGGTGCCCAGTTTTTACGCAACTTCTTCCCATTTTCTGTAATTTTTGTACGATTTAAAGTTCCTTCTCTTATTATATTCTGAAAAAATATTAAAACAAGAGCATTAATTGATATTTAACATTAAGCAAATTCATATTATTAAATACACTTTAATTAAAATGACAAGCCAAACGCTCAACTGAATACAACAATAAAATATGAGAACTTTTGCCAAAATTAAAATCTCTGAACTATGATTTATCATTCTGATGAATATATTATTCCATTAATAAAATTTTATTCCCATCTTGAGTTTTATCAAATATTATTCCATGTTTCATTATAAATTTCATTCTTCATGTAACTTATTGTTTAATGAACATTCATTTTTACATTTTATTAAATTTTATATATTTCCTTTTTTCTAACCTTAGTTTACCTTATCCCTATGAGGGTACTTTTACATGCCCAGGCCTCCTGGGTTTTACAGGGACATGGCCTGTCAGGAGAGATGTTTTAATTATGGACCACATACATACTTATTAACCATATAAGGACATGGAGGGCTCCTCAGTTGAGTGATCAGCTCAAAGTAGGGCCACCTCCGAGACAACATGAACATTTAAGACAAGACACTCATAAATTCATATTAAACGTGGTAAATATAATAGGGGATGATTATGATGCCAAAACAGTGATCAGGGACTATTTATGACTTAAAGTTTCCTGACATTTGTCTTAAAGGAGCTCACCCAGGAAAATTGGCCCAACCAGGAATCAAACCCAAGTTTACTACACCCAAGTTAGTGGCATTAGCTAGAGATCACAGTAAAGTATCATTCTTATTTATAGATTATTTATAATCTAAGATCTTACTGTGCCCAATAGTGTGTATGTTTTTATCCTTAGATTTTTCATGTTTTCTGTAGAATTTAAAATATTTAATTTTAATAGTATGATATAGTAATTGTGATAAAATAGGATTCAACTAAATCAGGAAAAAATCTCTGGTTGGTTGGCCCAGCAATTTCAACACAGAACCTCCAAATTACAAGTGTGAAGTGTGTACACAAAAAATTAAATTTAGACGCTTAAGCACTTTTTAATTACCTGAATCTTAATATATACAAGCAATGAATTCAAGAAACTCATTTTGGAGCATTAATTCTAAGTGATTATATAAATAGATTTCTGTTATTTCACTGAACAATAACATGTAACAACAGATTAAATAAAACATACTCACCATATTTCCATTCCAAAGTTGTGGCCAATTTCTTGGAAATGATGATGATTTACTAGATGCCTGCTTTCCACTGCTGAATTGTAAATAAAATTACAATTTAAATACTTAAGCTCTCTGTAATTACTTGAATCTTAGTATATTCAAGAAACTAAACAAATATAAAATAGTTGTAACTATACAATTTCATAACAACAACAAAATTTATATATATATATACACACATACATATATACATACATATATATCACCAACCATAGGCCTATCTACTTCTACAGAATGCTAGAAAATATTACAATTATATAATTATCAATCAAAGACTGAATTCCCAGAAAAATATGAGATGTATGACTACCTTGGTACAAACTCAATATTCCGATAATAATAAAATTTATGAAAATTAAAATGTTTCAATCTCTTAAATCAATCTTCAACTGCATTTAAAAATGACATTTGCTTCACAGTTATTTCTGTAACCACTGAATACTTGATCTTTTGACATATCCAATCACATGTAGAATTGATACATGAAAGATTATGTTCAAAGCTTGCTAAATGAGTAATTTGGTATATTTATAAAAATTACACCTGAGGACATCTTATATATCCATCCATAGTAATTCTGCCCGAAGGCAGGTCCTTCACTGCAATCATAGCATTTTCATGCTATGCTTGCAGCTTTACTAGGGAATTGTGTAGGTGTGGTAGCTTCACGTTGCTTTCCACATCGGTGAAGGATGATGATAATGAGAAGGATGATGATGATGAAGATGATGGCCATATGATTTCGGGGACCGTTTGCACCTTAAAGTTTTTCCTGACATTTGTCTTACAAGTGAGGAAAAACCCCGATAAAAACTTCACCCAGGAAAACTGCCCCGACCGGGGATCAAACCCGGGCCTGCTGGGTTACAAGGCAGCACGCTACCTCGAGACCACAGCGGTGGAATATCTTTTATATATATATATATATAGTATGGTCACTAAAAATGATCCTATTACGGTCATATTATATTACTTGATTAAGAAAATCACTGGTTTTGTTATAAAATAAATAATTTTTTTATATTAATACAAATTTTAGAAATTGAATTATATAATTTTCAAATAATATAATTTAATTTGTAGGAAAATCTATTCTCAATTCCATATCTAGAAACTAGAACTAAATTCCACTGTGCGACAGGCCTAGAAGGTCCTTGGCCTACCAGCTGACTGCTGGCATCACATCCACATGTGTTAATCAAAGAGGTAGATGATCATCCAGCCATTGTAGGGGTGACATGTGGTCAGCATGTTGGGCCCCTAAGTCATTATAGCTGTTTTTTTCCAACCTGGAGCCACTACTTATTGTAGCTACCCAAAAATCAATGGTGCTGGGTGAGCACCAGTCCCATACTGGATGGCCGAAACTCCATGAGAAAATTTCATCACCCATGCAGACTCGAACCAATGCAAATCCTATAGCTCTGTGCCATGGCATCTTGCCTTAACCATTCAGCTACAGTGCAGGACTTCATTCCACATCAAAGTTCCATTTATTAGGAAAAAAAAAATCAGTCCTTATGGGCACCATGTTCACTTATGTACTTGAAGTTGACGGATATGAATGGTTTCCTTCGAGGGCAAAACAAAGCAATGAATCATGGTGTAGATTTATGACATAGGAAAGATTCTTTAATTATTTTATTTTGAGCCTGTTTATCTTACCTCAATATTAACGTTGATTTGTTCTTGAACATGTTTCGATTAGATCTCAATCATCCTCAGCATCTTGCCCAGACTGGTTGGATTTATATTGTAATCGACATCTAGGGTTTACAACATAAATCCAACCAGTCTGGGCAAGATGCTGAGGATGATTGGGATCCAATTGAAACATGTTCAAGAACAAATCAACATTAATATTGAGGTAAGATAAACAGACTCAAAATTAGATAATTAAAAGAACGCCAAAACATTACTTCCTAAAATAAAATATTAAGATTCTTTAAGCCTGAAATAAGGAATCTCTGAGCAGATGTAATCTTTATGAAGTCATATGCTACACTTTTAAATCGGTCCAGCCATTCTTGAGTTATAGCGTAACTAATGCGACTTTGTTATATATATATATAAGTCCCGGCCACGCGTTGCTGTGGCTAAGATATACGTTAAATTATGTTATAGTAACTAAGTGAGAAATCTAAATCAGAAAGTTTTTGTTTTACACAATTTTTTAGTTCTGGTACGTTAACTACACCTGGTATAAATATGGGTGGTGGTTTGTCTTTCAGCCAGATTACTTAAAACTAATACACACAAAATTAATATTATTATCAATATATTGAAAATAAAACAAACACTGAACACACTTAAATTATGAAATAATCAATATTTGTAATTCAATTGAAATTCGCGGTTGCAACAAAAAGCACAGCCACCTGGTTAAATAATAAACCAATTACCTTACACCGTCATCTGTTAGAATCGTATGGAACTCACAGATAATTATAACTCTTTGTTAAATAATAAACAAGTAATTTGCAATAAAAAATAATGTGACTATAAATTTAGTTATAAACTACCGTAGGTCTCCAGTTGGATCAAACAGGACACAGTGTGCAAAATTTTATTGAAATTGGTTCAGTAGTTTAGGATTCCATCGCATACAAACAACGTGACATGTAATTTTTATATATTAAGATATATATCTGCCTTTTCAACTTCAAGGCACTAAAATCCAGTGTCAAATCTGTTATTTAAATTGCAGGGAAGTAATACAACTCCCAAATTGATAGATTGGATAGCCCTCACTGCCTGTCTTCTGCGCCACGTTCAGCCTCACTTCACTCCACTGTTATACTTGAGCAGGGACTCCATCTCCTCCATACAGTGGGTTGCTGGATTCTGGTTTCGATTTACATGTCTTGCTGTTAAAAGGCAGTTCAATTTTTGGACATTGCTTTGGTACATCACAACACCTCTCTGGGAAAAATTTTAAGGTAGATTTCAGCATGCAATGGTCGACAGTTCCCTTGCGAGACCACAAGAGTAAGTTAGTTGTAATATGGAAATGACAATGCTCTGATGGTGAAGAGTTGAGTGTATGAACAAAATGTTAAGAGAGACTTAAGTGATACTGTGAAACATTAATGACTTGCAGAAAAATAATAATTGAAAATTAAAATTGAAATGTGGCACATGTGACAATGTCTATATAGGACAAACTGGTAGACCTTTTATCTCTCGGATAAAGGAACACATGAGAGCATATAACAGAAATTTAGAATATTCAAAATATGCTAACCACCTATTCCAATTTAATCATTGTTTCGATCCAAATTTTGAAATGTTACACGTTTGTGATAAGGGTAATCAACTTGATTTGAATGAATCCCCTTTGTTAAATTTTAAAATTTAAATAAATATTGTTGTATTGTTGCTTAGATCAGTTGGAACACAATTCATAATTTGTTAACATGTCTGAAGAAGGTACAGTGTACCGAAACAGCTGTCACTGAATTATATAATAAATATGAAAATCAAATAAAATTACATTTTATTTTTATTTAATTAAGAAAAATAATTGTAAAGAGATTTATTAAGTAATTAATAAAAAAAAGATTGGAAATGTTAGTGCAGTGTTGTTGTAACTAAAAGAATTACTAACTGTTGTAACATCGGCCCAACTAATGACAATACAATAAAGTGATTCCACTATAGACCTTAGGAGGCCCTTGGGGTAATAGGAGGTTAAGGCTGCCAACTTTCTAAACAATCAGCACAAGATGCAGCAGAGTTGTCAGCCCTGTATGACAGCCACCTTTATCCCCAGAACAAGCATCTGGTACTCATTTCAGTTAGAGGTTGAGGATACCAGATCATTGTGCTGCCAGAGGATTTAGGCCAGTTTAGAAATCCTGATTCCATCTGGACTTGAACTCCTGACATTCCAGCTTGTAGCATGTTGCCCTATGCTACAGCATATCCCCAATGACGTGTATACATATTACATAGTGTTCTGTCCAAGAGCGGTCTTTTACTGCAAACTCACCATTCTCCACTCTTTTCTTAACTCAGCCTTCCTTTTTGTATCCACGTAGAATAGTATTTAGAAATTGTATTTCACCAATATCGCATAGCCCTAAATTGAAAGTCTTCTGATTAAAAATTATTCAATACTACCATGTATCAACAGTAACTATACAAATAATATTTGTATAATAACAGTTACAGTCGTATGGTATCTGCATTCTCCATGACGCAGTAGACCTAGAAGACACGTGGCCTACCAGCCAGCTGCTGGCCTATCATCCACATGTTTTAATAACAGAGGTAGACGATCATCCAGAAAGAGATGGGGTGACATGTGATCAGCATGTCGGATCCCCCAGCCATCATAGCTGGTTTTCTCAAACTGAAGCTGCTACTTATTATAGGTACCAAAATTCATTACGATGCTGGGTGGGCATCGGTCCCACACTGGCCAAAATTCCAGGAGAAAATTTCTTCCCCCATGGAGACCTGAACCAACGCAAGTCCCGTAGCTCTGCACCAAGTCATCTTGCCTTAACCACTCCACTATGGCACGGGACATGGAATCAGTATTATTGGCAGAAAAATTAGCATTACAAATTTTATACATTTTTATCCAAAGTTTTAATAAAATGTAAAACAAAATAAAAAAAACACTAACTTATTCAAAACAAATGTCTTACCTTGATTCGAGCAATGCCATGGAATGAGCTTTGGCCATGCGAAAATGACTCTTGACTTCAGACTCTTTGCCAGATTGATCGGAGCGTAACTGAACATTCCCTTCCAGTTGTTTTTCCTCTTTTGTAGGCATTTTAACACCCATTTTTGTTTCTTTTGAGGTACTTTTTGTAGTAGGTGTTGGACTCTGAAGGAAAATAATATTTTATTAACATAATACATTTGATTATATACTGATTATTTCTTTATAACAATAAAAACTATATTATGTATTAAAATAAATTCTTTATCTTATCTACCATAAACCATTGAAGATAAGTGACCACTCTTAACAGAATCTTGTTGACAAGGTAGCTGATTTGGCATGATTTCAGAGTGAATGATTTGGGTGCAATCCTAGATAGCAGAGGAGGTCAAGAATTTTCTTCACTTGTTTGTGTCCACCATTCTTGAACCCATTCAGCTTTACTAAAAATGAGTACTAGAAATTTTTTTTGTGTAATGTCAATTGGAGCATAAGGCTAGACATTTTGTCTCATCAAGTTATTGGATAAGAAAATTGCAGCCTTACATCTCTTTATGGCTTGTTAATGTTATCTTAGTCTCCTATATAAAATATATGAACATATATTTTGAGTGTTTTATATCCAGATAAATATTTTCAAAAGCATTTTTTTTTTCTGTTTAGCTAATACAATCTACATACATGGTGTTACAGATAAATGCACATGAAGTAGTACCAAATGTTAAAATGAAAGTTTTTTTCCTCCTTTATGTGTTTCTATATATTTTTTATGTTATTTATATTTATTTTGATAATAAGTTCCTCAAGAAAAATTAGCATATATTAAAATGTTACTTCACAGATAAATTTTGTTTTCACTATAAGCTATTTGACAAATTCTGTATTTTTTACTATGGTGATATTCTTTCCACATATACAAAAGAATTGTTAGTGTTTGTGCCAAGTCTGGAATGGTGTAGCAGGCTGCACACTAGTCTGGAGAACTAGAGGTCCACGGTTCGATTCCTGGTTCAGACATTAATTTTTTTCTTTTCACAATATTATAATATTATAATATGATCCACTATTGGAACTGTGTTAAAATAACAGTATTGGAAAATGTTAACATCGTTTAATGTTTATAAAAGTGGTGGTGTAAAATTCTCAAATATAGATACTTCTAAATGAAGCTGGCCGCTGGCGATGATACTGACACCTGCCTGACAGCAGACGTAATGAGAATTATAGATTTGTATATGTGGAAAGAATTGTTAGTGTTTGTGCCAAGTCTCGAATGGTGTAGTGGGCTGCACACTAGTCTGGAAAACTAGAGGTCCACGGTTCGATTCCTGGTTCTTTTCACAATATCATTATAATATTATAATTAATCTGCTCTGGCAACTATTCAAAGTCTGTGTCACAGTTTATAACTGCCTGTAATTAAATATGAAATGGGCCATTGTTAAATAAATGTCATGTGTTTCATGACTGTGTTATCTCTGTGATTTCTGCTATTATGCTGACAAATTCTTTCATTATACTCTGAGATGTCCATGACTCTTAAATCCCATTTATATCTTAGATTATCCAAACCTAACTTATCCAATCCCCAATGAAATCTTCCTACAGTACCTGATGTGTGTCAAGGGGAAAGGCTATTTAGGAGTTGTTAGCTTATGCCCTTTTACATAATAGCTATAATAAGCCTACAATTTTAGTATATGTTATAATCTCCATATTTAATGTAAGCAACAGAAAAAAATATTCTAATGTAAATGTATGATTCAGACTTTAAGCAGCCATCTGTTCTAAATGAAAACTGTCATAACTTAATTCAATAATTTATGAATACATTTCCTCCAGATATGATAAAGTTACATCTTTCATAGCTCCATAAATTACATCTAGTCTGACAAACAAGGAACCATTTGTTTTTTTTTGTTCTTTCTTTATCGAAGGGTCCACTACTGCATGAATTTCCATGTATATGACAAAAATTATATATATATATATATATATATATATGTAAGGAACTTTACATTTAGTTACATTTTCTTCTTCTTCTTTGGCTTTCCCCCATTTATAGGTTTGCCGTCTTCAGTTTCCATTTATCTCTATCATTCCAATCTCTCTCTTCCAAATTCCGATCATCCATTATAGTTCTGACGTAGGTTTTCCATTTCCATCTTGGTCTGCCACGTTTATTTCTTCCAGGGGGTGACCATTGGTATATATTTTTTTGCCATCTTTCATTTTCCATTCTTTGTACTGTCCACAGACGAAGTGAATGAAAGCAGTAGGTATTTCATACGTCATGAGTGTCCCTTTATTCACAGGTAGAATGCCATTGTAACGCTTGCAATTCCCCGTGCCCCCCTTCGTCCCGTGCTTTCATTCTCTTCGTCTGTGGACTATACATGGCCATACCATTTAAGTGTTTGATTTTCAATCCTCTTAACAACAGATGTGGTGACATTTCTTATTTTTATCCTGTCTTGTTTTTTGGAGGCTTCTTCTAAAATAATCAAATTCAACTGTTCTAATTTTGTTCTTTTGTAATTATGTCAAAGACCAAGTTTCACTTCCATATGACAAAATATTCTGTATTATGCTCTTATAAATTTTAATTTTAGTTTCCTTTGTAATATTTTTATTCCAAATTATTCCATGTAATGTCTTAGTTGCATTTTTTGCCATTGCAATTTTAGTCCTGTACATCTCTCTCACAGGTACCAAAACTTGTAATTATTGACCCAAGATACTTAAAAAATTCACACTTCTTTATTTTCCCTGTTTCAAGTATGAGGTCATCCACATCCTTTCCCAAACACATATATTCTGTTTTCTGTAAATTTATATTCAGTCCCCATTTTTTATATTCTTCCATTAGTTTATTTATCATATATTTCATCCCCTGCAAAAATTATTTGATCATCTGCAAACAACAATGAATGCAGTACTTTTCCTCCTATAGGAATACCCATTTCAGAACATTTTTTATACCACAAGTTAAGAGCCTGGTCTAAATAAATGTTAAAAAGAATTGGTGATAAACTGCATCCCTGCTTAAGGCCTTTATTCACTGTGAATTCCTCTGTTAAAGTATTCTGTATTTTTACTTTAGCTTTTGTATTACTATAGATCCTCCTAACAATATTAATCCATTTATCACAGATATTCAGATTTCTCATTGCCGTCCATAACAATTGTCGAGGTACACTATCATATGTCATCTCTAAATCAATAAAGGTCATATGTAGTTCTTTATTTTTTGCTAGGATTTTCTCTTGTAATTGTCTAATACAGAAAATATTATCAATACATGATCTTCCACTCCGGAATCCACATTGTTCTTCTCTTAAGTTATCTTTTATCTCCTTAAGTTTAAAATTTATAATTTTACTAAAAATCCTAGCTGTTGAATGTAAAACGCTTATACCTCTATAATTGGAACACAGTTTTTATCACCTTTTTTAAAAATAGGAGTAATGTACGATAAATTCCAGTCTTCTGGAATATCATCTCCAATTTCAATTTTATTAAAAAGTTTTGTTAAAAATATTACTAAAATATCTCCTCCATGTTTTAGGAGTTCTGTCTGAATATTTCCTGGTCCTGGTGCTCTCCCATTTTTTGCCTCTTTCAAAGCTCTTTTTACTTCACCCTCTGTTATCTCTGGAGTGTCAAATTTATATTCTACATCCGTATCTTGAAGTTGGAACTCATTTCTATTTTCTTGAAGTAAACCTTTATAATGTTGCATCCATTCTGATGGTCTTATCAACTGAATATTTATCTTCTTTCTTTCTGATTTCCTGACATTTTGTAATGTTTTCCAAGCTTCTTTGGATCTAGCATATCCAATCGAATGATCTATATTCGAACATATATTATCCCAGTACTCATTTTTTGTTCTTCTCACTTCCACCTTTGTTTTATGTTTTAAAGTGATATATTCATTTCGAGATGTACATTTTACATTCCATTATCTCTCTTCACATTTATTTTAAAATCAGTGAACCTATTTTTTTAATCAACTTTGCTTATATATATATATATATATATATATATAAAGAACTGGAGGAAAAAATGTTCAAGCATGGGAATTCCTATTTCAAAGAACAAAACTATACAACTTACATTTTGCAGATGATCAATTGTTAATTGCACAAGATTATGAATATTTAGAATATATGACTAGAAAATTAATAGAAGAATATGAAAAATGGGGATTAAATTTGAACATGAAAAAAACAAAATATTTATCAATTGGTGAACCAGAACAAAATTTAATTTTGGAGACTGGAGAATCAATAAAATCTTGTAGTAAGATCACATATTTAGGAATAAAAATAAATAAAAATGGGAGTTATGAAGAGGAAATAAGAAATAGAATAATAAAGGAAAATTTGCAATTGCTTGCCTCAATGGAATATTGTGGGATAAAAATATAAGTAATAAAAATAAAATGAATATATATCATACAATTGTTAAAAGCATCATTACTTATGGAGCAGAACTTTGGCCATTAACATCAAAAACAGATAAGTACCTTTTGGCAACAGAAATGGATTTTATATGAAGGGCCGCAAGAATTTCAAGAAGAGAAAAAATTAGGAACTCAGTTATAAGGGAGAAAATGAAGATTGAAGACACTATTTTAGATTATATTAAAACTCAGCAATTAAGATGGTACGGACATGTCCAGCGAATGGAAGAGGATCGACTACCAAAATGTGTTTTGGAATGGAAACCTGAGGGAAGACGAAGCAGAAGAAGACCTAAAACCTCCTGGAGTCAGGGAATATGTTTATATATGAAGGAGAAACATCTACAACTAGGAGTTTGGATGGACCGACAAAATTGGCTATTAGGAATCGGACGATGTCAAAGACATTAATCAACCGATGATATATATATATAACAAAAAAAGAGGAAAGCCTTGAGATGATGAGCAAATTTGATAGAAGAAAAAAGTGGAATGAAAAATATAAGTGTCATACACACACACATGCATGTACAAGTAAATGAGTGTGCTACCATTTCTAACTCTATGCATTGTTTTCTATACTTCTTCCATGATTTCTTATTATTAGAATTAACTAACTCACTGGCACTATCGTACCCTATCCTGAGCTAATGTTTTCCTAACTTCCTCTACATAATTTACCTCTCACTAATCATGCTTAATCTCCCACCCTATTCTTGGCCTACCTACTGAGTGCTTTTCCTCATGCCACTTATCATCCATCCATCCATAGCATTTTCATGCTATGCTTTGCAGCTTTACTAGGGAATTGTAGGTGTGGTAGCTTCCCATTGCTTTCTACACCGGTGAAGGATGAAGATGATGATGATGATGGCCATATGATTTCGGGACCGTTTGGGCCTTAAAGTTTTCCTGACATTTGTCTTACAGGTGAGGAAAAACCCCGATAAAAACCTCACCCAGAAAAACCATCCCAACCGGGGATCGAACCCGGGCCCGCTGCGTGACAAGGCAGCATGCTATCTTAAGACCACAGCAGTAGACCCACTCATCATGGTTAATGTAATATCCCATCTCATTCTCGGCCTACCTACTGGGCACTTTCCCTCTAGTTTTCCTATAAGGAGTTTCCATGCCCCTCTTTCATTCTCTATTCGTGCCATATGTCTGGCATATGAAAGAATGAGTTCAAATCGGATCCCCAAAGCTGTTTATAATTATATACCAAGAGGACGAAGATCACTGGGCCGTCCTATGAAACGCTGGAGGGAAAATTTTCTATTAGGATCGTAACAGGCCTTGGCCTAATACTTGGAAGGAAGAAGAAGAAGGTCTGGCCCATTGCATAGTTACATAGTCTTCTCCATTCACCTGACTGTTTGTCTTTCTTTGGCCCAAAAATGTCCTTACAACTTTAATCTCTCAAATACTTATAATCTTTACTCCTCCCTTAAAGTTAGAGTTCATGTTTCACATTCAAATAATATAAGTTGGAGAATAACAATATTATATATTTTCAGTTTAACTTTTTTTTAGAGAAGTTGGGATAAGATGAGTTCCTTAATATGTAATAGTATACATTTCTAGAATTCAGCCTAATTACAAGCGTAATTTCCATATTATACATAACCAAATTCAATGGATATTTTATTATTCTTTTATATTTTGTATTTACATTATTAAATCAATAATTTGATCAATTATCATATCATAATATCATCATATCATCATCATATCATATCACATAATATCTCATCATCATATCATCACATTATTATTATTATTATTATTATTATTAAGAGCCCATGAAGGTCAACATGGGATGCAAGGATCTAGCCAATGACACAAATAGGCATTAAAGTGGTTCTATGCTTCCAAATACATTATTTTATTCATCCAATGGTGGAGATAAATGGTATATCAACATCTTTCTTGCTTCCTAGTACAGTCTTGTTAGGTGTTAGCACATTCTGCACTGTGGTTTAGTAAACTCCGGAAGATATTTCCTAGTACTAATTAAGAGGAGGCTGAGTATGTCCTAGAGCCACTTTAACACAAACCAGTGAAAAAATCTCTATACCACCAGTTTCTAGGATTGGACACACTGCCAAGCCCATAGTCAGATGAGATTTTGAGTATACACAAAAAATATCCAAAAGGTAGTGTTAATATACATTATACAAATCACTGCATTTTAAATAAATTGAACTTTATTTGAAACAATATAAAACAATAAATATGTACTTGCTGCCATTTTATCACTAAATGGTCTCACGGTCTCCTGTAGTTTCAATTAATAAACATTGCCCACACTGTTAATGTTAGTCAATCGTTTATAATGAACACAAATATTTCCAACAAAGATGTTATTATTTTACTATTATTTATTATTTTGAAAACACCATAATGCGAAAAATAATGTACAATGCACGTTTGTGAAATGTTTTACAGAATCTTGGAAATTAAAGACCTTGCTATCGCTTGGTTTTTAAACATTTTCCTCAATTCTGTGAAAACCACTTCCCAACCTCGCATCATAATATACTATTGAAAATATTACTGTAAATACATTAATATTTAGATGTTTATAATGCATATTATGCTTTATTTTCTGAACGTAGTGCATATGTTATATTAATGTGTAGGCTACAATATGAACACTGCTTTGTAGAATCTTGTGTTCCATGTTATTTATTAATTGAGAAAAGTGTAAATTTAAGTTAGTAGTTTTCTGATAACCTACCTGTACTACAATAAAAACTTCACAGACTTCCCACCCTATCTTTTTTTTTTTTGTTAAAAATGGAATTTACAATGCCCCAGCTTGAACTCATCAAGAGCCTGTTGTCAAATATTGAAAGAAAATTCGGGACTAGTTGCATGCTTGATTAGTACAATTAAGTGCACACATGATTCGTGTGATCTTGTGAAGTGACACATCATGGATTTGATGTTACCTTGTCCCCAATTTCTTTACTAAATATGCACCTCTCAATTCTTGTGGCATACAAGGTATGTTTTCTGTGTTTAAAAATGTGTTGACCGATAAAAAAAAATCATCTGCATGAATAAAACTTGAAAAAAAATTAGTTATTGTGCATTTTTTAATTCCGATTTTGGATATTAAATTTATCACTTCTCACGAAAAGGCAAATTTTATATGAAGAGAAAAATATATGCCTGAATTGGAGAGAATTAACATTACTTAGAATCAGGAGCCTGGTAGTTCAGTGGCTAGAGAACTGTTGTACAGAACCAGAGACAATGGATTCAAATCCCGATTCAGGCATATATTTTTCTCTTCAAATAAAATATTGTGCATTGTTTTAAGAGAAAATATATAGTAACATATGCTAATACTCAAATCTGAGAGTGCATATTTTTATTGATTTCTTTTTATTGTGCATGCTTGATCACATGATAGTGGATGAAAGCATGTTTTAAGATTTGATAGTTGCATGGAATTCCAGGCTCTAGTGATTATATAGTACAATGAATGTTAGCTATCCTTTTTATTTAAGAATATTTTGTTAACTAGATTTTACAAATTAAACTACAATTTAGTGTGTGTTGAAGAAAATATTTGAAAACTGAAAATTTGATAAGAAAGTGGCCTCCTCTATCACTGAAATTATAAGAAAGCTTATTTTTTAATAAATTTACAGAAAAAATATAAATATATGCTAAGTATTACTTATTTATGCAGTAAATCAATTCAGTAATATATTGTTTATGGGTACTTACATCACATGTTGTAACTCTGAGTTCTGGTAATGTCCACGATGATTCATTACTATTCTCTTCAAAAAAGTAAATTCGCCCTTCTGCATCATTAGATGAAAACCACTGCAATAAAATCACAATGAACATAGGTAAAAAAAAAACATGATAAAAGATCTGTAAATTAATGAGTCATTTTTACATCTTACCTCATATTTCATGTTTTCTTTAAACATGGGAACTAGTTTTGAAGAGAAACATCTCTCTCATTTTCAACCGACATCATGACTACCGGCTTTTCGTTGGAATCTCCATCAATAATGTTGTCATCTAGTGTTGATTTGATGAACTTCGAGATGAGGTCACATTCATCAGGAATCTCAAAATTCATGGATCTAAATTTGTTCTGAATATGTAACTTCTCCCAAATTGTCAATTCTAAAGGTTTTTCCAAATGTTTTAAAAGTTGGGCCTCTTTTTCAATTTTATGATTCTCCAACAAACTATGTGCTGCAATAGCTGATTTTTCAAATTCACCCTTTTTAATATTTCTAAAATGTTCCTTTGTGTGAGTGTCTAAACATTTTAGAAATACTAAAAATGGTGAATTTGAAAAATCAGCTATTGCAGCACATAGTTTGTTGGAGAATCATAAAATTCAAAAAGAGACCCAACTTTTAAAACATTCGGAAAAACCTTTAGAATTCACAATTTGGGAGAAGATAATATTCAGAAGAACAAATTTAGATCCATGAATTTCGAGATTCCTGATGAACGTGATCTCATCTCAAAGTTCATCAAATCAACACCAGATGCAATGTTATTGATCGAGATTCCAACGATAAGCCAGTAGTCATAATGTCGGTTGAAAATGAGAGAGATGTTTCTCTTGAAAACTAGTTCCCATGTTTAAAGAAGACATGAAATATGAGGCAAGATGTAAAAATGACTCATTAATTTACGAATTAAGAACCTCATAATGTTATTTCCTAACTATGAATGATAAAATATGTCTTAACTCTTTAAGACCCTCCAGTTATGTATACAGCCTTTGAAAAAATTGATGGCGCAACTCTTGATGATGGAAAGTTAAAAGTTTTGAAGAGCGATTGACACCAGCAAATTGTTACATGTGCTTCTTTGAATTAAAATAGGACAGCATAAGTCTTTCTTCATACAGTATTTGTATCGTTCGCTTCAGTGGAGCAGTCAGTAAGATGCTCTCTTGTGACGACGCAGACCCAGGTTCGATTCTGGTCAGGAAAATTTTTTTTAAAAATAATGTCGTTAATTTTTATAATGCCTACATGTTACCAGGCTTCATTTAAAAAATACATTTATATATATAGAGAAATAAATTAATGAAAGAAACAGGATGTATATAGAAATAATGAATAACTATTGTAACATCTCGTTATTTCTTTTACAAAACACAAGGCATAACAAGATTGTTTATTACCACAACTAATACAAAATGTGTTTGATTAATTTAAACTAAGCCAAGTTAATATCTAATTTCAATATACAAGCAGGTCCTGAAGTCTTGCATTGCTTCATACAGATGTTTCTAGCAGGGATGGTTGAGGTATAGTGGACGGAACATCTGTTTTTCATACATGAAATCACATGTTCATTTCTGCTGTTACACATTTTTCTCTCTCTCATCCTTATTTGAATTCATTTAGTTTGTTTTCTTGTATTTGTTTTATTTACAGCATTTATGGTACTTTTAATATAATGGATTTGGGAATTTTTAACATGATGAGGTTTTATTAATAAGAATAAAATGAATCGTGAATTCTTCTTACCTCATACTTCAATGTTTTTTTAAACACAGCACCACAGTATCAGCAACCATCATCATCATCATCAGCTGTTTTCACGACTGTCAAGTTTTTCTTTTAATTGACAGTCGTGAAAACAGCTGATGATGGTGATGATGATTGCCGATACTGCGGTGCTGTGTTTAAAAAAAACATAGAAGTATGAGGTAACAAGAATTCACAATTCATCTTATTCTTAATTAAATAAAAATAAAACTTAGTTTTATTTGATTTTCATATTTATTAAGATATAATTCAGTGACAGCTGTTTCGGTACACTGTACCTTCTTCAGACATGCTAACAATAATTTTGTTAAAAATATTTGTTAACATGTCTGAAGAAGGTACAGTGTACCGAAAAAAGCTGTCACTGAATTATATAATTTTGTTAACATGTCTGAAGAATGTACAGTGTACCGAAACAGCTGTCACTGAATTATATCTTAATACATATGAAAATCATATAAAACTAAGTTTTATTTTTATTTAATTAATAGATATGGATTTTCAACAAGTAAACACAAACTCAATTGATCATTTTATTCTTATTTATGCAAAATTTTTTCCCTTGCAGGACACACAACGAAATACAATGGATTTTAGTTTCTTAAATAGTTGTGCACTTGTGATCCAAGTAGCTGACCTCTGATCATGCACAATGGCTTCGTTCTGAGACTTAAAAATTATCTTTGCACCATCAATTATTTCAGAGGCTGTACATTTACTCATAAATTATGTTCTGAAATATTTCAGAACTCCTCCTCCGTGGTTTTAACAATTTTACAACATTTGTACACTCCAAATGTAAAATAATCTGCGTATCAAAACTGCAACTAAACACACAACTGTACAAGATGGCAGCATATGAGACTTATCCTAGTATCAACAAACTTGATCGGAACTTTTAATGATATTTCTCAGTCACTAAGATAAATGTTAAGTTGGAATTTGATTATTTTCATTCCTTTCATTGTCAATCATTTTGTAATTCATTAAAAATTAATGACTTCCCATCAAGCCTATGATACTTATTTGTACTCATTAATATTGGTTTACCATAAAGATCATGTAGCTCTCTGTTAGTTTTCTCCATTCACCTGTCTGTTCATCTCTCTTTGGTCCAAACAATTCCCTAAGAACTTTATTCTCAAATACGTGTAATCTTTTCTCCTCCCTTAAAGTTAAGAGTTCATGTTTCACATTCATACAATATAACTGGAAGAATAACTGTTTTATATAATTTTTAATTTAAAATTTTTAAAGAGAAATTGAGATGAAAAGAGTCCCTATACGGATCCATAATAGTATGTTTTTCCAGATTTTAACTTATGTTTAATTTCTTTCTGCATCTCATACCTGTTTGTAATTATTGTTCCTTGTTATTTTAATTCTGCCAGTTCTTATAATTACCCTAATTTTTTGTTAAGTTTCATTCCTATTTAATAATCTATTTCTACATGTCACCATGTATTTAGTTTTATTGATGTTTACTTCCAGCCCCAGTTTATTACTGTTATTTAATAGAATGTGTATATGTCCACCACAATGGTCTCTACCTTGTCATGCAGTGGACCCGAGTTCGAGTCTCGGTTGGGACAAGTTTCCTGGGTGAGGTTTTTTCAGGGATTTTCTTCACCTGTAAGACAAATGTCAGGAAACTTTAAGGCCCAAACAGTCCCTGAACATCATATGACCATCATAATCATCATTCTTATTTGTCTTAGATTAAGTTTAGGATTAAGGACTCTCCTGGCACACCACTTTCATCATCATCATCACCCATCATATCATTGGGACAGCATAACTCTGCCTTCCAGATGCTCCAACTTCAAAAGTGGATTACAATTATGCCAATTCCAGGGGAGAACACCAGAAATGTCAAAATGACAATCAGGAGCATTGAATAAAAAAAAGTGTGTATATTGCCTTTTAGTATTTCCTCACCATCACCTAATAATACATAATTAACAATACCAACAACTCAATAATACCATTGAGTTGTACACCATCTTTATCCTCTATAGATCTGATTATATGCTCTAGTACAATACTGGATAGCAGAGGATAAAGTGCATCTCCTTGCTTTAATCCATTTTGAATTTCAGAAGTATCTGAAAACTGTTTGCCTATCCACACCCTATTCCTTATGTTATTAGACACATTCAAAAAATTATATTTGAAGAGAAAAATTATATGCTCAGACTACAATTTTTCTCTTCAAATATAATTATCCTGTTGGAGTCAGGATTTTTAAACTGACCCAAACCCTCTGGCGGCACTATGGCCCTGGGGTCGACTCAGCCTCTAACGGAAATGAGTACCATACACTTGTTCTGGGAGTAAAGGAAGCCGTCATGCAGGGCTGACTACCCGGGTAACATAAAGTGCCGATTGTCTAGAAAAAGTGGGAGCCTTAACCTCCTACTACCCCAAGGGCCTCCGGGCCTGTTGTGGGATCACTTTACTTTATATAATTATCCATCATTGAGATGTATGAAATGAATAATAAAAACAATGACATTCAAATAAGTCTAACTTTTTAGGAATTCTGAATTCTACCAGGATACTATACAACTTCCCTCTCTTAATTGACTTGTATGCTTTTTGAAGTTTAAATATAGTTGATGAAAAGTGCGATCATATTGTCAATTCTTTTAGAGAATCTGTATTTTACTAAAAATCTGATCTACTGTAGACCTATTTCCTCTAAATGGCCTATTCATCTTCTATCCACCCATAGTAATTCAGCCCGAGGGCAGGTCTTTCACTGCAATCATAGTAGCATTTTCATGCTATGCTTTGCAGCTTTACTAGGGAATTATCTTATTAAAATTAATTCATGTTATTATTTAAACATTTATACCATATATGAACTTACTTTAATAATAAAATGATTTTCAAATGTAATTAATAGAACTGAAAATAAAGCTAACTGCATGAATATTTAATAAAAAAGGCAATTAAAAAATAATGATTTTTGTTCAAGATTCTCTCTTTCATAAGTTGTGAGTTTTAAATTATATGGTATATGGCACTTGTACCCTATAATTCTGTAACAACCACTTATAGAACTCATACCTCATTAACCTTGAGAAGAATAAAATTAATGTTTAGGACAAAATTTTAGATTTTTCAGCTTTAGTAATATTAAGACCATCACTTTCATAATGACAAGGGTCATAGAAATTTTCTGATGAACATTTAAGACTATGCAGTAGCGAAATTCAGACTGATGTCAGGACATGACTGCCTTGCTCACCATCTCCACAGAATACATGTTTTCCAATCAGACAGATGTGTCATATGCAAAGACCCGGACCTGATCGTGGACAAACACCACCTTCTAGTCTGTCCAGCTTTAAATCCAACTGCACAACATTGTAAGGACCTTGTTCGCTTGTACTGGGAAGCCAGAGAGAAAATGACATAAGCGTCAAATCTCACCATTGGAAAACAACAACATTTAAGACTATGGCTTCTTTCACAGATGAAGTTAAAAGTCATAATTCCATGTTCCCTCTGATGGTGCATTAATTAAATGTGTATGCATTTATCTCTAAGATTTCTTACTGTTTTGTTTTTGTCTTACTCTGTTTTCAAAATCAGTTCTAGCAGTTATTTTTATATTTCCTTTATAATGAAATATATATATGTATAAATCTCATTGGCCTCTAAAAGGCCCTTGGCCTAACAGCCACTGCTTAGCCTCATTCAGAGGTGGAGATCATTCATGCAAAACAGGGTTAACACATCACGTTTCCTAGCCATAATAGCTGGTTTTCTTCAACTGGAACTCTACAAATAGTAGTTACCTAAATCCCTTATGCACCTGGATAGATACCAGTCCTATACACTGGTCAAAATACAATAAGAAAATGTCTTTGACCATGCAGACTCAAATGAGTCTGTAGCTATGTGCCAAGGCAGAATGTTTAGATTGCTCAACCAAGGTGCAGAACAGCAAGCACATGCACGCGCACACACACACATACTTGGAAAAAATAGTCTGTACCAGGTAAGGATGGGGCAAACATGCCTTTAAACGTATGTCCAACAGAAACAACCATATAAAGTAAGAATACACAGACCAAACTTAATTAACAAAGCTTAATGTTGAAAATTACTATTATAAGATCTATAGTGAGATATAGAGAAGATATTTAACAGTTTGCAAGAATGGTTCATTTTCCAACCAGAATTGTACACATTCTTTTCAATTGCCATGTCCAGAAATTTAGCCCACATAAAATCAAATGTTTGTGCTATTTCCAGTTCCATTACTAGGCTTGAAACTGCAGGATTAAGACTACATGATGCATCTAACATTACAAAAGAAGCTAGAAGTGAATTATAAAAGTATGGGGCAAAGAAATTTATATTATCTATGCAAAATTACAAAGTTTGTTATAATAGAATCATGAGTATACAAACATTGTGTAAAATTTCTGACATTCTCTTTGGAAATGAAGTAAAATTGGATGAAAAATAAAACTGGTCAACATGATTTTTGTCTCATGAGTACCAATAGTTGTACTTAATGCAGTTTTTTATTGTGTTTTTATATATGTATTCGGAATTTCTCCATCACCCACGGTTTTTTTTATTTCAATTTCAATTAATGAATTTAAATAATTATTTTTTTAATAAACTTTTTTTTTCCCCATTTGTCCATTGAAAAATAAAACCAAATGAGCTAACTCAAATGGTTTCAGCTATGGAAAAGAGATATCAAGACAAATGGAATCCTAATATGCTGGCTGATTATTGTTGGATCATCAAGAGGGATGCTTGACAGGCGAAGTATAGCAGAAAATTGTCATTTCTTACTTTCTAGGTGAGTCCGAATGTTCAAATATTGTGTAGTTACGAATGTAGAAAATATTAAAGTGCTTGAAATTAAAAATACCTGTCTCTCGGAAACCTTGCATGATGGAAAAAAAACCAATATCATATTTGAATTCAGGAGAAAAAATACTATCAGAATCACATTTTTTTTTCTGAGACAAAAAGAAAAGTTTGTGTTTTGTTGCTCAGTGTAATCAAAAGTTTCTGTTGATAATTTAATTTTTTTCTTAAATATGTCACTATTATATAATGTAAAGTCAAAAGAAGTTTTTCTAAATATGAAACTGTATCTGACAACCGTTTCTTAATATATCATAATTTAAAGAAACATGCAATGCTCCAATACAATTCTGTTGAAAATCAGGAACAAATTAAAATAATTTTTATACCACCATCATCATCCATACAAATGTTAGACCAAATGGTCTGTTATGATCTCATAAAGGAGGAATTTTATATCTATTTGTAAAAGCTAAATACAGGCTAAACATGTCAAATATATTGATTCAATGTATTTTACTATTTATAGGACCAATAAAACATTGAGATAACACTAATGCAAAAGTATAAAAAAATGTAATATGCCAAATCAATAATATGCAGTATTGCTTTTATTTACTTTTATTATAAGAGTCTACCGCTGTGGTCTCAAGGTAGTGTGCTGCCTTGTCACGCAGTGGGCCCGGGTTTGATCACCAGTCGTGACAAGTTTCCTGGACTATTTAACTCATGTCGCAAATGGTAATCAATGACCAATCACGTTTCAATGAATTCTGTTTTACACCAATGACAGTCGTGTTTCACCTCACTCTTTATCGATTTCTCTTTATCAGCTCCTGCTTTTGTGATACAGAAAGCTCCTCCTTTTTTAATATTCTGAACAGGTTAGACCATTATTTTTCTCCAACAAATACATTGAATATAGCAAATAATAAATAGATTCAGTGATTTTACTGAGTTGTTTATTCAAAATATAAATGACTAACCTATAATGTTGATTATAATAGTTCGATGTGTTTCATTATTTCTCCACTAGAGTGCATTCTTACAATATTGCGATCCTATTTGGCAATAAATAATATGATCGAGTTGCAGTGAATATACATAACCTCACATTTCTAATTTGTTTTCAAACATCGCCGTTTACATTAACTACATAAATATTTTAAAACACCGGTAACTATATTCAAATAATTATTTTTTAGTAAAGAGCTTAATTTTATTCGTTAAATAGTCCTAACAAATGCCACTCTTGATTTCCAAATTCTCTAGATAAATTGGAAATCACTCGAGGCATTACTTATGATGATGTTTTTATTTTTTTTGGGGGGTTTTCCTCACGTGTAAGACAAATGTCAGGAAACTTTAAAGCCCAACAGTTCCCCGAACATCATCTGACCATCATTATCATCATTAACATATTCATTAAGTTTAGGATTAAGGCCTCTCCTGGCGCATCATCACCATCATTATCACCTATCATATATATCATCAGGGCAGTGTAACTCCACTTTCCAGCACCCTAATCTCAAAAGTGGGTTACAATAACACCATGCCATACTAGAATGTCGAAATGACAATGTGATGTCATTGGATAAAATAAATAACTTTTATTATAAGTCATATTTCCAAGATAGTCATATTTGAATATTTTTAGGGCATAAAATCCATGTGTGTTTCTAAATTTCATAAGTCATAACTAATTATTTATTAGTAATGTTACCAAACATTATAAGTTTCCCCAACTATTACAGAATTCCTGTCAAAGGATAAATTAGTACAATTATGAAAAATCAAAATAATAAAGGTGGGGGGAATCTGCAATGATTTAAAATAATCCATGATAATTAACACATTTCCATTATTCAAGTTATGTTCCTATCTTCGTGAATTTTTCCAATTAAATTGGTGGACTAGTGGTTATGCTTCTTGCCTCTGGTCCTGTGGGTCGCAGGTTCAAACCTAGCCGGGGATTTTTTTAGGACAGAAAAATCCAAGGAGCAAGTCCTCTGGGAGGGACTTTAAGCCATGGGTCCCGAGTCTGAAGATTTTTAGGCTTGTAAAAGATCCTTAAGCCTGAATGAAAAAGCCTCTAACAAAATTTACCGAATTTTCCCACCCTAGTACTACCTTGGTTTCCTAGATGTCCGGAGGCAGAACGCTGACCACGGACCACTCAAATGACATCTATACGAAAACAAGTATAACTAAATTAGTATGGTTCAAATTCTTTCCTGTAGGGGGAGAGAGCCTAAATCTCTGTTAAGGGAAACATAGGCTTACAAGATACAAGAAGAAGATATACGTTGAACTGCCAGCCACTGAATACAAATGTTCATGCTACTGGTTATATGTTGTTGACACTGCTATTAAAAATTTTGATCTATATATATATATATGTCCACCGCTGTGGTCTCGAGGTAGCGTGCTGCCTTGTCACGCAGCGGGCCCGGGTTCGATCCCCGGTCGGGGCAGTTTTTCTGGGTGAGGTTTTTATCGGGGTTTTTCCTCACCTGTAAGACAAATGTCAGGAAAACTTTACGGTCCAAACGGTCCCCGAAATCATATGGCCATGATGATGATGATCATCATCATCATGATCATCATCATGATCATCATCATCATCATCATGATCATCATCCGTCACCGGTGTGGAAAGCAACGGGAAGCTACCATACCTACACAATTCCCTAGTAAAGCTGCAAGCATAGCATGAAAATGCTATGTTTGCAGTGAAGGACCTGCCTTCGGGCAGAATTACTATGGATGGATGTATATATATGTTATAAATTTTACCTACAAACCCAGAAAGCCATCAATTATTATGTAAAAATTAATGTTATAACTAGAATACAGTACCTCATCTTGTTGAAACATACAGTTTACATCTAATTCTTCATCCAAGTAACACAGTCCAGACAGCTGAAGTTCCTGCTTCCAAGCTTCAATATCACTGGAAGCACTTCCTTTTCGACTCCTTAACAATGAATCACTAGGCAATGAAATTCCACTGTCATCACAAGAATTCACACCTTTGTTATCTATGATGGGAATAGCACTGTGTCGTTTGTCAATGTCTGATGGAGGAAATTCTACTGTAAAAATTGGCCGCAGCGGCTTTACATTCATACCAAACACTTGTTCACTGTCTTCACTAACAGAGAGAGTATCTGTTGTGTTTGATGTTGAAATGCTATGATTTGGAGTCAATGTGATGTTTTTATTTTGTGAGCATGTAGACAAATTACATTCACCAGTTTGACACTGCTCACAACACGAATTAGCATCTTCATACTGAGAAGCCACTTTAGCATGTCTTTTCTCTTTAGTCATATCCGTAACTCGCTTAATGATTGCCAGTTCCTGAGGCTGATTTTCAAAATTAAGGAAACTGCTGTCGAGTACAACTTCTTGAACAGAATTTTTATCTTCAATTATATCAACATCTATGTTTTCTTTGGTTTTATTGGTATCTTCTCTTGACAGTTTAGTTATTACATTAATTGATGTACATGAACTAGAAATATTTATTTGAGGAATAGTTTTGTACCTTTCCTTATCCTTGGATCTTTTCTTTCGAGTTGGAGGAACTGGAGGTTTTGTACCATCATCGAAAATAGTATTTATGTCAAGACTACGATGCCTACGAACTTCAGTAACTGCTGGATATAGGATAGGCCCTTCCTCTTTTGAAGGTGAATTAACAAATACATCATCAGAAAGATCAGAACTCATGGTGATGCTACGTGCTATTGTTATTTTAGGTTTTACTGGAACAACAGATGGACATTCCTGTATACTCTCTTTAGCTAAATCATCAGCTTCTTTACACAACTGTAAAAATTCACTGTCAGATTCAACCACATAATCCTCAAAGTCTTCATCTTCTACTTCTAAACTTTGAATTACACGTTCTAAATTATTTAGCACTTCTTCACACTGTTCATCATATGACATTTTCTTGCTCTTAGTCGAAAAATCTGCACTCATACATAAATTATCTATATTTCCATAATATATATCAGCAGTTTGAAAATTTTCAGTTAACACATTACAGGCATCTGTAGTTTCGTCACTTTCAAAATTGGGAGATTGAAGCTCAGATTGCAAAATGTTGATATCTCTATCATGTATGCAAGTCACCTCTGAATTATTACCTTCAATGTTTGTATCAGTATCAAGATGAACTTCGTTGTGCATTGGATTTGATTCACTTGTATATTTATCTTGACTAGAGTTCACAGTAATATCAGCAATGGATTGACAAGGATCTGCATCATCAAAACCAAATGGTTTAGAATGTAGGGGCACACGTTCAGAAGTATGTTCATCAGGGTCATTAGTTACACTGTTACCCAACACTTCTATGGAGCTGTGACACAATTTCCTGAATCCCCTTCTACTCCCCTCTTTTCCTTTATCACCCACAGCAGCATATAGGGGATTTGACTCCCACAGGATGCAAGTAACTGATCTATGAGTCTGACCGTAACTTGCCAATTCTCCTCCATAACTATAAGGTCTAATATTTTTTCCATTATAATCAGCGACTTCTTTTTTACTATCTTCTTCTGTGTTTCTATTTGCTGCTGATAGTGCATTTACATTATCTCTATTTTCTATAGGGTTCTCGTTTTCTGACTCTTTTTCCTCTATATCATGCTGTGCATTATTACTAATGTCTGTATCTTGTTGGATATCACTGGCATCAAGTTTTGAATCCACTGAATTTAATGTTGTCAGTTCATTAGCAAGACTCTCCTCTTCTTGACAATTTCTTTTAATTCTGTTATCACTTCTTTAGTAATTCCTTCAATAATTTGATGCACTTCTTCTTTCAAATCGTCTGTGCTTAATACTAAATTTGTATCAACATTATTCACTTTAAAATTATTTTCTTTCAATTGTTCTGATTTGAATGATGCTTGTGTACATATATCATTCTGACCTTTTGATTCTTCGCTATGTGATACCAAAGACTGAAGATTGTTTCCTTCACTGTCACTATAATTATCTTTCGGTTTTTCTTTGTATGATAATGGATATATATTAAGTCTCTCTTCAGACTTCTCACATTTATTTATTTCCTTTATCATAGGATAATCTTGAAATATTGTGTGTTCGATATGTAATTTCGTCTATGAATCCACAGTTTTCTTCACATGTCAGCTCTCTCAGAATGTTACTATCTTCACCATCACATTCATTAATTACATCGTCACAGTCCGCTCTTTTTTTTAAATTGTGAGGAATACAAATATCATTCGTATCACTGAAGTGCCTCAATTCAAATAACCACAAAGCTACATCGGAAGAAACGTCATCCACTACCGGCAGAGGAACAGGCAGCCACAAGCAATTCCGCTCCTTCAGGTGTTTCCTGATCACGATATTTTCAATAGTCAACATATTTTTCGAGTTCTGCATTGTGTTATGACATCAACAGGGAAAGAAATGAATTTTAGTTTTTAATGTACCGGTACTTTAGCATGAGTTTCCTGACTTATCTTCCGGCTAACTTCATGAAAACTTCACTTCCTTCCTCTTGTATTCATACATTACTCGTATAATGCCATTAATTTAATAATTTACGAAATAACCTTGCCATGGTCACTTGGAACGTCAAGTTCCTAGATTTTGCATCTTTATATACGTTTCCAAAGATAGTCCCGTCGCTTCGTTGTGCGAAAAAAAAAATCAGAGGAACCACAATAACATAACAGTCAATAATTAGATATTCAATAGTTTGATTCGAAATTCGGTATTAAATGTTTATTTAGTTTAATATTGAGCAGCTTTTTCTGAGTGTCTTGCGAATATTTTTATTCGTTTATAAAAATGTTTCACTTTTTTTTTTAAAAAATCCAATCACACTTTAAACACGCACTAAGTCCGTTTCTTTAATAAATCGCAATATAAAAAATACATGTAAATAAACATATCCTCCAAACATGACAGCTGTATTTGGACAGTATATTTTGAAGTAAACGCTGTGATAACAAGTTTACAACTGAATACAGTCACGCGCTAATGAAGCAATTGCTTTTATGTCAGTTTCTTTCTTGACCAAGTAAAAGAAAGAACAAGCAGGAAACGCGGCCCTTCCTCTTCATGAATCATAGTCTAAACATGTGGTATCACTTATTCCACAAAGTTGGTTGGAAATCTCCGGAGAAAACGCTGTTTATTCAAGATAACAGTTCTTTAATTTTCATTCCAGCGAGACCTACCATTCACGCACGCAACGTCGCTAGCGAGATGAACAGATACCAACGAATTGAATGAGACTCTTGTCATTTATAATGTAAGTGATGAATCACATACTCTATGTACTGTACACTAATAGACTGCCATTTAAAGTTGAAATTCCACGAGAATAAAATTCAAGGTATTGCTAAAGGCATAGTTTTGTTCTCACTTTCCTTGTCTCCTTATTGCTCACAGAAAGGAAGACAGCAAATTCTATTAATTTCAACATTCAAGATACACTAATAACATACAATTTTCTTGTAAATTGACAAAGCCTCTAACACTGTCAACATCTATTTTTTTTAAATAAAATGCAGTTTAGTACATTTATATTTGTTTTATATAAATCCTTGATTTTTTGCAATACATTGGCTAGCTGTAAAAAACACTCTCAACTTTATGGTAAAACTGAAAAATCCTGTACAATATACAGTCACAGTTTCTAAAAGTAACATTATGTACTTTAATTTTTGTTGCTTCACAAGACCCTTATACCTTTAATTTACATATTCGATATACGGCTGTTTACTTGTACTCATATTCGCAGTATACTTATATCAAATACTTCAACATGGTTTCTACTTCTAACTTCTGATAATTAAATTTTCTATTAATGAACTTCTGTTTTTATGTCACTTCACTCGACTTCTAAATGTTGATATTCAAGATACTAGTTAGTTGTAAAGCACACGTATTCACAATATTATATCAGTCATACAGTCATATCATCCAATACAGTCTGGCGGATTAAAATGCTATATTAACAAGTTTCTTCTTATATTTTAAGAGAAAAATTATACGCTCAGCCTGGGGTTTGAACTCAGCAGTTTATTTTTATTTGTACATAACTTCATTAAATTTCTTTAAAAGTAACTAATAAGTATAATATTCAAGATACTGCCCAACTGTAGGACTAAACAAACTGATATCGGTAACAAATTAGCTTCATATAATATTAATTACTTTTTTATAATCATAGTTCATTTCTTAATATAAAATTGTAAGGCCACATATGTAAGGTTATTTTCTTGTCATGGACTAGGACAAATCTATTTTCAAAATCAAACTAAAACGTATTTTAACTCTCAAAACCTTCGTTATTTTTCATGTATGGAAAATTAAACACAAATGTCTAACACGCCTACTTTTAAGTAACGAGTCATTAATCCGCATTGAAGCCTTTTAAACTCTAAATTTAACGATATCAGCCCAATGTGAAGATATCTCTGTTATGTATCCACTTAGAAAATGTTCGTAGTAGGCCACTCGACATAGTAAAATCACCATTCACATTTCAGAACGTTGAATCACTTGATGATCTACACTTTTAATGAATAAAAGTGACACCCGATATAAAAAAAAATGTTGCGCCGTAACATAGATTGAAGGAAGTACTCACGAAATGTCCTTGTAAAATGTTACTCTGGTGAGGCGCTAACAGTTCCGCCACTTGAACCACACTACCGCAGGCTGTCCTACTGAATTTATATTTCCTCTCAGAGTGGATGTACATTTACCAATTGTAACAAGCGTTAGAATGTGAATGGGTGGGACGGGAATTCCACAGAATATAACCAACTGTACATGTCTTATACACTTGCACTGATACTGCTCTTATTAATTATTGTATCATGGTGATATGTTACATACACGCATATGGCATGACATTCAAAACGAGGCATCACTTCGTTAACTAGCCGACAAGATGGACAACCAGATGATTGCAGTTACAGCTGTCATAATCACTACTACATATTGTCCAATAAAAAGTAAGGGGGAGACAACTTTAAAATCCCACATTACTTCACATTGTCGTATAATACATTTTAAAATGTATCTATATGTTCCAAAATAATTTTAATTTTTACTGTAAAAAAATAACTTTTTTTTTCAGATTTCCATTTAAATTTATGAGATAAATTATTATTATTCCATTCTATTAATACAGTTTAACCTCTCACCTTATAGGTACTTTTATGTGTCACATGCCACCCGGACCTTACAGTGGCACAACCTATCGGGAGAGTGATTTTAACTATGGCTCATACACATACTTTTCTGTCCACACAACGACAAGGAGGGCCTCTCCGAATGAGTGATCATCTCAATGTCAGAACCTCCTCCGAGAAAACACAACATTGAGACGAAACAAGCTGTTCCGTTCATATACATCCATACTTAACATGGTGAATATGGCAATGATTATTATGATGCCCAGATGGTGTTCGGAGACTGTTCGGGTCTTAAAGTTTCCTGACATTTATTTTAATGATGAGGAAACCCCCCCCCCCAAAAAAAAACCAACATCCAGGAAACCCGATCCCGCTGCGTACGGAGCAGTGACGCTACACAGAGACCACAGCGGTGGACTATAATAATAATAATAATAATAATAATAATAATAATAATAATAATAATAATAATAATAATAATAATAATAATAATAATAATAATAATAATAATAATAATAATATAAATAATAATAATATAAAATAATAATGCTTCAACATAATTGCGGTACAATTAGAAGAACATTAGCAAAGAAAGTTCGAAAAAAAACACTCCTAAAGTTATACAAAGTTTTAGCTATTCCCCTTCTCGGAAAGTTGGACTCTCACCAAAAGTTTAATAAAAAGACTGGAAGCAGCGGGAATATAATGGTACTGTACATCAACTATATGTAGACTTCAAAAAAGCATATGATTCAATTAAGAGGGAGAAGTTATATAGTATCCTGCTGGAGTTCGGAATTCCTAAAAAGTTAGTTAGACTTATACGAATGTGTCTAAATGGCTCAACGAGTAGGGTGCGTGTAGGCAAACAGTTTTCAGACACTTTTGAAATCCAGAATGGGTTGAAGCAAGGAGATGCACTATCTCCTCTACTATTTAATTTTGTACTAGAGCATGCCATTAAATCTTTAGAGAATGAGGAAGGCTTACAACTGAATGGTATTAATAAGCTGTTAGTTTATGCTGATGATGTAGTATTGTTGGCCGATAGCGAGGAGATACTAAAGGCCAACACGCACACACTATTGAGTAACACTAAGAAATTAGGACTGGAAGTAAATATCAGTAAAATTAAATATATGGTCACACGTAGAAATACATTATATAATGGAAATGGACAGCTAATGACAAATGAGGGGAATTTTGAGGAATTGGCTGAATTCAAATACCTAGGAACAATAATCACAAATAGGAATGAGATGCACAAAGAAATTAAACATAGGCTCAATTCTGGAAATGCATGCTATTATGCATTGCAGAGACTTTTGATGTCCCAACTCCTTTCAAAAAACGTTAAGCTGAAAATATATAAAACTATTATTCTACCAGTTATATTATATGGGTGCGAAACATGGACTCTTACTTTAAGGGAGGAAAGGAGATTACGAGTATTTGAGAATAAAGTTCTTAGGAAAATTTTTGGACCAAAGAGAGATGAACAGACAGGTGAATGGAGAAGACTAAAAAACAATGAACTACATGGTCTTTATAGGAAGCCAGATATAATAAGAACAGTTAAGTCTCGTAGACTGCGATGGGCAGGACATGTTGCGCGTATGGGGAATGAAAGACGTGCATGGAAACTTCTTGTAGGAAAGCCAGAAGGAAAACGCCCAGTTGGTAGACCAAGAATGAGGTGGGAGAACAACATTAACTATGATTTGAGGGAAGTAGATTATACAGGGAATGATTGGAAAGCATTAGCTCAGGATAGGAATGTATGGAGAGCTTATGTCCGTGCGGCCATGAACCTACGGGTTCGATAGTGCCAGTGAGTAAGTAAGTAAGTAAGTAAGTAAGTAAGTAAGTAAGGAAGCAGCCGAAATGAAATTCCTACGATATGTGACAGGATGTACTCTTTTGGACAAATGGAGAGTGAAGGTATTCGTGAGGAATTACAAATAACTAGTGTGATAACAAAAATAGAAGTATCTAGAAATAAATAGTTTGAACATGTTAGTAGAATGAGTGAAGAGAGGATACCTTGTAAGATGTTAGATTACAATCCACAAGGACATAGAAGCCGTGGACGACCATTTAAAAGATGGAGCGAGCAACTATAATATGGAGCCAAAACAGATCAGAAATGGTCTAAACCGTGACGCTAAATGATGATGATAATAATAATAATAACAATAATAATACTAATACTAATAAATAAAAATAAATCTCCACCTCCTTCGCCGACCGGAATCGAACCCGGACCGTCCAACTTATAGCCTTAACTTGCCTCTTAAGCCCATAGCTCTTAATTTAAACTATTTAACTCATGCCCCAAATGGGAGTCAATGACCAATCACATTTCATTTTGATTTACAACCAATCACAGTCGTGTTTCGCCTAGAATTTACCAACTAAAGTTTATCATAATAAAGAAAGCACCTCCTTTTTAACATTCTGAATAGGTCATAGCAACATTTTGCAGTGAGTGACTCTCTAAAAAATACGGCTACCAGATTGTATATATAGTGCATGAATGTCAACACATAGCGCATACGGGAGTTAATATAAAAACATTTGTAGCAATTGATTATACCACCAAAAAAAGAAACCACTATTTGCACTTTCTTAAATGTATTTTTTCGCAGGTAATAAGTAATAACATTCCAGAAAAATATAATTGTCATATTTACATCAAAGGACATCAGAAATGAATTAATATAGTTTCATTTTTTCTCCACTAGAGTGCATTCTTACAATATTGCGTTCCTTTGGCAATAAATAATATGATCTGGTTGCAGTGAAGAACAAAAGAAGCAAATGAAGCGTACCAGTCGTTTCTCATTTGTTTTCAAACATCGCCGTTTACATTAAATGTATAAATATTTTAAAATGACTATATTTAAATAATGATTTTTCAGTAAACAGCTTAATTTTATTCGTTAAATAGTCCTAACAAATGCCACTCTTGATTTCCAAATTCTCCAGATAAATACACTCCTCACTTCGTGAGTCGTGAATTTATCGATAATTTGGAAATCACTCGTGACATTACTTATGACTATTTAACTCATGTCGCAAATGGTAGTCAATGACCAATCACGTTTCAATGAATTCTGTTTTACACCAATGATAGTCGTGTTTCACCTCGCTCTTTGTCGATTTCTCTTTATCAGCTCCTGCTTTTGTGATAAAGAAATCTCCTCCTCTTTTTAATATTCTGAACAGGTCAGACCATTATTTTTCTCCAACAAATACATTGAATATAGCAAATAATGAATAGATTATGTGATTTTACTGAGTTGTTTATTCAAAATATAAATGATTAACCTATAATGTTGATTAGCCTATAATAGTTTGATGTGTTTCATTATTTCTCCACTAGAGTGCATTCTTACAATATTGCGATCCTATTTGGCAATAAATAATATGATCGAGTTGCAGTGAATATACATAACCTCACATTTCTAATTTGTATTCAAACATCGCCGTTTACATTAAATATATAAATATTTTAAAAAAACTAAAGTTAAACAATGATTTGTGAGTAAACAGCTTAATTTTATTCGTTAAATAGTCCTAACAAATACCACTCTTGATTTCCAAATTCTGTAGATAAATTCACTCCTCACTTCGTGAGTCGTGAATTTATCAATAATTTGGAAATCACTCGTGGCATTACTTATGACAATTATTTTGCTTTAATACAATTTGTAACAACCGATTGTTTGTCAGATTATGTTAATACTATAACCAGCCTCGTGGTCTTGCGGTCAGACCTTCCAATTACAGTTAATGATTTTTCGGGTTCGATTCCAGGTCAGACTACAGTAATTTTTCCATAGCCTGACATTTAGGCTAAGTTTACGTTTAAGACTCTCCTGCTGCTTCGTTTTCATTCATCGCCCAGCATATCATCAGGATAATGTAACTCCCCCTTCCAGGCACCCAATCTCAGAAGTGGGTTACAATTGCGCCAAAGCCAGGAGAAAATGCCTAGTGGCATTGAATAAAAAATGTACTAGGCCCTATACATATTCGGTGCCTGAGGGATTTTTTCAGATTAACATTTATTTTCGGTGTGGTAGAGAAATATAAACTACCTCATTATGTATAGGGCTATAATGTATGATCATCATCCAAAGATTAGGCCTGTTGGCACGTTCCGGTTTCACGAAAGCTAAAAATTGTTAAAATTGTTCATACCATCTTCTGTGTGGGCGTCCAATATGTCTCCTTCCGTGCGGTTTATAATTTAGCAATAATTTTGAAAATCTTTCTTCTGGCATTCCATCAAGATGTTCTTTCCAGGCGTTCCTATATTTAATTATTCGGTCTGTAAGTTTGAAAATATTTAGTTCCTTTCTTATATCTTCGTTCCTTTTCTTATCCAGCAGAGTATATCCTGCTATATCTCTTACAAATCTCATCTCAGCTGTTTCCAGTCTATGTTCTTATCTTTTAGTGATCGTCCACCATTCTGATCCATACATCAATACAGGAACAGCCATTACTTTATAAAATTTAATTTTTGTTTCTTTTCTCGTGTTTTTAAGGGTTGTTTTAATAGTGCCACACATTAGATTAAATTCATTTATTTTGTCATTAATATCTTCAATTTTAACATATGATAAATTGAAACCTAGATATTTAAAACTGTTCACTTGCTCTAAGATTTTATTATCAATTACTATTTTTGATCTATAAATTGTAATTGGCACTTATTTTTTCCCCATTAAAAATAGCTCTTTGTAGATCATCTTCTGAACTGGAAATCACTACTTGGTCATCGGCAAATAATATTGTATCTAACAGTTTATTACTTATTTTTTTAAAATGTTTATTTAAATTAATCTGCCATTTTAACATAACTTCGTCTACATAAATTAAAAAGAGAAGGAGATAAAGGACACCCTTGTCTGACACCACGATTTATTACTACCATTTTTTGTTTTGCTTTAAAATCCATGTCTATTACAATTTTATTATTTACATAAAAACTTTGTATAGCCATAATCAAATGTTGTGGAATACCTTTATTTTAATGTACGATGTTATTCAAAATTATAAGCGTAGGCCTACATATTAAAAACCGAGATAGTGTGCTGCCTTGTCAGGCAGCGGGCCCGGGTTCAATCCCCGGTCGGGGCAGTTTTTCTGGGTGAGGTTTTTATCGGGGGTTTTCCTCACCTGTAAGACAAATTTCAGGAAAACTTTAAGGCCCAAACGGTCCCCGAAATCATATGGCCATAATCATCATCATCATCATCATCATCATCATCATCATCATCATCATCACCTTCATCATCCTTATCGTCATCATCCTTCACCGGTGTGGAAAGCAACGGGAAGCTACCACACCTACAATTCCCAAGTAAAGCTGCAAAGCATAGCGTGAAAATGCTATGATTACAGTGAAAGACCTGCCCTCGGGCAGAATTACTATGGATGGATATTAAAAACAACATACGGTACTAAAATCTTATAAAATAACGTTCAAAAGCGGAAGCTTCCATAAGAATAAATCCCTTTGCCACGTTATGTGCTCGCCTCCAGTTCTGATGCTCGCGGCTTCATACCCGGCCGGGCACAGTAGATTTTTCAGGGTATAATAATCCTGGGTATGGTTTTCTTCGAAAGAGAAGAAAATCGCGGGTTCGTGTCGCAGATTTAGGCTTAAGACACGTAAAAGAACATGAAATAAGAGGTCCTTGTTTTGAACTGAGACCGTAATAATTATATTAAAAAAAAAGTGTAGTTAAATACAATAGTAAACTTCTACGGGTGCAAGCATTTCCACCACTGCCACCATCACAGCTTCGAAGAGCCAAAGCCGACTGAAACGATTGTATTCACTGACTGAAAGATTACAGTATAGAAAGTCACGTGGCTATCGTTTAATTCTCAGTTTATGTAGCAGTATTTCACTGCTTCTAATAGGAATAAACTCATTTATGAGTCCTTCTGGGGGAAGAGAGAAAGAGACTTCCGAGGAAAATAAAGGAGGTAATGGATTTACCATAAAACACATTAAGGGCAAAATAATCTTATTGAAAAAAAAATAAATAAATAAAATAAATAAAATATCATATCCGCTGTGGTCTCGAGGTAGCGTGCTCCCTTGTCACGCAGCGGGCCCGGGTTCGATCCCCGGTCGGGGCAGTTTTTCTGGTGAGGTTTTTATAGGGGTTTTCCTCACCTATAAAACAAATGTCAGGAAAACTTTAAGGCCCAAACGGTCCCCGAAATTATATGGGCATCATCAATATCATCATCATCATCCTTCACCGGTGTGGAAAGCAACGGGAAGCTACCACATCTACAATTCCCTTGTAAAGCTGCAAGCATAGCATGAAAATGCTATGATTGCAGTGAAAGACCTGCCCCCGGGCAGAATTACTATGGATGGATGGATCCTATAATATTAACGATATTCAAAACAAAACAAAAAGTTATTAGGTTATTAGAATACTTAGCGCGCTGTTATCAGGTAGATGGGGACCGTTACTTATTTGTCGTCTTAAAGATTAAGGCTACATCTCACACTACATTCAAACCCCTAGTATAGATCTGAAAGAAAACGCTATCAGTCTTGACATACTTTCTGTCATATGCTACACGCGATAATTTTGCAATAAGTTATAAGTCTAGCTTAATTTAGAATCACTTCTAAATATAAATTCACATTTGATATGTCTCTTCAGTAATAACAAATCAGTCGATCTTTTAAGTCAGTAGTACCAATTCACATCTCCTCTCACCCCCCCCCCCCAAGTACAACAATACGTCACAAATCTGCAAGTTTAGAACGCGCGAGGTATAAAATTCGTTTAAGGTCATTTAGTCTACTAAATTTGATAAACTTATTGAAACTTTCAATATAGTAAATTTAATTTGTCAAAAATCTTTAATTGCTTATTCAGCAGTAGTCCATAGAGAAACTGTGAAATTGTCATCACTAATTGACATGTAGGCCTATGGTTCATTTAGGGCTACTAGCCTAATATAAACCTACTTAAGATAATTAAACTATCCCTTGAATACAATATATATTGTGCATTGTTATGAATACATAGAGTATTTTACATAGATTATTTTAATTATTCAAATAAAACAGTTGAAATAAAGCACTTAGACATATTATATTTCAGGACAGATTTTGATTATGGCAGGACAAAGATTGCAAGGCTAACTATAAAATCTCAGCATTTAGACTAATGGAAAGTGTAGTACAGTTACTTGGAGATGTAGGTCAAAAGCTCAGTATTTAACCCTGGCAAAATAGGGGACTCGTGTCTGTCTGTGGAAGCAGTAGCTGATGGGCAAGTCTACATACCATTTTTCTTAATAAATTCGCTATGAACAGTTAGAAATGTAGTCAAGTATTTTTAATAGTTTTATACTATATGTCTAAGTTAAAGAGTTATTAGATAAATTTTAGAATGTAAATTATGGTAAATTCATAAACCCACATCTCCGTCTCTCAAACCTAAAGAAAGTTCGAATGTAGGTTTTCTTAATATAAGTTTAGATTAGTTATTTAGGGTTTTAGAATACTTAGGGTTATTGTAATCATTGTACTCTACAAATAAAATAGTTAAAATAAAGAATCCATTTATTTATGTTCAAAACACGTATGCCTTTATAACTAATACATCCACATACTAACGCTCGGCTAGAACCTCATGCTACCAAAATTCCAAGTCCCGAAGGTCCTTTAAGCCCTAAGAAAACCAACAGTTCGTAATATGCAACATACATTAAAATGTAATATTAATAAAGGAAAAGCAAGCTGAATTAAGCTAATGGATTTATACCCTTCTTACTTCAAATCTTCTTAATAAACCAAATTATAAATACATTTGACGCAAAAAAATTAAAAACCTTAAAGTTTTATCATGTATGAAATGTCATCCAAAAAGAATATATAATAGCTGTATTGCAACTATTAATCTAATTACTATAAATTACAAACAACTTCTCCATTGTAATTTAACCTCTCTATAGGTACATTTGTAGATACATTTATAATCCAACATCACCTGAGCCTTACAATAGCACGACCTGTCGGAAGAAGAATTTTAAGCGTTGGATCACACACACACACACACACACACACACACACACACACACACACACACATTTTTTGATCACGTAAAGACATGGAGGGCCTCCCTGAATAAGTGATCAGTCAATCCACAGCCTTCTCCGAGATAACACAACATTAAAAGACGAACATTTTATAGACTATTTAACTCATGCCCCAAATGGTAGTCAATGACCAATGACGTTTCAATGATTTTGTTTTAAAACCAATGACAGTCGTGTTTCACCTCGCTCTTTATCAATTTTTCTTTATCAGCTCCTGCTTTTGTAATAAAGAAATCTCTATTTTTTAATATTCTGAACAGCTCAGAGCATTATTTTTCTCCAACAAGTAGGCCTACATTGAATATAGCAAGTAATGAATAGATTCCTCGATTTTACTGAATTATTTACTAAAAATAAATTAATAACCTATAATGTTGATTATAATAAACAGTTTGATGTGTTTCATTATTTCTTCACTAGGGTGCATTCTTACAATATTGCGATCCTATCTGACAATAAATAATACAATCAAGTTGCAGTGAATGAACATAACCTCACATTTCTGATTTGTTTTCAAATATAGCCGTTTACATTAAATATATAGATATTTTAAAATACCGGTAACTATATTTAAATAATGATCTTTGAGTGATCAACTTAATTTTATTCGTCAAACAGTCCGAACAAATGCCACTCTTGATTTCCAAATCCTCTAGATATGGAAATCACTCGCGACAATACTTATGATTATTATGATGATCAGATGACGATCGGGGATTGTTCTTGGTCTTAAAATGCCTTGACATTTGCCTTACATATGAGTAAAAGTCCCGACATCATCCCGGATACTTGTCCCAACCTGGGAAAGAACTTGGGCCCACTGCATACGAGGTAGCAACGCTACCCCGAGACCAAAGCGATTAACCAAACAACTTTATCTTATGTAGGATTTATTTATCTCCTGTCCAGTTTCACTGTGTTATTTTGTACTCAACAAATGTATGTATGTCATTTTTCCAGTACAAATCTTAATGTCTGAAGAAACTATCACAGTAGCTGCTCTGTATTTCTTTAGTGATGCAATCACTTACAGTAAGTGTATTCTCAACTATGACTTCAAGAATATAGTCTGCATCAAGGGTGTACAAGATACGTCATAGCATGTAAATGTTAATATTGTCTCAATAAACCTAATTTCGGAGGATGTATTAGTACGAGGAGATACTAAAGGACAACACGCACACACTATTGAGTAACACTAAGAAATTATGACTGGAAGTAAATATCAATAAAACTAAATATATGGTCACACGTAGAAATTCATTATATAATGGAAATGGACAGCTAATGACAAATGGGTGAAATTTTGAGGAAGTGGCAGAATTCAAATATCTAAGAACAATAATCACGAATAGGAATGAGATGCACAAAGAAATTAAACATAGGCTCAATTCTGGAAATGCGTGCTATTATGCATCGCAGAGACTCTTAATGTCCCAACTCCTTTCAAAAAACGTTAAACTGAAAATATATAAAACTATTATTCTACCAGTTATATTATATGGTTGGGAAACATGGACTCTTACTTTAAGGGAGGAAAGGAGATTACAAGTATTTGAGAATAAAGTACTTAGGAAAATGTTTGGACCAAAGAGAGATGAACAGACAGGTGAATGGAGAAGACTACATAACAATGAACTACATGGTCTTTATAGGAAGCCAGATATAATAAGAACAGTTAAGTCTCGTAGACTGCGATAGGCAGGACATGTGGCACGCATGGGGAATGAAAGACATGCATGGAAGCTTCTTGTGGGAAAACCAGAGGGAAAACGCCCAGTTGGTAGACCAAGAATGAGGTGGGAGAATAACATTAACTATGATTTGAGGGAAGTAAATTATACAGGGAATGATTGGAAAGCATTAGCTCAGGATAGAGATGTATGGAGAGCTTATGTCCGTGCGGCCATGAACCTACGGGTTCGAAAGTGCCAGTGAGTAAGTGAGTAAGTAAGTAAGTATTAGTACGAGTATCATAAATAAACCCTAGATGTTTACCAAATAAATTGTGCAATGAAGTTAGATACTTTGTAGGAACAGGCGGTATCAGAAACATATTCCTCTCGTGGTATAAACAGCGCGGATTAAAATGTACAATATTTCTGCACTACTGATTTCTTACCGGTATCATATGTTGTCCTGTCTTATTTGTTTTCATCACATGAATGTCCGCGTTGTCATTGTAGCTCAAGTGTTCACATTCACTGTTTACTTGAACAGGGAACAAGTGTACCCTGAACTCAGCTTTTTAAACTCTATGCGGAGGAAAATTCATGTTGCTCACAAGGGAACTATCAACCATTGAATGGCGAAACTACTTTGAAATTTCTTCCAGAGAAGCGCTATGACGTACCAAGGCCGTGTTCAAAAAAATCTGCCGCTTTTACTGCAAGGCACTAAATCCAACGCCAAATCTTTCATTTACACTATAGGGAAGTAATACAGCACCTGAATTCTTAGATTGGATAACCCTGAATACCTGCCATCCGCGTCGTCTCCCGCCTCACTTCATTCGATCTTACTCATGCAGGGAGTCCATTTGCTCCATACAGCCGGTTGACATTGTTGGATTCTGGCTTCTATTTCTGTAGATTATTGTTAAAAACGGTACTTTTTTTTTGGCATGCCCTTGGTACATCACAACACTTCTCTGGGAGAAATTTCAAGGTAGGTTTCGGCATGCAATGGTGGACAGTTCCCTTGTCAGTAACAAAGAGCCAGGATTTAATCATGACGTCATGTGTAAGTCAATCGGCCTAGCTTTGATCCCTAAATAAATATCGATTCTTTCCACCACTACTTGATTGTCTTATCATACACACACAGCAGTTAAATTGAATTCAACGACTATTGGAATTACATGTATCTTTTGTAAGTTTATCATCTTCAAAATATATATACTCTGCTATGGATACAAATAATCTTCATCTCCATATCTGTTTTTAACCAGTCATGAGTTTTCTTCTACCTTACTTTTTAACCTCTTCCTTTGCATGTAGTGGTTTACATGTCTTGCTCGTAAACATATTTTTTATATTGAATTATACAATACATTTTACATATATACTAAACATAAGTTTAGATGTTTACATCTACGATTATGTGAAATAGCAGTATATTCAAATTATGTAGTCGGTAGCTAAAATGTACTGTCACCTTTAAAATTTAGGTACCAATGAAAACAAACGAGTTTTTAGAACAGGGGTATAGCAGGATTTTAATATCATAATAAATATGAAAGTTTAAGTTAATAATTTTATACTTTAAAATTCTTTTAATATTTTAAAACTATTATTCTACCAGTTATATTATATGGGTGCGAAACATGGACTCTTACTTTAAGGGAGGAAAGGAGATTACGAGTATTCGAGAATAAAGTACTTAGGAAAATTTTTTGGACCAAAGAAAGATGAACAGACAGGTGAATGGAGAAGACTACATAACAATGAACTACATGGTCTTTATAGAAAGCCAGATATAATAAGAACAGTTAAGTCTCGTAGACTGCGATGGGCAGGACATGTTGCACGCATGGGGAATGAAAGACTTGCATGGAAGCTTCTTGTAGGAAAGCCAGAGGGAAAACGCCCAGTTGGTAGACCGGGAATGAGGTGGGAGAATAACATTAACTATGATTTGAGGGAAGTAGATTATACAGGGAATGATTGGAAAGCATTAGCTCAGGATAGGGATGTATGGAGAGCTTATGTCCGTGCGGCCATGAACCTACGGGTTCGATAGTGCCAGTGAGTAAGTAAGTAAGTAAGTAAGTAAGTAAGTATTTAAATATAACTTAAATATAGAAAAATATCTAAATAATTCATTGTTGTTCATTGTTGAATAAAAATGTCTCGGTAACAATTAAATAAATTGTATTACATAACAGTCTTTCTAAATAATGCTTTTAAAATTGTTTTAAGTCATTGTTGTCAGAATTTTAAAGCTTTCTGTTATAACTGTAATAAGAACACCTGCTTGACTTCATATTTTTAAACTAAACTAAATTAAACTCTGATTGGATGTTAAAACAATTAACTTTTTGATTTAACAAATCAAATTTAAACCTTATATTTAATGGACTATTAACCAATAGAATTTAAATATAACATCATGTGATGTAATAATATTCTTTAAAATTATAAAAAAATTACTCTACTCATTCTGCATACAACTTTCAACAAAGATAGAAGCAAGAAGAGATCTCCTGATAAAATGCAATATTTAATACAAGAATAATAATTTATTCAAGAAAAGAAAATAATTTATTTTTAATTGACGGTGAAGAATAATTCTACCTACATTTACTTAATCAGCTGGGAATCTACTAAGTGAATAAATTTGTAACTATTTCTACAAGAAACAGTTTTCAGTGATTTTAAAGTGTTTTCCTATCCAGTGTACCAACTTCCGACCTTGAGAAGAGAATCCGGCTCTACCGAAAATAAAACACAACCTGAACCAGTAATTCATTTTGGGACACCAATCCTTCTTCAAAATGTTACTGCAACATCGGGCATGAAGAGAATTACTGCTTCAAAACGTCGCCACAACATGGGAAAAGAATTACTTCTTCAGAGGTGATCAAGTGTAGGCGAGGCAGAGTATATGGTATATCTATCACTTTTCACTCGCTCGGTAGAAGACGTGTTCAGATACTGCTCATGTTTACAAGCTTAAGTTCATCAATGTTTGCTGAATTGCAATTTAATGTCTAATATTGTACGAGGTAACCCCGCGTCGGAGCCGAGCGCTTTGCGGTATCGTGCCTTGGTGCAAAGCTACGGGAATTGCGCTGGTTAGAGTTCCCATGGGGAATACTTATTTTTCATGCCCATCCAGTAACAAGAGGGATTTGAATAGCTACAATAGAAGCGGCTCCAGGTTGAAAAAATCAGCTATTACGAGTGGAAAGACCTAACATGATGGCCACATGTCACCCGTATACTGGGTAGATGATAGTCCATCTGTGATTAATGCATATGAATGTGAGGCCAGCAGCGGTTGGAAGGGTGAGGATTTTCTAGGCTTATTGCGTCATGAAGCTATGAACCGAAAGTGCATTTTTCGGCTCAGTATGGTAGCTTCGTTCTCCTCCCTACACTGGAATATTTATGAACTATGCCAATATCCTGTTCTCCTTGTAGCTACCCCTTCCCTCTTCACCCTTCCTGCCGCGCAATGTCTACGGCGCATCTCCCCTCTACCTCGGAACCTTCATATACGTGGTGCACTAACAGAACAGTATCATTCGATCATCCTAGCAGTCATCGTTTTGTTGTTTAAACGGATTCAAGATTGGAATCCGATTCCAGGTCGCGATGCGACTGGAATTCTAAATAGACAAGCTGATCTGAGGCCAAGAAGGGGCCTGTTTGAGTTAGTCCGGCAGTCCAGGGAAGAGGTGGTCCCTGAAACTCGGACGCAAGTATGAGTGTTGCGTGATGTATGGTATGTTGTTCATTTATTTATTTGTATGGCTATTTTGATCGTATGATCAGAACTATTATTTTTGTTAATTTATTTTTACTCAGCCAACTTGTTTATATTAAATGTTATCTTTTAAACAACGCCCCTGTTTCATCATTCAAGTGTACGTAGGCCTAGTTGTTTACTATCCTGTACGGAAAATCACTCAAGTAGGAAACTATTCAGAGCTCCTTAACTATTATGCTGTTTAGCGTTCCTGAAACACAATTATTATCTTGTTCACTCACTGTAGGTATTTAAAAATCAGCATTCTTCTATGTTAATATATATATATATATATATATATATATATATATATCAGAGAAAGAAATATGAATCAACGGCTGCCTTCTACACATGAGGTAACGCACAGAAAGTGAAAATATTTCCCGCAAGTTTAGGTAGCGAGTTACAACCACGGATCAGTAGTCGCTACACGTGTTATTTGTAGCTGGGTAAACACTGTTTAGAAACTTCACAGATAACAGAGGAAGATCAAAAGGAATATACGAGTATCCAAATAAAAGACAATAAGATAGAAAACTTGGAGATGGAGAGACTAAGAGAGATACTTTGAATTTGATTTTATTATACGATAGGAAATATAATTTATTATGAATTAAATTATGGAACGTTAATTTACCTGAATTGCCTTGAACACGAATTTCACACTTTGGTATACATTTACTCATGTTAATTATTTGATAATTATCACACGACTAAAAATATGTTGGTAAGTTATCAAAATATGGATAATGAAAAGCTATTTCTGTTCAAGGTTCTTGAATATTAAAAATCACTGGTACTATCGAACCCGGGGTTCATGGCCGCGCGGACATAAGCATTCCTACATTCGTATCCTGGACTAACGTTTTTCTGTATAATTTACCTCCCTCAAATCATGGTTAATGTTGTTTTCCCGTCTCGTTCTTGGTCTACCAAGGGCGCTTTCCGTCTGGTTTTCCTACAAATTTCTATTTCTCTCTCTTCCATTCCGCATTTGTGCTACATGTCCCGCCTATCGCAGTCTACGAGATTTAACTGTTCTTATTACAACTGGTTTCCCATAAAGATCATGTTTTTTTTTTCTTTACTACAGGCCTCAGGAGGCCCTTGGGGTAGTAGGAGGTTAAGGCTCCCACTTTTTCTTGACAATCGGCACTTGATGTCAGCCGGGTTGTCAGCCCTGCGTGACGGCCGCCTTTACCCCAGAACAAGCGTCTGGTACTCATTTCAGTTAGAGGCTGAGTCGACCCCAGGGCCATAGTGCCGCCAGAAGGTTTGGGTCAGTTTAAAAATCCTGACCCCACCGGGACTCGAACCCTCGACCTTCCGGCTTGTAGCGCAGTGCCTTAACCACTACGCTACGGCGTGCCCCATGAAGATCATGTAGCTCACTGTTATATAGTTTTCTCCATTCGCCTGTCTGTTCGTCTCGTAAAGCACATAAAATTTGTCTTATTTTTTATTACCGGTACTAGAACAAAAATAAAATAAGATACAAATTAATTGATAAATGAGTACTTTCACGAAACATTCAGAATCGCTCGGGTCAAATAATGGTTTGAACCAACTTAATGTTATTTACGCCGATCTCTCTAGATCTTCTTCTTCTTCAGCTTTCCCCCAATTATAGGTTTGCCGTCTTCAGTTTCCATTTATTTCTATCATTCCAATCTCCTTCTTCCAAATTCCTATCATCGACGTAGGTTTTCCATTTTCATCTTGGTCCGCCACGTTTATTTCTTCCAGGGGGGTGACCATTGGTATATATATTTTTGACCATCTTTCATTTTACATTCTTTGTACATGGTCATGCCATTTAAGAGTTTGATTTTCAATCCTCTTAACAACAGATGTCGTGACATTCATTTCTCTCCAAAGAAATTCATTTCTTATTTTATCCTGTCTTGTTTATTTTGGAGGCTTCTTCTAAGATAATCAAATTCAACTGTTCTAATTTTATTCTTTTTTAATTCCGTCAAAGACCAAGTTTCACTTCCATGTGTCAAAATATTCTGTTTTATGCTCTTATACATTTTCATTTTAGTTTCCTTTATAATATTTTTGTTACAAATTATTCCATGTAATACCTTCGTTGCATTTTTTGCCATTGCAATTTCAGTTTGTACATCTCTTTCACAGGTACCTAAACTTGTATTTATTGACCCAAGATATTAAAAAATTTCACTTTTTTTTTTATTTTTCCCTGTTTCGAGTATGAGGTTATCCACATCCTTTCCCAAACATAAATATATATATATATATATTTTTTCTGTAAATTTATATTTCCCAAACATATATATATATTTTTTTCTGTAAATTTATATTCAGTCCCCATTGTTTATATGTTTCATCTTAATCCCCTGCAAAAATTATTTGATCATCTGCAAACAATAATGAATGTAGTATTTTTCTTCCTTTAGGAATACCCATTTCAGAATATGTTTTATACCAAAGCGAAATAAATGCATATAATTTATTCCTTAGGTTAACATTAATTATTTGACAGGATTATTGATGTATCAAAAAATATGTTAATATGTTACCGTGGATTCGAATTACGACAGAAACGCAAACATGAATTTTCTTGACATTTAACTATTTTTTATCTGAATTATAAAAAAATGGTTTATGTCAACTTAAAAAGCCAAGAGATTATTTCTGAAATAAAAATGTAGACCTAAGTAATACAACGGGTTTGTGCCTATATTTATGTAAGAAATATAAGAATACCTAAAAAGTAATAAATATGGAAAAAGTGATCCTGACTCCTATCTCACTTCTATTGATTTGTTACAAGGAAACACAGAAGTTAATTTTTACAGAATTTGAGTATTTTTTTATCTCATGCTGAATTAATTCTCCTCTATGTCACAAAAATGGTTATTTTTCCGGATGAAATAGCTCTTTTTTTACTTTCCAGGGCTATGTTTGAGACATGATTCTGTTTACTGTGGAAATATTTAATTACATTTCTTAGAAACGGATGCCCACAAATGTCAAGGTTTTATATAAATGAAGTTTGTTTCAACACGAAATAAAAAGTTATCATACTCAAAGCCTACAATTTAAGATACAACAAGAAACAATTATTTTTATATTTTGGATTATTGTATATTTTATTAATCACTACTATATTGTAGTTGTCTACTGCCTTCCCTATACCTCTGATTTATTTCAGATACAAAATTTCACATCTCAATGACAGACTCTCTAACAAAATTCTGCAAAATAGAACACAAAAAGGAGAAGCAGACATGTTTACAAGGGCGCAGCATTATGCTTTATATAATAATTATAATTTATAGAATATGTTATTGATCATTATTAAAACAAATGTTTACTGCTCTCCGTAACTATTTAAAATCACGTTGTCTAGTTTACCTAATGAAGATGGGCAAGCCCCCCATAGGCAGCTACTGTTGATTTTTTTTAATCATGCCACCAGGTTGTCATTACGACATTTCTGGTATCCTTTCCTGGCATGGCGTACATATGACCACTTCTGAGGTGATGATTATGATAATGATGTGCCAGGAGAGGCCTTAAACTAAACTTAATCTAATGAGGCGAATATGATGATGATGGTGGTCAGATGATGTTGGGTTAAAGTTTCCTGACATTTATCTCACAGGTGAGGAAAACCCCCGAAAAAAGCCTCAACCAGGAAACTTGTCCGACCGGGGATCGAACCCAGGCCCGCTGCGTGACAAGGCAGCGCGCTAACACGAGACCACAGCGGAGGGCCTATTGTTGAAAATAAAATTTCATCATCATCCAGGGACAAGACAACATCTTGGCTCCAGGCTTGAACAGTGGAATCTCCTGGAGAAAAATGTGAAAGTGTCTGTATATAGATACCGAGAAAGATATTTAATGCCTTTCTTCGAAATGGAAAACAACCTGGTTGTCTGCAGTCACAGACGTCCTCTGTGGTCTGCAGTGATATACATGGTCTGATGACATCTTTATAATAGAGCATAATCTCGAAGGCTGGAGATTTTTCAATGCTCCTATAAGTTAACCTTGAAAGCTGCTAAGCATCGCAACAGAAATGCACTGCTATCTGTTCCTGTGGGTTATGCTGTACATAGGCCTAATGAAATGCAAAATTATTTATTGAAAAAAAAGTAATTATGAAGTCCATCAATAGCAGATATAGGTTACTGCCATCCAACTAGGAATGCAGTTAGTGTATACCAAGTATTGCTGCTTTTTTACAAGTGGGACAACCACGACAGGAAATAACATTACATATGAAATATGGAAAATCTGGCCTCAAAGGAAAATTATGGAGCCTGGAAAAAAAAAAAAAAATACATAAACTCCCTTAGCTGTCCATATTAAAATAATATTGCCACTTTTACACATAAAGCTAGGACATACGAAAGTAATGAATCAAGAAGGAGAAGCTTTCAAGTATTTGTAGATACAATTCTTAAATTTCAGTGATGCTAAGATCAAATGTTGGCCTGGAAATTCGAGAACTGTTTGAGGATGGAAACAGGGTCATTGAAGGGAGAGAGAAAGCTGCTTGGGAAGCCTTCAAAAATGTTGTTTATAATTTCTTGGGAAATCAAAAAGCTGAAAATTAGAATCCAGCTGTTAATGAACTTCTGAGGTCATACCAAGAGTTAGGTTGTAATGTCAATCAAGATCCACTATTTGCATTCACATCTCGACTTCTTTCCGAACAATTGTGGTGCATTGAGTGACGAGCACACAGAGTGCTTCCATCAAAACATTTCAGCAATGGAAAGAAGGTATCAGGGCAAGTGGAACTCATCTATGCTTGCATACTATTGTTGGAATGTCATGAGAGGTGCCCCAGAAGTAGACTACAAACGAAAACCAAAAGAACAGAAACACTCTAGTGAATAGTTAAATAGATAAGAGTCCAAAGGAAAAAGTTCCATAAATCTTCGAGCCAAGGCTAACAAAAAATGTCTGATATATTCTTGTTCTTCGAACTCAATTTGGTTAGAATTGACTATTTTTGTAAAGGATAGAGACAACTTTAATTGTTTTGTAGACCAGTGTAATCCGTATCTACAAAGTAAAACGTAATAATGATAAACTTATTCTATCTAGAAAACTATGATAGTACGGTATGTTTCAAATACCTACACTATCTAAACAATATTTATTGATAACATATCAAAGTGAAAATACACTGCAATACGTTGCCTGGAACAACCTGTTTCACATTTATCAATAAGGTACATAAGACGACATGATAGCTAGAGTATTGTATGTTTATAGAAATAATAAGTAATTTATAAGAATACTTTTTACTCGCAACTAAATTCTGAAAACATTTAAATATTAAAAAAATCCAATTCCATAATGACTATTAGAGAAGGTACAGAGAAAATTCGGCTGTGCCACTCGAGAAATATAATTTGAAGGAATCAGACGTTTTTAAAGGACCCCAGAGTTCATAATTATGATGATGAAGGTGATATCCTATTATAAAAAACGCCCCTTTACCACACCTGAAACCTGAGGTACGATGATTCTTTTTTTTTATATTTAAATTAACTTATGTAACTTCGAAGACTCTCTCGCTTTTGAATTTTTATTAAAACATATTTATTAATTTAAAAAAACCTATTTTGGATTATCATTGGAATCACGACAATATCTTATTACAGACAGCCTACTTTCCACTAACAAAACAGTTATCAGTATAAAACTCATATAGGCCTAAGCTAGCTCTACCGACAGCCAACAAGCAAAATGGGTGTTATTCCAAATGCGATCAATAAAACACATTGAAACAATAACAAAATATGAGTTGATTTTAAGTGAAATGTTTCATTCACATTCGGGTGATCTCAAGCATTTGGTCCATCTCCCTAACTGGTTTATTTTCCTGAATTCCTGTGGTTGTGAACGCAACTGGTTGGAATTTTATTACCATTCCATTTAGTAAGTTTTAAGTTCTAATATATAGTTAAACTTATTGATAAATTTTATAGCTGAAATATTCAATCTTAAGAATCATATTCTTTAGATTTATTTTTTTTTAATTCAATTTTGTTTTAAACCGGATACGGCAAATTATTCTAGACGCAATATGATCCTAAATGTCTATAAAAATATCAAAATAGTCAACTTGTATCTGTAAATATGCTGATTTTTTTGTAGCCTAACCCGAACAATTTATATTGAACAGGCTTAACCGTAAATAATAATCAGAAAGTCTTTCAGATTCTCATTCAATCTCTTTCATTCATAAGTGGAATACCCACGTATCGAGAATGAGTAAAAATAGAGAAATTTTAAAACAACTTCGGAAGTAATGCTTCATGAAGTTCAACTTAGTTCATCTAGCAAAACTGCCTGGTGAAAACATCTGCATTAATGAAACCAATTATGAGAGGTCAAGAGAGCAAGTTGGTGCCATACTGCTTCACTCAATTCACGAAGGGGGAAAAAAAACTTTAAATAATACTGAACATCATATGTTATGGACTAAAATTATGTCTCAAAATAATGACAACAGGAGACCGTCTTTTACTAAAATGTGTTTTAAATCTTCTGATGAATTTTAAACCCAAATGGTTTGTCACTATCAATTGTCACTGCCATTTTCAAATGACAAGTCATACAATTACAGTAATCTAAGTGCTCAAATTGTAATAATGAATTCCTCGTCATAAATAGGCTTATATCAAATTGTCTTATACATTTCATGTCGCAAATGTATAGTTTTCTCGTAAAAAATGTTGTACAGAATTCTATTTGTGTATTAGTTAATAATTATGTAGGCTATTTTTTTTTATCTAAGGTCATATTGTGTCTATTTTAATTAAAGTATGAAATTATAAATATGATGAAAATAATAAAATTCTAATACAGTATTTGCATTGACGACAGAAATACCAGTAAAAACGTCACATGGTCGGACCGGAGTAAGAACCTGGAACCTCCGAATACGAGTCACAAATGCTACCGCTTGAGCCAAATCGCTCGGTAATAGTATGACCAGATTTTCAAACATTAAATCATTTTATGATGGGGTGGGGAGCATTTTTCAATAAAATAAGTAATGCACGGCTGTAGTGTTTACCAATTGGGTAACATTAATAACACGTATTTATTTCATTTCGTCTCCTTTAATTTCTGTTAACACCGGCAATAGGGAGGAAATGTTTAAATTACAATTACCCTATGAGAAAATAAGCCAATATACAGGTATTAACTTCTGTAGATTTTTTTCGAGAAATGTTTATAACAAAGTTTGACTGTATTTTGGCTTGTCTCAAGGAATTCATCCTTAAAGTGGATGAACGTTCTCCGTGTATAGAGAGTCAACTGAAGGATAATGCACTTCTCTTTACATAGCGTCCAAGATAATTTCAGCTAAACCAACACAGATCCCCAGATACGAATCCAAACTGAGTATTTTGCCATAAGGAAAAACAGAAAATGTTCAATTTACATGAGACAGTGAACGATTACAAGTAGTATGAGACCTACTACAAGGATACTTTTTAAGCTGCTTTATTTTAATATCCGTAACCAAATTATATGAATCATTAATATAATGTGGTTGTTGTAGCAAGAGGTCTGGCTCCCAGACGACAAACAAATGGACTAATAACCTTTAATTTAGCTAATGATCTTTGTGGTGGTCACATGTAGAAATATATTATATAATGGAAATGGACAGCTAATGACAAATGAGGGAAATTTTGAGGAAGTGGCTGAATTCAAATACCTAGGAACAATAATCACAAATAGGAATGAGATGCACAAAGAAATTAAACATAGGCTCATTCTGGAAATGCATGCTATTATGCATTACAGAGACTCTTGATGTCCCAACTCCTTTCAAAAAACGTTAAACTGAAAATATATAAAATTATTATTCTACCAGTTATATTAGATGGATGCGAAACATGGACTCTTACTTTAAGGGAGGAAAGAAGATTGCGAGTATTTGAGAATAAGGTACTTAGGAGAATTTTTGGACCAAGGAGAGATGAACAAACGGGTGAATGGAGAAGACTACATGACAATGAACTAGGCCTACATGGTCTTTATAGGAAGTCAGACATACTAAGAACAGTTAAGTCTCGTAGACTGCGATGGGCAGAACATGTTGCACGTATGGGGAATGAAAGACTTGCATGGAAGCTTCTTGTAGGAAAACCAGAGGGAAAACGCCCAGTTAGTAGACCAAGAATGAGGTGGGAGAATAAACTATGATTTGAGGGAAGTAGATTATACAGGGAATGATTGGAAAGCATTAGCTCAGGATAGGGATGTATGGAGAGCTTATGTCCGCGCGGCCATGAACCTACGGGTTCGATAGTGCCAGTGAGTAAGTAAGTAAATAAGTAAGTAAGTAAGTAAGTAAGTAAGTAAGTAAGAAATATATATATATATATATATATAAGTTGGTAAGAGGCACTCGAAAGAGCATTAAGTTATAAGTTTATGATTTGTCTTTTATGAGTTCGTTCAGTGATCCTGTCCATATTCTGCATTGTTTGTAATGGTATCGCTCACACTTTTGGTCGCATATCTTGCATTCACACGAATCACTCGGTTGGTGGAATTTTGTATTTTTGCACATTTTGTGATGATATCCGTGTGTTGCTAAACCTATGATTCTGTGCCTTTGTGGTTGGTTACTTCCAGTCTACTCTCTGTTTACCATGGCATCTGAGGCGTAGAAATCTTCGTCGATCTCTTTTTCTCTCTGTTTCTTTTTTTCGATGACTTTCTTATATGGCTCCGTTGCTGGCAGTAGTATCCTTTGCCTCAGGTCCTCTAGGAAGAAGGTTTCTCTGGCTAGCATATAGGCCATTCTATTTGGTGTGTATTTGCTTGCACCTAATGCCTTTTTGATGAATCTTGGTTTTACTTTTTCTAACCTCTCCAAATCGCTGGTCGATAGTTCTCCCATATCAGTTCTATCCCGTAGGTGACGATCGGGGTGATCACTGATGCGAATAATTTCATGGCTGTGACTAATTTTAACGATGTGATGTCTTTGATACTGCACATAGCTCTTATAGCTGCTGCTGCTCTCTCCTGCACATAGTAAGTAAGTAAGTAAGTAAATAAGTAAGTAAGTAAGTAAGTAAGTAAGTAAGTAAGTAAGTAAGTAAGTAAGTAAGTAAGTAAGTAAGTAAGTAAGTAAGTAAGTAAGGAAGTAAGTAATGATCTTTGTGGCGAAGGGTAGGCCTATAGATTGGTTCCAATTTCATCCAACTTTGCTTCCATTAAAACCGTTAAGAGTTCGGGAATGATTTTATCTAAATTAAAACTGAACTCCATGGCGTGTCAGACCTAGAAGGCCCAGTCAGGTGCTGAACTCACATCCATTTGTGTTAATGACAGAAGTGGATGATAATGTAATAGGCTATAGGAGGGATATGTAATTAGCACTTCGGGTTCCCCAGCCGTCACAGCTGGTTTTCTCAAACCTGGAACCTCTATTTATTGTAGCTATCCAAATTTCGGGTGGGCACCAGTCTAATACTATCCGAAATTCCTTGATAAAATTTCATCCCCATAGGTATACGAATATGCGCAAATCCCGTAGCACTGCACTAAGGCAACATGCCTTCAATTGCTCGTCTACGGCCCAGGAAAGAAAAACGTAATCTCACAAATATAACTAAAAAACCCAACAAGAACAAAAACGATTGACTTACTTTAGCTTACATATAAACAAAACTATAAAACTAGCAAACAAATACATACAAAAAGATCAATATTCCACATAAAACTAATCCCAAGAAAATAAATAACATAGTATCAAATGTTACTGAGACGTACCGGTAGCATTACATTTCATTGTAAAAATATTAATCATAAATTTATTATCTAAAAATACAAATATAGGCCTAAAAACATGGGCGTCTATAAACTAACATGCAATAGTCATAATTAGAGCGAGGAATTATATGAAGAAAATTATACTAAAATATGAAATCATAATAACAACATATGAAAAATAGGACACAAAAATATTATGAAGCTACTATTTCTACGTATATTTATATACACAAGCCCTGTATAATTTATGGGTATACATACCAGCACACAAATGAGACAAGAAGACCTATTTGTAGCTCAAGACGTCAAGAGTTTCACCATTTTAATTAATTTTTCATTACTTCTGACCCAATATAAAGTATCATTTAATATAATAAATTTGGGAATTTTTAACATTATGAGGTTTTATTGATTCTTATCAATAAAATATCATGTTCGTGATTTGAAGCAATTTTAATGGCTCACATTGAAGTATATTGTGTGAGGAATCATGCTAACAAGCCGCAACGTCGTGGGTTTGAGTCTCAATGGGGTCAGGTTTTTAGCTGGACCAAACCTTCTGGCGGCAGCATAGCCCTAGATTCTACTCAGCTCTTAATTTAAATCATGTTCTGGGGCAAAGGGGCCGTCACGCAGGACTGAGAACCCAGTGGACATCCCTTGGAGATTGTCTAGAAATGTGGAAGTCTCAACATCCATCTACCCCATGGGCCTCCTAAGCCTGTAGTTTGACACTTTATTTCAATAAATTAATATTGGGTTTATATAAAACGCGATCAATTGATTTATCTAATGATATTTAATTATGAAATCCAAACATAAATAAAAAACAAAACATAGTAACATGCTTCCATCGAATATACCACTGACAAAATTTAGAGTAGGTACAATTTGGATGACTTCTATTTACCTTGCATAAAGATAATGTCACAATAACATTAAATTGGATGAATCAGAACACACATATACCATGTCCTAACTAACTCACTGGCACGATCGAACCCATAGGTTCATGGCCACATGGACATAAGCTCTCCATACATCCCTATCCTGAGCCAATGCTTTCCAATCATCCCCTCTATAATCTAATTCCCTCAAATCGTGGTTAATGTTATTCTCCCACTTCATTCTTGGTCTACCAACTGGGTGTTTTCCTTCTGGTTTTCCTACAAGAAGCTTCCATGCACCTCTTTTATTCCCCATTTGTGCCACATGTCCTGCCCATCGTAGTAGACCAAGTACTGAATGTCATATTTGGAGAAACAAGATGTTAAAATAAATTAATCCACAAATAATTCTAGGGAGTATTTAAAAACTCTTTGCAATTACAATTTATTATTTTTAATCCTATACATTACAACTAGGACATGTTGCACGTATGGGGAATGAAAGACTTGCGTGGAGGCTTCTTGTAGGAAAGCCAGAGGGAAAACGCCCAGTTGGTAGACCAAGAATGAGGTGGGAGAATAACATTAACTATGATTTGAGGGAAGTAGATTATACAGGGAATGATTGGAAAACATTAGCTCAGGATAGGGATGTATGGAGAGCTTATGTCCGCGCGGCCATGAACCTACGGGTCCGATAGTGCCAGTGAGTAAGTAAGTAAGTATACATTACAACTATGAACATACTGAAATGTAGTTATAATTATTTTAAAATTAGTTTTTCCATGAAATTTGCCCGAGCACAGTATGGTATGCATGTGCTTTGAATAATCAAATTATCAATTCTGTTCGTAATACACAGTTAGGAACTTTTTATATATTTTTTAATGCCTGTCAGAATTATTTTGTACGATCAAAAAGTATGCTCCACATCATATGATGTTATGAGAGCAATCATGTACTGCATTATATATGATAGTTTGATGTAAGTGAGAATAATATTGGCTTTACCTACAAGAACTTTACTAATTTCATAAACTGTGGAGCAAGACATTATTTCACAGCTTCAAGTTTAGCAGCAGCATCTTCCCTGCATTTAAATATTGTAATCCATTCATAAAATAAGGACTGTCCTTAGGTAGCAAAAAGGAATAGGTTTCTATCCGAGAAAAAGAGTAAGTGGTTATTACTCTAACATTGTTGTTCTACTTATTCATGTTCTTGTCACAGATTAGGAAATCCCTGTTCTTGTTCTGTAGTTTCGGACAAAAGCCTCCACTTGTTCATTCCATCTCTCCTTTTTTCAATTATTTTCTTTTATCAAATATATTTATCTTCTTCCAGATGGGATACTGAGGAATTTTCGCCTGTCTACCATATTACATTGTCAAAAAATTTCAAAACTACAGTCACTCCAAAAATGTTTACCAATTAGTAGATATTTTATTAAAAAAAATTGAAAGTTGAAAAATATGAAGGAATATTAAATTTTTACTGAAATATGAACATTTTGCCAAAATATTATGAAATATGAAAAAAATATGGCCTTATTTGATTCTACAGATCATAACATGTAAAGATACTTTGTCTCAGTGCTTTCTGACTAATAGTTTAAAACATGAAATTTCATAAAAATCCTCGCTCTAGTCATAATAAATTATATATCGGAAGAACCACTAGACATTTTAATATAGGTCCCTAAAGTTACAACGAACAATTTAAAAGACTTAAAACAGGCGGAAGAAAAATCAAGCTACTCAAAACACACCACAGAAGGAGAGTATAAAATACATACATTTAACACTTTCAATAATACATAAAAAACACAATAAACGATACAATTATTTTATTGGAAGAAATAGAAATTTTAAAAGAAGCCAGAAACGGAAGATTGCGGAACAAAATTAGTCCTACAGGCCTACTCATCAATCACAACCGCTTCTACAAAATCCTCAAAAAAAAACAACTGAATAAAGCTGATGGTGGACAACAGTCCGAATGACAATAGTTGAGGACTAGGTGAATCAGGCACGTTTATACAATTTTAACTTCAAATTTATTCACTAATTCTTACATAATGCTTCTTCAAGGAGACGCTATAATGGACAAGTTTAAATAGACTCTCTTCGAGCAGAACTGTTTTCAAGTGACTTTTAGAAAGAAAAGTTCGTTCTTGCAGAATCAAAAGACATTCCATTTTAAAGACACGACCTGCTATTACAGTAAGGTCTCATGCAATATGGATCCACTCAAGGCTGTATCAAAAGTAAGTCATGTGTTCTTGGGATATCCTAAATTACAATTTATTTAATGACAAGGAGCGCGTGGTAGTACTACTACTGACTTGAGATTAGAGGGCGATCCCTCGGAAAGCTTATGCTGTATATGCGGAGATCACAAATTTTACTGCCGTATAACAATTGTCATAACAAGTATCTATCACAATCTATCTGAAATATCACCTGGTGTATAAAATGTCATGGCATCATGGCCTTGACAATCAGGCCATCTTCAGTTTCTACTGTACTTTTAAGCATTAAAAAAAATCCAGAGTCCAAATCCGGAAATAGTACTCTTTCCAATATAACAAAATAGGCCTATAATGAATCTATTGATAATGATTCTCGCAGCATGGCGTAATCAGGGGCGTGCAGAAAGGGTTACGCCAGCGTCCCTTATTTTGATTTCTTACTCCATTGCGCCCCCCCCCCCGAGTTTTAGAACCATTTTTTTACAAAACTAACCTTACAGTGATTCTGTATCAGCTATGGAAGTGTCATAATTAGCGAAGATTGGAAAATGCGCATCTGTTTTAAAACGTCGGCCGCCTTGTAAAATTTTGCCGACAATACAATTTGAAGAGTTTGTTCATAAAGTAGAGTGTACATATCATAAAACGTGCTGAACTGCACATTTTGTAGATAATGTTTCTGCATTATTTTCGAGGACTACAATTTACTGTGGGAAGACATAAAGCTATTTGCTAGAACAAAATAACCCTGAGAAGGAGATCAATAACAATGTAGGTGACATCTTCAAATTTGTTGTCTTTCTTGTTAACTACATATTCATGAGATCCACAAACTTGCAACGTTTTCTGTCATAACACCAGCATCGAGTGTGAGTTGTAAGCGTGCTTTTTTCCCCTGTGCAGGGTGAAAACTTAATTGCATAAGGTAATTGCCCATGAACGCCTGAGAAATCTGGCTATTGTAGTTATAAAAAAGGGCATCGCCAAGACGCTGGATATGGAGGAAATCCAACAAATTTCACAATGTACAGGGCATCTGCCTCAAAACCATTCATATAATGTCGTTACTTATTGAAATTTTTACGCCCAATTAGCTTGTGTTGAAACAAAAATATCAATATACGCGTAAAAAATTTGACAATTTCCAGAACAACACCTATTTAACATAAACATATGAGAAGACGATGAGAATTCTTTACATTCACAAGAATAATTACCAGCCCCTATTTCCATTTGTGAAATCACTCAATGCTGACAGCACATCTCAGTAGCTATGTGGTTCCCTAACGAGAAAATTAACGATTTGTCACACGTCCTGTAGGCCTACATAACAACCGATGCGACGCGTGCACTAGGAGAGTTGAGGGAAGCCTTTGTTTTTAAACTATTATATTACCTAGACTACATCTTCGCTATTTTACCCGCATCCAATATTTTTTATCTATCTACCGCTGTGGTCTCGAGGTAGCATGTTGCCTTGTCACGCAGCGGGCCCGGGTTCGATCTCCGGTCGGGACAGTTTTTCTGGGTGAGGTTTTTTATCGGGGTTTTTCCTCACCTGTAAGACAAATGTCAGGAAAACGTTAAGGCCCAAATGGTCCCCGAAATCATATGGCCATCGAATCATCATCATTCATATTCATCTTAGATTAAGCTTAGGATTAGGGACTCTCCTGGCACATCACTATCGTCATCATCACCCATCATATCATCGGGGCAACGCAACCCCGCTTTCCAGGCGCCCCAACCTCAGAAGTGGGTTACAAGTACGCCATGCCAGGAGAGAACACCAGGAATGTCGAAAGACAACCTGGAGCATTTGCAAATTGATCTTACACACCTACAGCACCCTGAGTTCTCAGATTATAGCAACGCCATTAGCTCGTAGCTTTCAACAATATTGTCATGGTTTGAAAATTTGTATGAGCATAAATAGGAAGCTTGTAAAATAATTTCCTACATTTATTAGTTGTTCAAGATCTCATGGGGCTTGAAAATTTGAATTTTTAAACAGTTCTTTCTTATCTCGAAATATTCAATTTGGAATTTTGTGCCATCTGTTTTATTTGATGTAAGAAATCTGTGACAGCACGTAGAGAAGAAATTTTATTTTGTAGAAAGCAGGCACTTTTACTTTTGGCACCTATAGACCTATAACAATTTTAAATATTTGATTAAAATTTTGAAAATGAGTTAGTGAGGGAAAGATAGAATTACTTTCAGATTCTTTTAGTCTAACAAAATGTTAATTTTAACGTATTTAATTTATTCTAAAATATTATATTTCATCATTATCCTTTTAAAAAATAAGTTCATGAATAATGAAATAAAGCATTGTTTGATCAATTAAAGTATTTTCAGCAATCGAAACTATAAAAAAAAAGCAGAGCATCCCATAAGATACTGTAAATATATCGAGACTTCTAGTTTTTATTTACATAGAACATCGGCAGATCTTTGTCCGATATAGGCTCATGTCTATTCATGCTTAAGGTATTTGTTTAATTATATTTGAAGGTCATTGAACGCTGTGCATGAAAGTAACATATTTACTTCAAACTCAACACTGCGTAATTCTATTATCCTTTTTTCACATTATATTTTGTCTTCTAAAAATCTTCGAAAACGAATATCAATCATTAGGATGATTTTTATTACTCACTATTGTTATATAAGTTTAGGATAGTTAGAATTATTTTGCCTATAGGCCTATTTTAATATTGTGCAATGTAGTCTTTTTTTAATTAGTACGTTTTTGTGTATTCAAATCTGCCAATTAAGTATAGACACATGACATGGATTATTTTTAATAAAATTGTCACAATACTGTCCCAAGCCATTTGAAATAAGGTGAGGGGAGAATTATCAACTTGTTAAAAAACCACAGAGTTCAACTGGCCCGGCTGATAATCCCCAATGCGGGCTCGTGTGTAGAGTTGCATACACTGCTGCCTTGCGGTTTGACAAAAGCTAGAGAAGAAAAATTGTGATCAAAAAAGCACTTTGTCCTCAAGTTGGGAGTTTATTCATAACTAACTCACTGGCACTATCGAACCCGTAAGTTCATGGCCGCTCGTACATAAGCTCTCCATATATCCCTATCCTGAGCCAATGTTTTCCAATCATCCCTGTATAATCTACTTCCCTCAAATCATAGTTAATGTTATTCTCCCACCTCATTCTTGGTCTACCAACTGGGCGTTTTCCCTCTGGTTTTCCTACAAGAAACTTTCATGCACGTCTTTCATCCCCCATTCGTGCCACATTCATTAATACTGGAAATCTGTATATGAATATAAATGTCATAGAAACAATAAACATTATAAAATCGTAAACCTGGTTCATATTTTATTTTTCAACTCACTACTTAACTGTGATTTTAATGAATCAAAACTTAAAAAGAAGTACAATTTCTAATTTATTACGATCTCAAACAATGAATAGTAATGCATTGATGTTTATTTCAATGATAACATAGCAAAATGTTTTTTATCCGGAAACCAAAACTGAAGAAATGTTTATAATAAATATTTGTAACTGACCTTATGAAATAGTGAAGCTGATGGCGTCAAATTATACACACCACAAAAACTACGTCGTCTCCAACTCATTACTGATTTTTAAGTGCAAGAAATATTGGTGAATTTAACTAGTTATAAGATTAGATATTACATTAGCAACGGTTAGCGTCACCATTTTTAGAATGTTTTATATACCTACTAATTGACCTATGCATGTTCTAATGGGTCTGTAGGGTAAAAAGGTAAAGTGAACCCACTACAGGCCTTAGGACGCCTTCGAGTAGTACGAGGTTAAGGCTCCCATCTTTCTACACAATTGACTATGAATGTGCTGCCGCATTTACCCCCACAACAAGGGTCTGGTATTCACTTCAATTGTAGTTTAAAAATCCTGCCTCACCAGGACTCGAACTTACGACCTTCCGGCTTGTAGCGTATAGAGGACTCTATGGTTTTCGATTTTAATCCATACATTTTTATGCGATATATATATATATATATATATATATATATATATATATATATATATATATATCCACCTGTAAGACAAATGTCATGGAGTATTTTTTTAATAAAATCATCCGATCATTATCATCCTCCACCGGTGTGGAAAGCAACGGGAAGCTACCACGCCTATAATTCCCTAGCAAAGCTGCAAAGCACAGCATGAAAATGCTATGATTGATATATATATATATATATATATGTATTATTTGATCATAATAATCACATTTATCTATCACTGCGATGATCTCTGGTCATGTATATAGGCCTACATTACACGAAAATAAAAACTTAACGCCTGAAACGGGATTTGAATCCGAGACATCTAACTTTATACTCAGTGCGATACCACCTTCGCTACTCAGGCTCAAAATTCAAACAATTTATATTTTCTTATGTACAATTCTCCATCGTAAGAGGCAGCGAGACGAGACAACGTTCGCAGTGCTACCTGACTGCTGCTAGGCCTATACCAAGAAAGCATTATACCCCTATATACTCTATATATTATTCAATGCCACCACGTTGTCATTTCGACATTCTGGTATTCTCTCCTGGCATGGCGTTATTGTAACCCGCTTCTGAGGTTGGGATGCCTGGAAGACGGAGTTACGCTGCCTCAATGATATGATAGGCGATAAGAAAAACCCCGAAAAAAAAACATCACCCAGGAAACTTGTCCCGACCGGGGATCGAAACCGAGTCCGCTGCGTGACATGGCAGCACGTTACCTCGAGACCACAGCGGTGGACATCTACTGAAAAAAATTAGAGGCACACATGTTTAAACCAAAGCCACAAAATAAATATTAAAACAATTTAATTTTTGATCTTTTATAAATATGAATTGAATAATTATGTAAAATTTGAATAGACATTCAAACAATATTTTATTGTACAGGGCTATTACAAATACGAACAAATTATCATTTGTAACAGAAAACAAAGTGGAAAATTGAGATTTATTAATTTAAGAATCAATGTTTACATGGTTATTTCTCGGTACTCAGTGTGTCCTCCATGAGCTTCAATGACTGTATTACACCTAAGAGACATGCTTCGCAGAAGCCTTCTTACAGAAACTGCGTGAGATTCTCTCCCATTCTTCGGTGAGTGCATTGAAAGTTCTTCCAGATTCTGTGGCACAGCAGGATGCTTAGGAACAAGTTTATCCAACTTATCCCAGGTATGTTCTATCGGAATAAGGTCCGGACTGCATGCAGGTCAGTCCATCACCCGAATTTGGTATTCTTGCATGCAATTTCTGGTAGCCTGTGCTGTATGATATGTAGCATTATTATGCATTAGAAGAACATTAGAGTTCATATCGTAAGCAGAGATTACATGTTGAAGGATAATGTCATTAATGTAAACATTGGCATTCATGCGCTGAGGGAGAACGAAAAGCTCTACCCGAGACTCAGTAATCCCAGCCCAACCGAAGCACCTCCAAATCTGTCACGATTAATAATTGTGGCTGGATCAAAACGTTCACCATGACATTTCCATACACGTGTACGACCATCATAATCCATTAAACGAAATCTTGATTAGTCTGTAAATAGAACACCCTCCCATTTGCAGAGCTGCCAGTTGACATGATTCTGAGCAAATCTTTTTGTGCTGACCTGTTAAACGAAGGGCTTTAAAGGGGATTTTAGACCTCATCCGTGCATTTCTCAGTATATTTCTTACAGTCTGATCAGAAATTACCTCCCCAGTTGCTGTTCGTAAATAATTTTGTAGAACTCTGGCTGTGGATGCTCGTCAGCGCAAAGCTGATAGCACAATAAATCTATCCTGTACCTCTATACTCTTCTTCTTACGGCCCTGTATGGGCTCTCTCTATAGCCCCCCACGGCCTATGGATGACGGAAGGGCTAGCATCAAGAATCCTAGAGACATGGTGAATGGAACGGCTATCTTCAATCAATGAAACTGCTTGTACAAACTGATCTTTCTATTCAGATGTCTCATTGATCTAAATATTAGCTTCAGAGAACACAAAATAACAATTTCCTACCACACTGATAATCACCAATTAAGTCGTTGATATAGAAAATAAATCTGGATAAACGAACTCTACCTTACTTCTCTTAATTTAATGGTATGCGCGTAATTTGGTTCCGGAAAAAAAATGGTTGACGCTAAAACTTTTGACAGACATATTATATACCGAAGCGAATTAGGATTAAAAAAATATATATTTTCAAGATATCTATCTCAATAGTTAGATTCCCTCGGAAATCGATAAAAAGCCACCGGACATTTTAGAACCTATGCCTATGATGCCATATAGTTTCTTATTTTTATTACATTTCGCTATAAATTTATTTAATTGCTATTTTGAATAACAAATATCTCTCATTACCTTGAAAATAAAATAATTAACATTAAATTTCTAAAGAAAATTACGGAATTTGATTGATCTTAGATATTTCTTGAATTAAGTTCGATAGGGGGGGGGGAAAAAGTCATTTTTCGGAATCAGCGGACCTTTTCACAAGACTGTCCTATTTTGCACTCTGAAAGTATAGTACCTAACGATTTGTTTTAATCCTAGTGTTATTAACTTATTTATCTCCGGAATTAGCATTAATTTATATGAAGTAATTCTGGTTACAATCCATTCATTGTTTTTTTCATTGACAGTAGACCCTCTCTCCCCCCCCCTCTCTCTACTTCAGTTTAATATCTACCTTTATAGGCCTAATACTTTTATATAACTTATTCCAAGTCACCGGGCTTATGGGGATACGACCTGTCGGAAGAGGATTTTTAAATCTAGATCTCTCAAATACTTTTTTGACCACACAAGGACAAGGATGACGTCTCAGGAAGAGCGATCAGTTCAATCCCAAGGCAACTTCCAAGACAACACGAACATATAAGACAAGACGCACCATTCACTGAGTCATTCATTCTGAAACACGGTGAATATGATATGAATGATGCGTATGATGGTCAGATGATTTCGGGGGCCATTTGATAGTAGAGTACATGATTTAACCTCATGCATACCTGGGTATCATATATGATTCTTCTGGCTTTTAATTTTTTTTTCTCGTTTCGGGAATAATTCCAACTCACTGTGATCCGTGGTATCGTATTCGCTACCTTCAGAGCTTCAAGCTCTTTATTATTTTCTTTCTTTCTTTCTTTCTTTCGTTTCAAACTGCAGTCTTTACATAGCTGCATCAATTGAAGGGCAAAGGTACCATTCATTATGATACCATGCATAAAACACCTTTAAATATCCCAGTAAAAATATTTCCCTCCCTTGATAATTTATTATTTTTATCTCTATCGACCCATTAAACATGCTAATAAAATTATAATTGACAATATCTCAATTCACGGCCTCCATAAAAGTCCCTCAATTTTTTGAACCCCTCCAAAAAAATTGGTTCCCTAGAAATCCATTAAGCACAAAAATGAATAGCCTATATATCTTGTTAAACTTTTCTTCGGGACGCAATATAGTACCGTTATCACATAGTAACATGCCTGAACTAGTTATACTATATCCATTTTTTAATCTTAAAGTACATGACTGTAACTTTGTTAGACTCGCGTCATATCAAATATGAGATGAATACTTCTCTTTGTACAACACATTCCGATCGGGCACTTCCCTCTCCCATACCAAGACCCCCATCAACGTCAAATGAGTACGGATGTGACAACATTGTCCTTCACGTCGCGTTGCTACATTTTTACATCCAAAGTGTACTAATATATAAGGTTTTAACGAAAGATTTTTTTTTCATTACTAATATTCAGACTGTCGGCCGCAGTGGTCTAGTGGTTATGTTCCTTACTTCTATTCCCCAGAGTCGCGAGTTCTAATCCGGCTGGGGTCAATGGATTTTTAGGATCGAAAACATCCTCCTGTAAAAGAACCGTAAGCCTGAATAAAAACAACTCTATGGAAAATTGAACATACCTTCATCTATCCAAGTAAGACCTTAGTTGCCTACTAGATGTCTCATTGAGGCGACGTGCTAACAATATTTCACTCGTTGACATCTATATGTAAATAAGCGTAACTAAATTAAGTGGATAATAAACACTCGCTACGGAGCAACCATATCCCACGTGGGACGTACGAGGTATAAACATATAGTCCACCGCTGTTGTCTCGAGGTAGCGTGCTGCCTTGTCACGCAGCGGGCCCGGGTTCTATCCCCGGTCGGGGCAGTTTTTCTGGGTGAGGCTTTTATCGGGGTTTTTCCTCACCTGTAAGACAAATGTCAGGAAAACTTTAAGGCCCAAACGGTCCCCGAAATCATATGGCCATCATCATCATCATCCTTAACATTATCATCATCATCAGCATCCTTAACATTATCATCATCATCATCCTTCACCGGTGTGAAAAGCAACGCGAAGCTACCACACCTACAATTCCCTAGTAAAGCTGCAAGCATAGTATGAAAATGCTATGATTGCAGTGAAAGACCTGCCCTCGGGCAGAATTACTATGGATGTGTGTATATATATATATATATAACATAAGGAAAAAAAATATATATTCAAAACTGTGACAAACCTCCTAAAATTAAATAATTCAAATAAAATAATTTTTACGTGGTATCGATAACATGTAAATGTGTTACTATGCTCTCTATCAATAAAATGTGAAAAAATAAAAACCATGATAATATTTTGTACCGTTACTTGGAACATGACAAAGATGCTTGGATATTCAAAATAGGATTTCCATCAATTTGTAAATTTCTGATCATTTCCTCAAATAATTTCCATGAATTCATCTCATTCGTGGTATTAGTTATCCCTAATATCTCAATTCTAGTATTCTAATTAATTAATTATAAACAGTAATCTAACAGGAGGTTGTGTTTTTTGTCGCTCGTGATTTTGTCTAATGAAAACTGAACCTCGCGTTGGATTTGGAGTGACCATTTAGCGAATAATACTACAGGGTGGACCGCTCGAATGGACCTAATTTCAATTGCTTGTTACTGGCAAACGGTTGAAGATAGAAACTTAAAACAACGTTCATATTACAGAAAAACTCACCAAGTTTTGATATCCAGATCACCACATCTCTATATGAGCCCCAGCAGTCACTGTGACGATATCAAAGCGATGAACAATTTCTTGCCAAGTACGTTGGAGTATGTCTTCTGGAATGTTCTCAATAGCCTCTATGATGCGCTCACGAAGGTCTTTGACTGGGGTGGTGTAAACTTTATCTTTGACATAGCCCCAGAGAAAGAAATCCAGTGGTGTTAAATCGGGAGATCTCGGGGGCCACGCGATTGGTCCTCCCCTACCAATCCAACGGCCAGGGAAAATGTTGTCCAAAGTCGTACGAACTTCATTGGACCAGTGGGGAGGAGCACCATCTTGCTGGAAAACGATGTTAGGCTGCAGTTGTTCAATTTGTGGAAAGAAGAACTGCTCCAGCATGTCAAGATATGTGGTACCACGAACAGTTTTCTCGGCGAAGAAAAACGGTGACAAACTGCACCAAACATTCATCTTCGGACTATCACGAACATGCTCTTGAATAGCGTGAGGATTCTCCGATCCCCAGATCCGCACATTATGCCGGTTTACCTTGCCTGACAAATGGAAAGTGGCTTCGTCCGAGAAGAAAATCTTGGTCATGAAGTCAGGATCAGCGCCGAGACGGTCCAGCATCGTATTGACGAATTCCACTCGTTTCGGCATGTCATTCGGCTCCAGACGTTGCACTAACTGCACTTTATATGCGTGCAGTTTGAGGCGTTTGTGGACAATCCGTTGTAATGTCGATTTTGGTATTTGAAGTTCCCGCGAAGCTCTTCTTAATGACTTCCGGGGGCTTCGCTCAAATGCGGCTTGAACATTTGCTACCATTTCATCGGATGCTCTGCGACCACCACCATGCTTCTTCAACACAGATCCTGTAGCTAATAATGTATCACGCCACTTCTTAATGCTTCTAGCAGTTGGAGCATCACGGTTAAACACACGCCGGAACTCCCTTTGAACTCTAATGATTGATTTAAACTCCGCATACCACAAAACAGCTTGCGCTTTCATCTGCGGAGTCGCCATTTTCACAAACAATTAAATCTAAGAACGAGAAACGTATCTTTGTGCCATCTACCGACAGGATTCGAAACTTGGTGAGTTTTTCTGTACTATGAACGTTGTTTTAAGTTTCTATCTTCAACCGTTTGCCAGTAACAAGCAATTGAAATTAGGTCCATTCGAGCGGTCCACCCTGTACATCAGAAGCTAATAAATAATAGTTTAAGAAAAACTAAAACAACACGCTTTATTAGAAATCCGAACTAAAAAATGAAAAATAATTTTAATTTCCAACACGCTTGGGATAAAATTAAAGTTGTCAACAAAAAAATTATCAACACATCTAAAATAAAACTAGAGGTATCTACAGAAAAAAATAATTGTACCATCAAAAGCGTGGGGTGCTTCTTATGGTTTTACGTTTTCTTCTTAGATATTTTACTTTTATCAATATCTATTTATTATCAAATATATTAATTGATATAGAGCACCCCACACTTTTGATGGTAAAATTATTTTTTTTGTAGATAACTCTAGTTTTATTCTAGATGTGTTGGATATATTTTTGTTGACCCCTTTCATTTATCCCAAGCGTATTGGAAATTAAAATTATTTTTCATTTTTTTAGTTCGGTTTTCTAATAAAGCGTTTTGTTTTAGTTTTTTAAACTATTATTTATTTATTTTTTAGTTTAATTGGATGTCATAAACCGGAACCCCATGAACCTTTAATTGCTTACGATATTTTTAGTGTATATCGCACGAATATAATTAATATATATTTTAAAATTATTATTATCTAACATTATACTATTTTTGAATACTTTAATATAGATTAATAGTTACAGTTAATCGTATCCTTCTCATGTTTTTTGGAAAAATTACAATGTGGTAACTTTACAAAATTGATTTCCATTAACATTTTACAGAATAAGATAAAAATATAAATATCTTTAAATTCGATACTATTGTAGTATGAGCTAAAAGAGTTGTTGTGCTTTAGAAGTGCATCGAGGAATTTAGTACAAGGATCATATGTTATTATAGCAGGTGGAAAGTACTTAGTAAGCCTTGTGAATTTTATTATAGAGTTTCTGTTGTGGAATAAATTGAATAACAAATGTGTTCTAATTCATATTAAACCAGAATATTGAAGGAAATAAACGAAGTTTGCACCCACGTTATATTTACTGATTAAAATATAGAATTTTTAGAGTCGGTTAACTTTTCAAATGTTTTAATAATTACAAGTTATTTTGGCTATTTTTCTCATAAACCGACAATTTCGCCTCTTCCTGTTGAAAAAATTGCCTCTTTCTGTTCGTAATGAGAGGTATCTCCGCAAATTAACTACTTTGATAAGGATACAAAGTTTCAAGTCGATCCAATGTTTTTAAGTGGGTGAAAATCGTGTTGAAAGATTCCGTTACATAGACAGATACAGGTCAAGCTAATATAATGCGGGTAAAAATAATTGTAATGTTTAATATTTACCAAATGTGAGATTATGTAATCCGATATTACTCATTGCAGAGACTTTTTGATGTCCCAACTCCTTTCAAAAAACGTTAAACTGAAAATATATAAAACTATTATTCTACCAGTTATATTATATGGGTGCGAAACATGGACTCTTACTTTAAGGGAGGAAAGGAGATTACGAGTATTTGAGAATAAAGTTCTTAGGAAAATTTTTGGACCAAAGAGAGATGAACAGACAGGTGAATGGAGAAGACTACATAACAATGAACTACATGGTCTTTATAGGAAGCCAGATATAATAAGAACAGTTAAGTCCCGTAGACTGCGATGGGCAGGACATGTTGCGCGTATGGGGAATGAAAGACGTGCATGGAAACTTCTTGTAGGAAAGCCAGAAGGAAAACGCCCAGTTGGTAGACCAAGAATGAGGTGGGAGAACAACATTAACTATGATTTGAGGGAAGTAGATTATACAGGAAATGATTGGAAAGCATTAGCTCAGGATAGGGATGTATGGAGAGCTTATGTCCGCGCGGCCATGAACCTACGGGTTCGATAGTGCCAGTGAGTAAGTAAGTAAGTAAGTATTACTTCCGGGCGATTTCTAAGCCGGCTGTATAATTAAATTTCATATCTTTACTGTTAAATCTCTTTGGGCTTGGGAAAAAATCAATAACTGATGATTGTATGAGAAATAACTATTAACAATAATGCAGATTCATTATACAACATTGAATACATTTTTAGAGCAACAGAAGTAATCATTTTTTTTTGGTAATTTTTAAGTTTTTTCTTTTGGCATTTCTTGCTGTAGCATATCGATCGTACATTGTTGAATCGATACACCGTGACGTCACCCGCTGATGTCTAAGGTAACAAAATACCACAAGTGAAGTAGGAAGAGAAATGTAGCCATCTGCTTCTTGGCTTTGTGTGTGAAATTCATTCGTATCGCGCTATTCGGCCATCATTATGGTGATTAAATATAAATGATGTCCATGATGTAGTGTGGTTTTATTGGGTATTTAACTCATGCCCCAAATGGGAGTCAATGACCAATCACGTTCCAATGAATTTTAACAACCAACGACAGACGTGTTTCACTTCGCTCTTTATAGATGTCTCTTTACCAGCTGCTTCTGCTTTTGTGATAAAGAAAGCTCTTCCTTTTAATATTCGGAACAGGTCAGAGCATATAGCAAACAATAAACAGATTCCTTCGAATTACACATTTGATACTTGTGCGTTCAATAATTGTGTTTTTAAGTAATTATTATACTGAGTAGTTTATTAAAAAATAAATTAATAACCTATAATGTTGGCTATCATACACAGTTTGATGTGCTTCATTATTTCTCCACTAGGGTGCATTCTTACAATATTGCGATCCTATTTGGCAATAAATAATATTATCAAGTTGCAGTGAATAAAAAATGTAACATAACCACACATTTCTGATTTGTTTTTAAACATAGCCGTTTACATTAAATATATAAATATTTTAAAATACCGGCAACTATATTTAAATAATGATTTTTGGATAAACAGCTTAATTTTATTTGTTAAATAGTCCTAACAAATGCCACTCTTGATTTCCAATTCCTCTAGATAAATATACTTATCACTTCGTTACTCGTGAATTTATCGATGTTCTGGAAATCACTCGTGACATTGCTTATGAAAACACCTTTTTCACGTTGGAAAGATAGAGATAAAAAGGAAGTTTTGAACTGTGAGCATCCGACTGAATCTCTACAAATGTGTGCTACAAAAGAAGTTGAATATTCAGTAAACGTACAATCTTAGTTTTGAACGGTCATTGTTTAAAGAATTCCCATGCTTGTGCTCCTCTAAAACTCTACAGAAGTTCTTTTAAGGGCTTGCTTGATTTTTAGCAATATTTTCAACGTTGGAATAGAGAGAACTTCTACTGCAGTTAACGAAGTTAATCCACTCCATGAAGACAAGTTTCCAGCCTTAAAGGACCAAAGGATCGGTTTGATATTACAAGAAGTAAATGAGTTTAATAAAAGCACGTGTGCAAATAATCTTTCTTACTAGCCATTCACGTAACTTCAAAGCCACGAGCCGCCACTGTGATTGTTTCTTGATATTTTGTAAGAATTGCGTATGTTCTATATTTAAGTGCTATCCTGAAAAGTAATTATTTTATACTTAATATATTCTACAGTACGTGACTACAGACAGAATGATTGCAAATCAAACATTGATGTTTTATGAATGACGAGGAGCAGCAATTTGGGCACGTGGATTCTGCATAACGCAGGAGTTATTTTTAATGCTGTTAACTAGAAATCATGGGTTCTATAAAATAAAAATATCAATACAGGATATGATAAACATATATTACTGTAAAAACGTTACAAAAAAAAAGTAACATTTTATGCTGCTTTATGTGTACATTATTAATTAAAATATACACAGGGCTCTCATAAAATGCATAAATCTCCGCTTGTGCGACATTTTGCGTGCAGCCAGCAGTGCTCGAAGTTTAATAGCGCTTTTTAAAACATGCATACATTTTTCTTATAGAAGATCCTTGGAAATCATTAAGGCATATTATGAGATGATACTCGGTAGAACACAGCTGTTTCTCAGAGAAGGACACAAGAAATATTTTGGGGGCCAGAAATAATAACACTTTCTTTTTATGTAAATCAGCTTAAAAATGTCCTTCTATTTTGACGATTAAATAATATTTGTTCATTTTATAAATGAAACTTGTATATGCGGCGTACTTTTAACTACTTTCCCGCTATGTCATTTATGTATAAATTAGGTAAACTTTGATAAAAATATAGTTTATCATATCAATAGGCCTATAGTCCACCGGTGTGGTCTCGAGGTAGCGTGCTGCCTTGTCATGCAGCGGGCCCGGGTTCGTTCCCGGTCGGGACAGGCTCCTGGTGAGGTTTTTTTGGGGGGTTTTCCTCACCTTTAAGACAAATGTCAGGAAGCTTAGGGCCCAACGGTCCTCGAAAATCATCCAGTCATCATCATCATCCTTCGCCGGCGTGAAAAGCAACGGGAAGCTACTTCATCTATAATTCCCAGTAAAGCTGCAAATGCTATGATTGCAGTTAAAGACCTGCCCTCGGGCAGAAATACTATGGATGGATATCAATATATTTATCATTCCTCTCTAATAAATATCGTCCAGTTAAATCCTTACTGTGTATACCTACATTTAGGGAGTCTAAATTAATGTAACAGGTTTTTACACCGTACTCAAAATACGTCTGGTCCATCAAATCTTGTGAGAGAATGTCCTCCATTTTGCAGGAAGATCATCTCTACTATTTACAGCCATGTGACTAGTATACCAACGCTCACTGGTTAATAAATAAACTATTAAAGTTATGATTGGACTATTTAAATTAAATATGAAACTGATAGCCTATAGCTTTTTAGAATTGGAAAATGCGTATGATAGAGTACATAAAAACAAGCTATTAAAAATATTAGCCACAGACCAGGTTCCACAACAAATGCTATTATATGTACATACTAGCTGGCCCGGCGAACGTCGTATCGCCTTTAAATATTTTTACGTTAATTTTTCCGATGTTTTAATAGTTATCTGCTATTCGGGGCGGAAACAAATCCAACAAATCAAAGATCATAAAAATCGGTCCAGCCGTTCTTGAGTTATAAATAGTGTAACTAATCCGACTGTTTTATATATATATATATATATATATATATATATATAAAGTCCCGGCCACGCGTTGCTGTGGCTAAGGTATACGTTAAATTATGTTGTAGTAAACTAAGTGAGAAATCTAAATCAGAAAGTTTTTGTGTTACACAATTTTTTAGTTCTGGTACGTTAACTACACACGGTATAAATATGGGTGGTGGTTTATGTGGAAGTGATTTTGTTGGTTGAGATGAATTTATGTTGTCTGCATTCTCAGTATCATCCATAAGTGTATCATAAGGATTATATACATTTATTGATGGAATATTTTGAGGAGGCTTGCTGATTTCATTATACTTTCGTTTTTTTCTACGAACTTGTTGGCAGTTTGGATTCTCATCATCATCATCAAGAAGTCTCTGTATAGTAATATCATCTTGTGATATATTATAGTCATCTTGTTTTTCATTTAATTGAGGCATGGAGATTGTTTCTGTAATATTAGGCATATTATTATAACTAACAGACTTACTTACAGTTCTGTTATTCAGTTCCTTAGGACCTTCATATGTTTTTAAATTGACATTCTTCTTAAATGTAAGATTTATGTCACATAGGCCTATACCAATTTGCGGAAATTCACTTGATATTTATCATTCATGGTCTCTAGAACTGATTCGCCATATTGTTCAATGTTCCTTCTCGGTCCAGTTAAATTTAAATTAAGTTGCTGTATTTCACCAGATTACTTAAAACTAATACTTACACATGAAATTAATATTATCAATATACTGAAAATAAAGTAAACACAAACACACTTAAATTATGAAATAATCAATATTTGTAATTCAATTGAAATTCGCGGTTGCAACAAAAAGCACAGCCACCTGGTTAAATAATAAACCAATTACCTTACACGGCCATCTGTTAGAATCGTATGGAACTCACAGATAATTATAACTCTTTGTTAAATAATAAACAAATAATTTGCAATAAAAATAATGCGACTATAAATTTAGTTATAAACTTCCCTAAGTCTCAAGTTGGATCAAACTGCACACAGTGTGCAAAATTTTATTAATATCGGTTCAGTCGTTTAGGATTCCATCGCGGACAAACAACGTGACACGTAATTTTTATATATTAAGATATAACCTGTACTAATCTAATTTAATTGTAGTAAAACGTGACAATGAACGATTAGAATGCGAGGAAATTTTCGCAGATGATTTAGCATTAGTGGCACCCACAGAGGACGAATTACAATATGCAGTATATAATTTTAACAAAATAGCCATCAAATAGTACATGAAAATCGATACAGAGAAAACAAAAGTATGGCTTTTGTAGCAGAAATAACTGCACTAATTAAATGTATTATTAAACATGATTATTAAATATGTAGTTACACTGTCCAAAAAAAGGTTTCGTGAGAAGTTTTTACTAAATCTGTTACGCTTGAGTAAATAATAAAGACATTTCTGTCCTTTGTATCTCAAGTTTTTGAAGATGTAAGTTAAATGGTTTTACAGCCGGAACGAATTGTTTCTCTAGTTAAACGGTCTAACAGCTGGAGACAGGAAACGTCCCTTGTCCGGCTATGGAAGTCATCCTTCCAGAGAGATAAATGACGGTCAGTCTACGGTGTCGAAAACCACTAGACCGCCTATTGAGATGGCGACAGTAGCCAAAAACTATGTCCATCTGTTTTATGTAAATTAATGATCGATTTCCGGCTTCATTAGCTAACTTCTCACCAGCCGTGTGAAAAACACACCTTGGAAATACATGGACCAATGATTGTCCCGAGATTCTGGTTTAAATAGAGTGGGAACCAGGATGTCCACTCAGCGTCCATACATAAATATTATTCTGCGAGTAAGGCGTTTTTTTATATATGTTAATTATATGTTCAACCAACGAAAATATTGGTTTTGTAAATTGTGTTTTAAGGGCTGAGTATGGATATATTTGAATATCGCGAAAGCAGTCTGCTTCGGGAAGGACTCCCGAGAGGAGCAAAAGTAATTGAGTTCCGCGGCAGTGCGGACTCTTATATTTCGCCGGTCGCAGGCAAGCGACCCATTAGACACAATAAATGTGTTAGGCCAATTACGGCAAGTTTTAAAAGTTAATTTCAAAAGCATCAGTGTGCTTATCGCATTATAGGCGAACCTGTAATATTCAGGTGTTATATCACACTTTAGGTCGAGTGAAGGACCAGTATTCATCAGTGTTTCAAAACGCGATAGATTCGCCATAATATTAAAATTGGTACGGTGTCGACCGCCATTAGCTCTTGATATTATTCCGAAGAAAAGATACCGGAATATATCCAAAGATATCCATGTTCTGGATTAGGAACTGTAACAGTGGATCGCCTGTCTTTAGTTAATAAAGATATATCTATAAAAAAAGTGTAAGCCTCCTGATTGTGCTCAGTGTCCTTAGTTCGCTCCTCGCCTTATTCCCACGGCGAAAATCCACAACCCTGAGAGTATTAGAGTCCTTGCCCTGCCCTGGCATTTACTACGCCTCCTTTTATTTCCCGTTACACTTTTCAAGAAAAAAATACTCTGTACGTAGCAAAATGTATACAGAAATACTGGAAACAGTACATTCATTTTCCTACCTTGGATATACATTAACATATTTGGATGAAGTAGACATAGCAAATAAAATTATTAATTTTAAAAAAAACCATGGGAGTAATAAATTCAGTAATAAAACCTTCGCTAGTCCAGAGAGATATTAGAATACGGTTATACAAAACCTTAGCAAGACCTGCACTTTGCTACGGCAGTGAGACATGGACTTTGAGGAAAGGAGAAGAGAGCAGGATAACTTCTAGTGAAATGAGATTCGTGATATATACAGCAGGATATACCAAATGGGATCACAAATGCAATGATAATATCTTGAAGGAACTACGTTTAGAACTGGTCATTGAATACATACATAGATACCAGAACAACTGGATGAATCATTTGCGACGAATGAGTTCAGATAAAGTTCCCAAGGCCATGTTTTGTTATTGTCCAACAGGGAAGAGATCTCTGGGCCGTCCAAGGAAAAATCTCATCAGTGAGACAGTAACAGGCCTATAGGCCTAAGACTTGGTTGGATGAAGAAGAAGAAATAAACACCAATCAGTTTAAATAACTATATTTTACATATTGTTACTATTTCAAATACTGTTTTCCAGAAAATTCTAGTATTTCATAAATTATTTGTAACAGACCTCATGGACTAGTAATCAGAGCTTCTGACTAGTTTATGGGGTCCCGGATTCGATTCCCGGTTTGACCAGTTTTTTCTTATTCCTGATGGATCCCATGGTCTGATTTAGGTTAAATTTAGATTTAAGAACTCTTCTGGCGCTTCATTACCATTCACCTATCACATTTTCGAGTTAATATAACTACGCCTTCCAGGCGCCCCAACTTAAAAAGTGGGTTATAATTCCGCCAATGCAAGAAGAGGATACCATAAATGCCATGAAGACAACCTGGTGGCATGAATAAAAAAAATAAATTTGTAACGAAGTAGAGAAAGCAATTATCTCTACTAAAAATCAATATTATAGTAACTATACTTAAATTAATGTTGGGAAGTAAACATTATGAGGTTATATCACTAATAGTGAGTGGAGAACGTATTTTTAAAATTTCAAGACTGAAGAGGGACAAGAAGACGTCTGAAACCATTGGTCTGAAGTCAAGAAAACTTGAAATTTTATGAGGTGAATGTTAAAAATATGTTCTCAACTCACTATTAATTATAGTATTTATTTTATATCCATAGTAAATCTTTTCAGATTCTTTTATAGCTTCAGCTAATATTAAAATTATTTTAAAAAACAATTTTAAATATCCTTCTTTGGACCTAATATCATCTAATGGACCTTCATCATCTAAAAAAATAGCTAAAAGATAATTGTATCGGCACTCTCTCTTTCTCTTTTTAACAATGTTGTGTAACTTTATTAGTACAAGACATTCGAACTTCCACTTAAGAAAATTTCTGGAGCGATTATGTTGGCAAAGGTTCATGATTTGTATCTACTTCTTTAAGTTTCAGCAGAGAAAAAAAAAGTTTGTTTGTTTTTGCATTGAACAAATAGGTCTATAACAACGGACACATCTGTATTTACCTTCCTAAAGAATCTAAGTCGGCCGTGGTGGGCTAGTGGTTACGTTCCATGCCTCCAGTTCCGACCCGATGGATTTTTATTTTTAGTATGGAAAAATCCAAGGAACAAGTCCTCCGGGAGGGGCTTTAAGCCGTGGGTCCCGAGTTCGAAGATTTTCATACTCGTAAAAGATCCTTAAGCCTGAAAAAAGCCTCCAAGCAAAATTTGCCGAATATTCCCATCCTAATGCTACATTGGTTTCCTAGATGTCACTATGAGACGGAACGCTGGTCCCGGGCCTCTCAATGACATCTATCCTTAAACAGGTGTAACTAAACTAGTATGGTTGAATTTCTCCCCTGTAGGGGGAGAACGCTTAAGTCACATTGAGAGACACAAGGGCTTATATATAAAGAATCTAAATTCTCATTTTTACGCTCTGAAAAAAATTATGGACCCCGATCGGAATTTAAATGCCAACTTGGAATCAAGAGGCAATGTAGCCACGGTGCCATGTTCATTCGTATTTAAAATAAAATATACACACAAAAATGCTTTGCTCAAGAGTTAATATCTTACAGCCTTCGCGATGTTAAAATGTGTTCAGAGAACGAACGTAAACTGCAAGTTTGAAGAAAAATCTATAGCATAAATGGGCAATCGTTACGTCAGGATCAATTTGATTCTGAATATCGATCGAGTTACTGTGCAGTGAACGGGCAGAAATAGCGCATGCTTACATCTGTGCCACTGGCTGCTGTATTTTGAGTCGCAGGTTGCCCACCTGCGATCTACAGTTTCCTTTGCCGAGTTGCAAAACTTATCAGAGGGGGGGATGATGAATACGAGTATAATGAAAACTCAGCATTTCATAGCTCATACAAAAGATTAAAACGAAGTGTTTTAACTAGTTTTTTCGATTACAATTAACTGGCTGACTTTTATTTCTTCTGTTTTTGATCTTTTTATAAATTTTAAATTAGAATCGAATTCAAATGGAGAGCTCTATATTAAACTCGTATTCACCGTATTGAAATGCATTCTCAGTGATGAATAACACCAGATATTCATCCTTTTACATGTTTGTTACAATAGGCGATCTTTCATTTCGCTTTTTTTTATAGTGATGTCATTGATCCATTAAAAATATTCAAATCTTTATTTGCAAGAATACACATTTATCTTCAATGTGTCATATGCCTATTTTCAACAGAGCATAAAATGTGATTATAATGGCTCGGTTGAGTAGCTGGATTCTGCATGAGAGTGTTTACATGCAGAGATAAGAGTAAATCCAGTGTCTACATTGTAATTAGTCATCGATTAAATCCATAATTCACACAAACGTTAAAGCACATAAATGTTATTCCAACTACGTTATTTACTCATTACCACACACTCCTTGATTATACGAAAAACGAATATTGACAAAAGTAAGCATAAAAACTCTTTTGTATGTCTCTATCTATCTTCGGGTTTTTTACAGCTGCTGCCGTCTTCCCGTGCCAAACCTCCAAAGCCTACGATCTTCAATGCTTCGCTCTCTTGCTTGCCTGGTTTAGTCTTTTAGCATTTTGTGTTATTTTTTTCTCTAAGGTGTGGGGAGTTGGCCCACAGCATAAACTCCCAACATGGAGGACCAGGAAAATTTCTGTCTGGGTGTTCCTCCCATAGCCTTTGAAGATCCCTCATCACCGCAAGGCAGCGTTTCTCTATTTCCCTTAGATATAGAGTTGCCTCTTCCGCCAGATTATATATATATATATATATATAGTATGTAAACAGCGAAAAATAATATAATGAGGAAGGGTATATCTCATTATTGCATTCGACTGATAGAGATGGTCCTGTATCGGAATTACTATACAAATTAAATGATAAAGCATGTCATTGAAAGTTTAATTGTGCAATACAATATAACTTGATTTAATATGTATTAATTTAAACCCAATTGTCTTAGAGTAGAGAGCAATAATCTTCTTTAAATAATATTCAAAATTTGCACCAAGACCGGCTATAAATATTGTTAACCCAGAAATAATTAAAAGAAAAGTAAATTGTGGAGGAAGAAAAGTTCATACAAGTTAATAGACAAGGAAAAGATGGAACCAAAAGTAGGCCTATATGTGTGATTATCCCATACGTCCCACGTGGGGGCAATGGGATTTCTTAATCAAGGTAATTAGTTACGCTTATTTACCTACATATGTCAACGAGTGACACGTGGTTATCACATCGTCTCAATAAGACATCTAGTAAGCAACTAAGATATTACTTGGATGGATGAAGGTCCGTTAAATTTAGCAAAGAGGCCTTTTTTTATTCAGACTTGCGGTTCTTTTATTAGCCTGAAAATCTTCAGATTAGGGACCCACGGCTTAAAATCCCTTCCGAAGGACCTGTCCCTTGGATGTTTCCATCCCAAAAATCCATCGACCTTGGCCGGGATTGAATCCGACGGACTAGAGACTAGAGGCAAGGACATAACCACCAGATCACAGCGGCCGACGAAAGGTATACAGGATGTAGAATATTCGCACAAATTTGGATGTGCGCGTTCTTCGGGTTTTAGACGTAAATCCAGAATACATTATTCTTCGAGCTATACAAGAATTACAAAAAGCAATATACAGTAAAACTTGTTCAAAGCGAAATCGCAAGGGACCAATTTTTTTCCACATTAGACAACATTCCGCATTATAAAAAAGTATTAACAAATCTTAGATTATAGAGCACCGTATATGTATTTTTAAGTACCTTGCTTTAATTGTAGTTCCGCTGCCGTTGGAAAGTGAAGTATAATAGTATCTACAAGCAACTCCGACGGTAACGCGCGAAAAAATAGCTCCATTTCGTCAGCGTTAAAAATGTCTCTTAGGCGCGTATCCTGAAATTATGCAGTTTCGGTTTCCACTCATTAACTGTACTTTCGTCCACATCCTTTGATTCCTCGCAAATTTTATTCCACACTACATTGTGTTGTCTTTTAAAACTGTCCACAACCAACTTGAAGATGCCTTGAAATCGTAGGAATATAGCAACAGCTAGAGCTTGACTTTGGAGCATCGGTCCGGAAATTTGGAGATTTTTTGTTCCACATTTAAATTTAGTCATTATTGCGCGTACTGAGAGTTTGTTTTCTTTATCTTTAATCACTTTCACTTTTTCGTTTAATGACAATGATACATACGGTTTAGCCATCTTTATTTCGTACATTCAGAACGCTACTTGTGAAAGATACGTACACAATCGGTCTCAGATCTTAAACTAATTTAAGATTTTACTGTTCACTGGTTATTTGTAAGACAGATGTCACACGCCAAATATTTTGTTAAACGAACCTGTATATTGCAAAAGGAGTATGCGGTGAGACCGAAAGAAAATTCGAGATACAGGTAGAAACTCTACTTCACCCGGCGGCTGGAATCATCACTTATTGTTAATTTGCCTAACAGGAATTCAATGAAGTGAAAACTAATTTATTTCTCTATCTTTCCGCCTTATAAACATTTTGTTTCGTGTGTTGTGTAGAAATATCCTTCCGTTTCCGCGTTGGACAGATTCCGTTTTATACAAGATAAATACACGTAAAATTACTATTATTTTGCCGGGACCAATAAATTTGTTCACATTGGACATATTTCCGCATTATTTACGTTCCGGATTAAACAAGTTTTACTGTAATTCGAAACATATTGTATTTCTATTAAACAAGCCAAACAATCGATACAGTTTTTAATAGATTAGTATAGTTAGAAATATTTGCATTAAAAAATGTGCAATAACTTTCACTGGAGCCTAGTTAAAAAATGTACTTATTGTATCCGAAAACGAAAATTGTTTCAAATGTATCATAATCCCTCCTTAAACCTTTTTATAAACGAATATCGCAGATAGAAAAAAAACTTGCTTTACAATACAGTGAGCAAATATAAGTGTTCTATATTTAAAAAAGTGCGTGATTTCAGATTATGAATAACATGATTTAAAAGCATACCTTCGCCCCGGTGGAATCGTTAACATAACATGGCTGACCACTCTCATCATCATACGCCTCGCGCCATCCTTTGGGCACAGGTACGTAACTTGTCCCGCTAATTCCATTTGCCTCCGCTAGAGGACTCGAGCTGTCCGAGCGGAGATTTTCTATGCTGCCATCTTCTGCGTTTTCCTGAAACAAGAATATTAAGATTCTATACGTACAGACAACAGCACCTTGTCTCTATCACCGGAAAAGGAGAAAGTTAAAAAAAAAATACATACATATAAACTGCTGTGCGTACTAGGCACAGACAGAGGAAATGTATACCATTCATCTCGCATTCAAAGACGTAACAATCGTTTCTCGTCACGTGCACATGTACTGTACATCCACTACTGTCAGAATTAATACAGGAAATGAGAGGATAAACATCTTGTCGTTTTATGATTACAGTATTTTGTATTTCATAATAGAATATTTTTGCATGTCATTCTTAATCCCTTATTTACTTTTCTTCGTATACTGTGATACGTTTAAAGATCTTAAGCATTATCGCATTTATAATTAAACTAATAACTAGCACTAATAATTTTAAATAATAAGATTTAATGACTATTTAACTCATGTCGCAAATGGTAGTCAATGACCAATCACGTGTCAATGAATTATGTTTTACACCAATGGCAGTCGTGTTTCACCTCGCTCTTTATCGATTTCTCTTTATCAGCTCCTGCTTTTGTGATAAAGAAAGCTCCTCATTTTTTAATATTCTGAACAGGTTAGACCATTATTTTTCTCTAACAAATACATTGAATATAGCAAATAATGAATAGATTCAGTGATTTTACTGAGTTGTTTATTCAAAATATAAATGATTAACCTATAATGTTGATTATAATATTTTGATGTGTTTCATTATTTCTCCACTAGAGTGCATTCTTACAATATTGTGATCCTATTTGGCAATAAATAATATTATCGAGTTGCAGTGAATATACATAACCTCACATTTCTAATTTGTTTTCAAACATCGCCGTTTATATTAACTATATAAATATTTTAAAATACCGGTAACTATATTCAAATAATTATTTTTTAGTGAAGAGCTTAATTTTATTCGTTAAATAGTCCTAACAAATGCCACTCTTGATTTCCAAATTCTCTAGATAAATTGGAAATCACTCGTGGCATTACTTATGAATAATTGTAAATACAGCGATAATTAAATGAACATTATATTGATCACCTAACATAATTTATGTTAAAAATCCCGCTATTCTACTGTGATATATTTTGTTTCCCATACAGTAAAAAAAAATATGGATGAACATAAACATACTCTACAATAGATTTGTTTATGCTGTCTATAAGAAAACAAATATAAAGTAAAATCATTCATAATATGATAAAAATAATATTTTCAAATATAACATCACTTAAAGGATTAAATTTAATAAACTAATATGTATCAATAGATTATGCCTTTTCATTGTATACGTATATGATTTTGTTTGGTGCAAATTAGCTGACATTTTTAATAAATTATTACTGCTGTATTGATGACTGACACTTATTGTCTTCTAGAGTTAGGCTTAGTCCACATAAATGACACTTTTTTTTTACGATTACCTAATGTAAAATTTTTGACACAGCGTAGCGTTTATATATTAAACTCAATACAATAAACACATTTCGATATTTTAAACATCTATCACAAGTAGAGTTCTATATAAAACTTTCTGGTATTTAGGTTAGCGTTCCTGAAAAAAAAAAACAAGAATAATTTCTATAAGATAAAAATCTACAAAAATCCTTTTTGATGTGTAAATAATATTTAGAATGTTATTATTATATTGATATAAAACGACTGCCTTTTGTAAAAACTGATATAACTTTTCTCTGAAAATATTAAACTCAGAAATTATCGTTACTTTTGGGGATGCGTAATACTGTAACTCTAAAACTCTATTGGACTTATCTGAATACAACTGAAGAAATCAGCCTCAAACCTTTGGTATTGTATCTTCAACATTCTCTATAATCACAATAAATCACAAAAACTTTAATGAAAAAAATACGGGTATTAGTGGTAAATTGGATGGTGAGAGTGAAATTCTAATCCATCTTTGATTTCTTTCGACTCCTAAGTAAAAGCATAAAACAACTAGACTCATGTTTGGTCAGCTCCAAAATTTGAATTCATGGTTTCCAGAATACGAATTACGAACGCTACAGATTATTTAACTCATGCCCCAAATGGGAGTCAATGACCAATCACATTTCTATGATTTTTTATTTACAAACAATCACAGTCGTGTTTCGCCTAAAATTTACCAACTAAAGTTTATCATAATAAAGAAAGCACCTCCTTTTTAACATACTGAATAGGTCATAGCATTATTTTGCAGTGACACGACTCTTTAAGAAATACGGCTACCAGATTGTATATATAGTGCATGAATGTCAGTAGAAAGCGCATGCGATAGATAATATAAAAAAATTTGTAACAATTGATTATACCACAAAAAAACACTGCACTTTCTTAAACGAATTATTTTTCACGAAATGACGTTGCAGAAAAATATAATTGACATATTTACATCATAGAACATCAGAAATTAATTAATACCTCTAACGTTGGTTATAAATTTCTCAACCAGGGTGCATTCTTACAACATTGCGATCTTTTGGCAATCTGGTTGCATTGATGAACAAAAGAAGCAAATGAAGCGTACCGATAGTTTCTCATTTGTTTTCAAACATCGCCGTTTACATTAAATATAGGCTATAAATATTTTAAAATAACGATAGTTAAATAATGATTTGTGAGTAGACAGCTTAATTTTATTCGTTAAATAGTCCTAACAAATGCCACTCTTGATTTCCAAATTCTCTAGATAAATTCACTCCTCACTTCGTGAGTCATGAATTTATCGATAATTTGGAAATCACTCGTGGCATTACTTATAATAAAAAGCAAGTCGTACTTGCATCATGGATTAACTCCTCCAGTTGTTAATATCTTGTCAAAGATCGTCATCCTCCTTCACGGATTAGGTATTTGCCGATCTCACATCTGTTCAGCACAGCGCTTTCTTGGTCTTCCCACCGATCTTCGTCCTCCAGGATTATACATCAGTGGCAATTTGGTATCCTATCCTCTGTCATTCTTTGCAGATGTTCTATCCAATTGTGTTCTTTTAATTGTTGAAGAAATGATTGTATTTTTAGTTCCTCTCTAATATTCTCATTTCTAAAGTTATTCTCTTGTACCACCTTTCACAGCCCGTAGGAATCTCATTTCCGCTACCTGAATTTTACTTTTTTCTTTTTCCTTCAGGACCCAGGCCTCATTTCCATACATCGCCACTGGTAGTGCCATCGTTGAGTAAAATCTTAGCTGCGTCTCCTTTCTAACTCTGTTCCTCAGTGCTCGTCTGATTGTTCCACAAATATGTTGAAATTTCTGTATTTTCTTATTTATATCTTGTTCTTCTTCATAAATTATATCGCAGCCCAAATACTGGAAGTGTGAAACCTATTCCAACACTTTATTTTCCATTACTATTTTTGTTCTTACTGGAACTCTATTACTTTAGTTTTTTGATTTTGAAATTATCATATTACGTATATTTCTTACATATATTATGTAAGTCTCTCTCTCTCGTCAAATATTTGGGAGTTATTTCCCTCTACAATATATCTATTATCACAGAGAGAGAGAGAGAGAGAGAGAGAGAGAGAGAGAGAGATATGGAGAGGGAGGGAGAGAGAGCATAGAAAAATTAAAACATGAGAATACTGAATCTCTAAGCTTAATTTAGTAATAAATCTTGAGTTGTGACAGAGTGTAAATATAAGTCTACTTCTCTTACAAGAGAACCGCAAACAACCTAATATTTACACTTAGTTCTCATGTTTGCGTTTTGTTCTGTTACCAGCGTAAATCTAATTCTGTGTCCTATACTTAATATGCTTCAGTAAGACTTTCATTCAAGTTTAACAAATTCGTAAAAGTTAGGAAAAATTAGGGTAAGATACATCAGTGCAGCCGTATTCGAGTGATCTGTTTATGACATCTCGCCATGAATGTGCTAATGTAGGCCTACTTGTTTCAATACCACCTTCACATCGATGCTGGTGGACTACAATTATAGTGGTTACAATCTTGAATACTTGTATATGCACGAAGGGACTGACAAAGTTTGCCCAGGTATTATTTTTTAACAAATTCCTACAACATGCGTTTTGTCCTGTGGATATATCGCAGGGTATTTGTCTAAGAAATGCAGTGTGTTAAATATGGAGATTGGTCCATCATTGTACAGTGTAAGTTAGTAGGCTAGTTATTCAATTTAGTCCAATTCACTATAATATTTGTTATAGTGTCTTGAAGATTTTATTTATGAACTGGATTGTTCATGCCATTTTGATCACTTTTCGCAACACTATGTTGGGGTTCTTCATGTGCGCTGATCTATTTTTTCTTGTAGCTTGCAGTGAAGTAGAAGATGTAAATTATAGCTGTTTGGTTGTCATCTGAACATGGACACTTCGGCGAGGCTGCTTTTTCAGTTATATGTACGTAGGCTGCTGTTTTCTTCAGGCCTGATATTCTTTTGCGCATGACTCGCGGCTTTATTTCCCTTTCTAAATAAGCATGTCCATGATTTTTACACTCTTAAAAACGCGTCGACCCGGCTGAGTATGAACTCAAGACATTCGGAACCATAAACTAGCATAGTAACCCTAGTCCATTAGGACCAGCACTCTGCATACTGATATAAATAGGTTTGTCTTGAAGGATAGAAAATAAGCCTTAGCTCTACCAAACTACATAAAAATGCCTAAAGATTTCCCACAGCACAGATAAGAACTAAAAGGTGAAATGGGACACTTTCTAAAAGTATTTAACGCGTCTTATTATTGTTACGCGGTTTTAATAATGGGCGATTTATTACTCAAAACAGTATAATGTTAAGCATTGATATAACAATTAGCAACTTACTCATTAGGCTATCAAACAACCGTCTTGATTATTATGATAATTACAGGATTAATGGTAATTTAAAACATTATAGGCAATCTTTTCTAATGAGTCTTGTAATTGGGACATATGAGAGGAATACAATTGATCTCACTGTAATTAGTAGGCATACAAATGTCGAATTAAATTTTTGTGTCAGTCTCTCGTTAATGCTGGTTATATTTCTACACCATATATTTACGTTTTAGGTTTTCATTATGGAAATTTTCAACATTTTTCTTCTTCAATGAGTAGGCCTACCCACTTCTGCCATAATCCTTTAAGTATACATAATTGAGACACCCAAATTTAGTAGGCACAGAATTTGAACCGTGATTTCCCAATACAACTCTCCAAGACCATGATGTCCACTGCTGTGGTCTTGACGTTCGATTCCTGGTCGCGACAAGCTTCTTGGGTGAGGTTTTTTTCGGGATTTTTACTCACCTGTAAGACAAATGTCAGGAAGCTTTGAGGCCCAAAAAGTCCCCGAAATTCATTTGGCAATCATCATTATCTTCCCCGGTGTGGAAAACAACGTGAAGCTACCACACATATAATTCCCTAGTAAAGGTGTGAAGCTACCACACCTATAATTCCCTAGTAAATGTGCAAAGCATAGCATGAAAATGCTATGATTGTGGTGAAAGACCTGCCCTAGGGCAGAATACTATAGAATAGAATAGAAAGTTCATTATCTGAACCTGTCGATAATAGTGGTCTAGTTCTACGCTTACATACTGATCCGAGGTTCGCAGTTTCATATCCAGAATGGGTCAGTGGATTCTTGAGAATGTAAAAAATTCTAATCTTGGCTTCCTGCGGAAGGGAAAGAAAAACTGTGCACCTCATGTAGCATATTTTCGAAACGAAAGCCTGAAATAAGATTCCTCAGATTAAAATGTGTTGTCCCTTTCACGAACAGTTTTAAATTCCAATACTGATGTATGAACTTAATTTGTTAAAGGGCACAAATTGATTTGATATTTTGCACACGGAACAACAAGATTCCGTTTGTGTTTAATATCTGTTTTAAAACATTAATTCAGTTTACTCTAATGAACACCTCAACAACAGTGCAGCTGTCAAAAAGGAAATTGCCTAAACTTCAAAGTACTGGAGAGCAAGATGCTAACGAATTCAGTGTTAGATGCAGCACCCAGCAACCACTTTCACGTTATTTCTCTTGGGTACATATTTCGCAGTAAATTACTTGATTTTTTTTAACAGAATAGAGCAAGGTTTTTGTTTCGTTCTTGTGTCGTCAAAGTAAGTCCTGAACTGGAATTAATTTTATCATCAATCGTTATTTCATAATTATTCATTAAAATTAGCATCACTGGATTTTACGAGATACATGAATGCATCATTAGACAATATAATCTCCTGGAGAGCACATAAAAATCCCAAATTCAAAATGACCAAAATGTTCGAATGCCTTAAAATAGTAAATAATAAAATAATGAGATTTGAAAACTCCTGTAATGTTATTAAATATAAGAACATGTTTGCGCATATTTCACTCTTATGGCATATAAGTATTAGTTACTACTATGGACTCTTAATATATCTCAGTTTAACTTGTGCGTTTGCATATGCGCGTGTATTAGATCTATTGTTTTACCTGGTGAATTTAATTAGGTAAAGGTACCTACAAAGGAAGATTAAAGTAAGGTAAATAAATAAATAAAATAAGGTATTTGTTCATTCCTATAGTAATAATGGCTTAATTATTCTGTATCCATTGACAACGGCATGTAATAGCTCAACTTAGTTCCCTAGGGAAGAAAAGTAATTTACTTAATAATGTAAAAATGTTACCTACTTAAAACTGTATCGAGTAATACAATACAATTTTATTGTATCACACTTATTTCTACTTTGATAACTCAAATTTATAGTGATTGAACAGTTACAATTATTAAGATTAGTCACAATAATATCTGTAATTAATATGCAGTCTGAAAACGTTATTTAAAATGTTGGACACTAATTCAGACAACAATATATAATTGCAGTTGTTTTATCAATATTCACTTGTTATCAAACAATTGAACTATTCAAACCAATATATAAATTCACGGGAAATATAAAAATTAAACTTAATTATTAGTATAGGAGTGAACAATTATATATGCAATTCGGGAAGTAAGTAATATTGATGTTACATCTAACGACTGACATGTTAAAAATCATCTGCCAAAAATCCTATACAAATTAAGTAATTAAATAAGGAGATCCGTGGTGGTATCCCATTTTACAACTTGGTACCCAGTATCGATTGCATTCATTGGTGGCATTTAAATTAGGGGATTGTCTTCTTGTAGATGACAGAAGGTATAACACGGAGCTTGTGCCATTCAAACGTGTGGAGATGTTTTGACAGGCAGTCGTGTGCTGTGTGCAGTGCTACATAATTCCTTCTGAACCAATCAAATAGGTCACTGTTTCTGTGTATAACATTTCAACATTGCCTTACGTATCATTTAATGATGGTAAAACAAGTGTCTTCTAGATCTGTAGTACCTTGACTAAGATATGTCTGTTCATTTCTGAAGATCTGGCAAAATCCTGATAACCATTTAAGAGGTATTATTTTGAAGGCTCTTTAGGGGATTATTATTCTTTTTTGCACGATAGTGCGTTCTGTCGTACTTACAGCAATGGCGACCATGATTGAAATATCAATTTCCTAAATTTTGGCATTGCCAACCTAAATAACCATACTGTAATATTACATATTACCTACCTCGTAAAACCAATGTCCTTTATGTATACTATGTACAACGTATATACAAAATATATACATTACTCAAAAAAATAGAGGAGCACATGTTTAATCCAAAGTCACAAAATAAATATTGTGACAATTTAATTTTTGATAGATGTTTTGAGTTCAAGTATTGTTTAAAATCAGATTGAAGATCTTCTGGGTTTTATTATTTTTTCTCTGAATATGTTAGTGAAATTCCAAGAGTTGCTGAAACCAAAGTGAGTTCGTATGGATTTATTTTTTTAAACAGGTTTGAAGAATAATCTGTGGTAGGGAATTGTTATTTTTGTGTTCTCTGAAACTAATACAGAGCAATGATACATCTGAATCAAACATCAGTTGCACGAGCAGTTGCTCTGATTGAAGATGGTCGTTTCATTCGCCATGTCTCTAGGATTCTTGATGTCAGCCCTTCCGTCATCCATATCCGTGGAGGCGATATAGAGAGAGACATAGATACAAGAGGAGACCCAGGCAAGGTCGTACGAAGAACACTACAGACGTACAGGATAGATTTCTTGTCTTATCAGCTTTGCGCAGAAGAAAATCTACAGCCAGAGATCTACAAAATAATTTACGCACAGCAACTGGGACGGTAATTTCTTATTAGACTAAGAAATAGACAGAGAAATGCAAGGTTGAGTCTGGAATCTCCCTTTAAAGCCCCTCGTTTAACACGGCAGCACAAAGAAGCCCGGCTGCGATTTGCTTAGAATCATGTCAACTGACAGCTCCTCCAATGGAAGGATGTTTTATTCACGGACGAGGCAAGATTTCGTCTAACAGGTTCTGATGATCGTACACGTGTATGGAGACGTCCTGGTGAACGTTTTGATCCAGCCGCAATTATTGAACGTGACAGATTTGGAGGTGGTTCGGTTATGGTTTGGGCTGGGATTACTATTGAGTCTCGGACAAAGCTTATCGTTGTCCCACAGCGCATGAATGCTGATATTTACATTAATGGCATTATCCTCCAATATGTTGTACCCTTTGCTTATGGTATGGACCCTAATTTTCTTCTAATGCAAGATAATGCTAGATGTCTTATAGCAAAGGCTACCAGAGATGTCTTGCAAGAATGCCAAATTCGAGTGATGGACTGTCCTGCATGCAGTCCGGACCTTAATCCGATAGCATATGTGGGATAAGTTGGAGAAACTTGTTCGTAAGCGTGCTGCTATACCTCAGAACCTTGAAGAACTTTCACATGCACTCACCGAGGAATGGGAGAGAATCACACAAGTTTCTTGCGAAGCATGCCTCTAGGTGCAATGCGGTCATTCAGGCTCATGGAGGACACACTAACTACTGAGTGTTGAAATAACCATAGAAACATGGATTCCAAAAATTGTAAATCTCAAATGACCACTTTGTTTTCTGTTACAAATGATATCTTGTTCGTATTGCTAATACTGTACAAGAAAATATTATTTGAATGTCTATTATAATTTTACATAAATCTTCAATTTATAATTACAAAAGATCAAACATTAAATTGTTTCAATATTCATTCTCGTGTTTTGGTTTAAACATGTGTTCCTCTAATTTTTTTGAGTGGTGTATAAAATGTAGTGTTAACATACATTATACGAAACAAATCACTGCATTTCAAATGAACTGAACTTCATTTGAAACAATATAAAACAATAAATTCGTACTTGCCGCCATTTTATCACTGATTCGTGCCACGGTCTGCTTTAGTCTCAACTAATAAACACTGACCACACCGTTAACGTTAGTCAATTGTTTATAATGAACGCAAATATTTCCAACAAAGATATCATTTTACAACGTACGTTTGTGAAGTGTTTTACACAATCTCGGAAATTAAAAACTCGCTATCTCTTAGTTTTTAATCATATCCTCGCTTCTGTAAAAACCACTTCCCAACCTCACATTGTAATATACTATTTCAATTACTGGCAATTTCTATTGAGAGTCGATAGTATCACTGCCTGTTTTAATTTGTCTAGATGAGTGTAATAAAGTGTAATAAAAATATTCAGTCGCCATTTTATGAAATCTTAGCAATTAACTTTTCTTCTAAGAAATAAACTTTTTAGTTTAACTGCTGTAAATTATATGTTACATTTTCATTTATACAATTTGCTTTTATTTTATTTATTTTTGTATTGTCATTCGGCAGACCACAATGAGGCCAGATATAATGACATTGAAAATTTAATTACTTAGAAACAGATGCAATTTATTTCAGTAGGATTCTAGTTGTTAAGGCAACTTATTATTTCTTCGTAACAATAGAAAGTTGATAAATAAGTCGAAATTGGAAACGGTTTATTATAAACTTCGTTTTAAAGAAGCACAAATTATTTCAAGAGGATTAAAGAAGACTGAAGAAGGTACGTGATCTAACTGTGGGGATAACAACCTTTAGTTCCGATGAACGCCTGACTGCCGTATCGGGCAAGACTAGTAAAATCATCACCCATACATTACATGCATTGTAATATAATATCGGTGGGTAAATATCGATCTCGTCTAGAGATGCTAAATGTCTGGAAAACCTGATGTCTCCGCAGAGCGGGACGGTAGGCGGAATTCTCCGTGGCGGTCTCCTTTTATGGAGTGGAGTAAACTTTCTTCCACAGAGGGGAGTTAAAATCGCCACTGATGTTATTTTACTTCGTAACGTGGGAGTATGCGACTAGCGTATGTTAGGTACTAGTTCGAGTGTCTGGCAGCTGTCACATGGTCAGTGAGTCCCCAGGACACAGTCAGTGATCTTGTGGCCATCTCAGCGCGTAAGCGCAGCCCAGCTTATTGAGAGGCTCGTGGGGAAAACAGTGGCAGAAGGGCACTGCTGGGCCATGGATAATTTTCCGGTTCACCACAGGCGAGGAGTTTACATGACCGGTTGAGGAGGCTGTTAATATGGCCTAAGCGCCAGTTAGTGTAGGATGGGTAGGTGGGTGGGATTTAGAGGCTGATCCCGGATTGAGATAGGGGTTCAGGTTATCTTAAAAGTTTACTTATATTTTAAAATATTTCGGCTTAATTTAAAAGTGGTAATATTTTTTTTGCCATTTTTTTTTTTCAAATTTCACGCTTATATCACTGAAGATAAGAACAACAAGCGACAATGACCAACTGGAGGGTTGGGACACACCTCCAATGTACAAGATCAACGGAGTAATACGGTTTATTTCTTGATACTTGAAATGTCCAGAAATAAACCGGGGGACTGGGCGCACTCTTATCTTCAGAAAAATATATGTATTCCGAAACCATGTTTCATCAAAAGTCCATTTGCCTAACCAAACTGCTTATTTTTCATTCAAATTTAACCAATAAGGTCCATCCCCTAAGGACAGTGATGACAAACTTGTCTGCAAAATGTTATTGAAATGCAACAAACGGTTCTCGAGATAGTGTGTTTTTATTTTGAAAAATAACCGGGTGTCTCCAGCAGAGCGAAACGGTAGGCGGAATTCTCCGTGGCAGTCTAGTTTTATGAAGTGGAGTAAACTTTCTTTCACAGAGGGGAGTTAAACACGCCACTGGAGTTATTTTACGTACGTGCGTGGTGATGTGACTAGCACATAACAGGCGTTAATTCAAGTATCTGGCAGCTGTCACATGGTCAGTGAGTCCCCAGGGAACAGTCAGTGATCTTGTGGTTATCTCAGCGCTTTAGCGCAGCCCAACTTATTGAGAGGCTCGTGGAAAACAGTGGCAGACGGGCACTGCTGGGCCACGGATGTATTCCCGGATCCCCACAGGCGGAGGAGTTTATATGGCCGGTTGAGTTATAGCCTGGTAAGGTGTGGAGGAGTGGGTGGCTTTACTCCCGGATTGAGGTAGGGGTTCAGGTTATCTTAACAGTTTATTTATATTTTCAAATCATTTCGGTTTAATTAAAAAGTGGTAATGTTATTTGTTGATAAACATTATTTTTTTTCAAAATTTCACGCTGATATCGCTGAAGATAAGAAAAAACAGCGACAATGACCAACCGGCGGGTTTGGACACCCCTCCAATGGGCAATAGCAACGGAGTAATACGGTTTATTTCTTGATACTTGAAATGTCCAGAAATAAACTGGAGGACTGGGCGCACTCTTATCTTCAGAAAAAAAATATGAATTTCAAAACCATCAAGAGTCCGTCACACAAAAATTACGTAAACAAAGTTAATTTAATTGTAAGGTACAGAAATCGAAGAAAGAATCCAGCAATGCTAACCCAATGTACGGAAAAAAGTGATCCCTGCTTGAGGGGAAGCGGAGTGGGGAGAGGCGGGATGTGGTGTGGACGACAGGTTGTAAGGGTAATCCAATCTACCAATTCAGATGTTGTATTACGAGATCACTCCAAAAGTAATGCACACTATTTTTTCTTAAGTTACTTTTCATTATACATCCTTGCAATTTATGAAGTTTATAGATACCTCTTCCCGCTTGTGTTCAAATGTATTTCAACCCGCTCCCGTGAGTGGCGCTGTCAAAACATGTTTTCAAAATGGTTGCTGCACTTTACATTCGTCAGAAACAACGTGCTGTTATAGAATTCCTCTGTTGTGGGAACGAGACAGTGGGAAATATCCGCACGAGGTTGAAAAAGGTGTATGGTGATCGCAGTACAGTTGGTCGGTGAGCAAGCAGATTACGTGATGAAAGAGGGCACGCCGATATTCGAGATAATCCTCGCAGCGGCAGACCCCACACTGCACAAACTCCTGACAATGTGCAGAGAGTTAACGACATGGTTTTGACTGACAAACGCATCACAGTGAAAGAATTGTCACTCTACATTGGAATAGGAGAAGCAAGCGTTCGCAGTATATTGAAAGTGTTGAGGTTGAAAACGGTTTGTTGCAGCTGGGTTCCAAGGGCGTTGACATAGGTTCACAAAGAAACAGGAAACTTGGGTGGACAGCATTGAATCACCCGCCTTATAGTCCTGACCTGACTCCGTTGGACTACCATATCTTTGGTACAAGGTTTGAAGATGATGACTCCCTCGTGAAAGCTCCCAATCTGCGGTTCAAATGTGCTGGTCGAGAATTTTACTATGCTGGTATACAGGCCCTGGTTTCAAGGTCGCGAAAGACAGTCGAAAAGGATGGAGATTGTGTGGACTATTTAAATCATGTCCCAAATGGTAGTCAATGACCAATCACGTTTCAATGAGTTTTGTTTTACAATCAATGACTGTCGTGTTTTACCTCGCTCTTTATCGACTTCTCTTTATCGGCTCCTGCTTTTGTGATAAAGAAAGCTCCTCCTATTAATATTCTGAACAAGCCACAGCATTATTTTTCTCCAACAAATAATGAACAGATTCCTTGATTTTACCGAGTTGTTTACAAAAAATAAATGAATAACATATAATGTTGATTATAATACTGTACATTACAAGCCTCGAACTTATTTGCTAGCCCTCGGTAAATCTCGGGCTCAAACACGTCCTCGACTAGTAATGTTAATTTCCCTTATTATGTACAGCCTTTGAAATAATTGATGGCGCACAGATAATTTTTAAATTCCAGAACGAAGCCACTGCGCATGATCAGAGGTCAGCTATTTGGCTCACAAGTATACAACTACTTGAGAATCTAAAATCCGTTCTATTTCGTTGTGTGTCGTGTAATGGAAAATAATTTCACGTAAATAAGTTATGCGGTAAATGCTGTAAATATATCAAAGCAAAACAAATAAAACAAAACAAAGAAAATTAATTGAAATAAGGACGAGAGAAAAAAAAAAGCATGACAACGGGATCGAACACGCTAACTCATGCATGGAAAACAGAAGCTCTCTCCACTCGACTACAACCGTCTCTACTAGAAACATTCGGTACGAAGCGATGCATTACTCCAGGATTCACTTGTATAATGATTATATATTAACTTCACTCAATTTAAATTAATCAGAAGCCTTTTGCATTAGCAGGGGAAATAATCTTGTTATGCCTTGTGTTTTAAACAAACTTATGAGACGTTATAATTGTTATAAATTATTATATATATATATATATATATATATTTTTTTGAGATAAGGGACTTGGGGTGTCTGAAGCCAAATTTTGAAGTTATATGACTTTTTTAAACTGGACGTTCGTACTCATTATTCAACAATGAAGAAAACTGAATATGGTTTGTCTTGGAAATACTTCAGTTCTGCTCCAATAGTAGGATAATCCTAGTTTTAATTGCAAATATTGAAGCATTTTCAACATTTTGAGCCTCGTTTTTATGGACATTTCGTCTTTCGGCAAGAGGCAGTGCGCCACTGACAGTCTATAATCCCTGCCCTGTCATGCAATCATACATATTAGATGTCTGGTAGTTCAGACGTCGTTCGCATTAATAGCTCAGTCGGTAGCATGCTTGACATTGAATGTTGTAATGCCGGGTTCGGATCTCTCTTTTTCGTTTTTTTTATTTTTATTCAGAGGAGGATATTGCTTATGTACTTACATAATTGACATTATGATATTCTATTTAAGCATAAGTATTTATTTTGAATTAAACTAATTGCGTGATTTAATGACATTAAATGCAGAAGTAAAAATTATTTTTAAAATAGTATACATTTAGTCTGTTCATACCAACTGCACATGCGCGTGCCCGTGATACCAGTCTGTTTCACTATTCCTTTGAATCTTGTAGGAGCAACATTGTTTACATTGACGTTATGGCTAATGTTGATGTATTCAATGAATAATTAGCAGATATGCATTGTTTTTGGTGAGGCAAGAGGAAATGTGCATGAAGCTGCACAAATGTACAGGAAAAGATATCTGCACAAATGTACAGAAAAAGATATCCTGGCAGACAACATCCCCATCATTCAACTTTCCAAACCATCCACCGGTGTCTACGGGAAAATTGGAACCCTGGTGGTGCATAAACCGGAATCCGGCGCAAGATGAACTCGTACCCTGGATTTCGAAGAAGAGGTGCTCGACAGGATTCGAGAGAATTCTTCTACCAGTACACGGACAATTGCACGTGCCATGTGTACAAACCACGTCAGCGTGTGACAGGTCTTGCAGGAAGAAGGACTCACCCCTTCCACTTTTTGAAGGTAAATTGCTTGACACCGTTAGACTTCAGACCTCGCGTGCTGATTTGTTACTGGGTCTCTGAGCGGCTTGCTGAACAGCCTGATTTCTTTTCAAAAGTGCTTTTCACCGACGAGGTTTATTTTACTAGGGAAGGGGTTTTACTAAACCAGAGGAATAGCCATATTTTGGAACATGAACATCCATTTCCCATTATAGAGTGAGGCTATCAACACAGGTTCGCCGTTAACATATGGGCTGGTATAATTTCCAATTACATCATTGGTCCCTATCTTCTGACCCCACGGTTAAATGGTCATGTGTACAAGCATTTTTGATACACGTGCTTCCTGCATTCCTGGAAGAAGTCCATCTTCATATCCCACGTCAGGTATGGATCCAGCAAGACAGTGCTCCTTCTCACTTTGACAGGAATGTAAGTAACCATCTGGATAATGTCTTTCCGGACGTCGGATTGGTCGCGGCGGTCCTGTAGTATGGCCTCTACGTTCACCTGATCTCACTCCTCCAGATTTATTCCTATGGAGATACCTTAAGAGTCTCGTGTATCAGACTTCATACTGAGATGGGGAGTTACTGGCGAGAAATTTGGCTGCCTGTGACGAAATCATAAATACTCCAGGAATCTTGGAAGGAATGGAGCATCATTTCTGCCCAGATGGAATTTGTGCTTACTCCATCAAGGGCAACATTTTGAACAATACTATGATCTGTTTTTTGAAGCAAACATGAATAAAGAGATTTTATTTATCGGTATTTTTAAATTATGCCTCCTTTACTAAGTGTACTGTAATATAATAAAACAAGTTTGTTTTTGCTTATTATTAATATTCCTGAATGTTAACATATTTACTGTAAAATGAGATATGAATAACGAATTTGATTTCCTTTATTATTCTTCCACTGTCAAGTCAAACATTAGTGGGTCTTAATTTAATCATTAATTTATTTTGTTATGCCTTTTCTTCATGTTTGTACTAAGTTTCGCGTCATAAGACTTGGTGCTACATCCATACAGTACACCGTGTCCCATTCAAACCTCCCACATTTTAATTAATCATAACTCTCAAAGTATCCGGAATTATGAAATGAGGTTGGTATTAAAAGAAAGAGAAACTCAAAGAATTTTGTTTTCTTTGTTGCAGTTAATTCATCTGCCGCATGTTGGACAATAATGACATAAAATAAAATGGCGACTCCTCAGCAAACGAGTACAAACTGTTTTCTGGTATGTAAAAGACCGTGTGTTTGCGACTCCAGTACAAGATCTTCATGATTTACGAACCCGTTTCCTTGACACAATTGCAACAGGACCAATTGACATGTTGCACAGAACGTGGCACGAAATCGAATAGACTTGATATTGTTCGTGCTACTGATGGTGCACATATAGAGGTGTTTTAATGTGTGGCAATGAAAATTCTTTGAGTTGCTGTTTCGTTTAATACCGGCCTCATTTCATAATTCCGTATAATTTGTTAGTTATGATTAATTAAAATGTGGGAGGTTTGAATGGGACACCCTGTATTATTTTAACCTGAAGTAATTGTTACGCTAATACATAAATAGCCTTATTATTTCGTCCGTCTGAACCATGTGATTTTTACTTACGAATACTTAATGTAGTTCCTAGTGTGTTAAACAGTATTCCTTCTTTTACACTAGTACAGACTACTGTTGTTTATTACTTTCGTGCATCATATTAAAATTAATTCGGCACGCCGTAGCGTAGTGGTTAAGGCACTGAGCTACAAGCCGGAGGTTCGAGGGTTCAAGTCCCGTTGGGGTCAGGATTTTTGGCGGCACTAGGGCCCTGGGGTCGACTCAGCCTCTAACGGAAATGAGTACCAGACGCTTGTTCTGGGGGTAATGGCGGCCGTCACGCAGGGCTGACAACCCGGCTGACATAAAGTGCCGATTGTCTATAAAAAGTGGGAGCCTTAACCTCCTACTACCCCAAGGGCATCCGGGCCTGTTGTGGGATCACTTTACAGTATTTTGCACTATATTTCCAAACATCTTACACAAGAAAGAAAGAAACATAAAAAAGTAAACATAAAATATCAACATGTCTGAGATTTGAATCTTGAATCTCACTTTCCGAAAGAACGATATTTTATACCTGGCGCGTTACCACTGAGATAGTCACCGGAAGTAAACCCGCAAATGAAGACTGCACTTTGTAACAGCTTATTAACGAAATCTTCGAAATATTATCAGTGGCGCATTGACTCTTAACACATTTTATACTATAACGCGCAAATTTGAACTTATAGACTACAAGTTGCACATCTCAAATTGTTTGTCTAAGACTCCTCTACAATACCTGAAAGTTTGTTGGTGTTATTCATTAACGCCCTATATATATATATATATATATATATATATATATATATATATATATACGACATTTGGGAATGAAGGCAATATATATATATATATATATATATATATATATATATATATATGATATGAAAAGAAAAATGAATGCTTGAGTCGGGATTTGAACTCGAGTCAGTAAAGTCTGTACCTTTAGCGCTCTAACCAACTGAGCTACCCAAGAATTCCAAGACAAACATACAATTTTCTTATACATGTAGTATTCTCAATTCACACAATAGGTAGCGGAAATTTGTTCCGACTGACATCTAGCGGCTAACATAACAGTTAAGCAAATGTTTAAAGAGAATATTTACTTTATAGCAGTAACGCTTGTATCTATAGATATTATAAAAATATTTTTGACATTTGGCAATGAAGGCAAATATGATATGAAAAGAAAAATGAATGCTTGAGTCGGGATTTGAACTCGATTCTCTAAAGTCTGTACCTTTAGTGCTCTAACCAACTGAGCTACCCAAGAATTCCAAGACAAACATACAATTTTCTTATACATGTAGTATTCTCAATTCACACAAGAGGTAGCGGAAATTTGTTCCGACTGACATCTAGCGGCTAACATAACAGTTAAGCATATATATATATATATATATATATATATATATATATAAGCCGTTTTCATTAATTAATTTATTACTTTATTTATACGGGACTTGCGCTGGTTCGAGTCTCCATGGGGGAAGAAATTTTCTCATGGTATTTCGGCCAGTATGGGACCGGTGCCCACCCAGCATCGTGAGGCAATTGGGTAGCTACAATAAGTAGCGGCTCCAGGTTGAGGAACCAGCTACAACGGCTGGGGGACTCGACATGCTAACCACATGTCACCCCCCCCACTGGCTGTTGATCATCTACCTCTGTGATTGACACATGTGGATGTGAAGGGCCATCAGCCGGCTGGTAAAAGGCAACCGCTGAAAAGTGGAAAGACCCTCAAAAAAAACTTTATTTCCCTACACACACACACACACACACACACACACATTTATTTATATAACGAAGCCTGCTAATGTCTAGGCAATATGAAAATTAACGACGTTATTAAAAAAACTCCTGACCAGGATCGAACCTGGGCCTGCAATGCCGCAAGAGAGCATCTTACCGACTGCTCTACTGAAGCGAACGATACGAAGACTACATGAAGAAAGACTTACGCCGCGAGATTTGACATCAAAGGTGACAGCACACGTAACAACTTACTAGTGCGAATCGTTCTTCAAAACTTCAACTTTGCGCCATCTTTTTTTTTAAAGGCTGTACATAATTATTCTTCACTTCATTAGTTATCGTAAGTATTATTATTTTTATTATCCTACAAAATGTTGTTTGTACATGCAATTTACATTGCCACATTTAATGTATCTTGAACTGTTCATAATTAGTATAGGGTATATCTATATTTGTCAAATATTTATTTGTATTTGTACTGGTTGAGTGGAAGAGAAGGTATTATGGCCTTAACTCTGCCAGAATAAATAAAGCATTATTATTATTATTATTATTATTATTATTATTATTATTATTATTATTATTATTACTTTGCAATAATTGTCTTTTAATATATATATATATATATATATATATATATATATATTGTATTGCCTCTTAAAAGGTATTGCATGTTAAGATATTTTTATGTCCCTTTAGTGTCAACATGTGGCTAAATATTTAAATGTACGTAGTCCATATAATAAATTTACATAATAATTCATGAGGAAACGATTACAGCAATTTGATGGCTTATATCACATGTCTTCCTTCCTAAGGAAAGAATATATCACTAAGGGCAGGAAATCAATATCTAGTAGGAAGGACATAACAGAGAGAACCGTTTTAATTAGCATAAGCGTCATTAGCAACACCCAAATTTACATATTTTTTATCATGTAAGCTTATTAAAATTAAGTTTCTTTTAATGCGACAAAGAATTTTGTGCTCATAGGCTTAAGTCTGGAAAAAAAGAGACCTCTAAGAAAAATGTATCGACCTTCATCATCCAAGTAATACCTTAGTTGACTACTAGATGTCTTATTGTGTCGGTATGCTGACCACATGTCATTCATGACATCTGCAGGAAAATAAGCGTAACTAAATTCGCTTTGTCTAGAAACTCATAACAAAGGAAAGACTAGACTCAATGGACCCTAAAGTCAATAAGTGAGGGTAGTCATTTTATACTGAGTCAGTTAGCTCACCCACTTGTATTTAGAGATTCATATTTAGGAGATCCTAGTCTCAAATTTAGGTGTTTCTGTCAGTGGTTAAGAATTTTTCTTGGTTTTTTCTCTCACATCAAAGCAAATGTTGGGGTGGATTTTCACACTTAAAAATGAAATCGGTGAGCACGTAATAAACACATTATTACACACACAAGGCTACATGTTGACAGCCTAATGTTACAGTCTACACCAAAATGTCCTACATATGATATGGGCTAAGATATTCGAGCGATTCAGAAAATAATTTGTGTTTTACATTTAACTTTGATATTCTCATTTAATAACGCAATTGGTCATTTTACTTCCTTTCTGTTCTTATAGGATATTTTACATTTCTTCACACCACATGGGCCTTATAAGGACATGACCGGTCAGTAGATGATCCAGAGGGATAATCGTTTTCTTCTTCCTTTCCAGGATTAGGTCAATGTGACCTGTTCCGGTCTCAAATCCATCGTTTCCTTGGCCGTCCCAAAGATCTTTTCCCATGTGGTTTGTAGGTGTTGATCTTTTTGGTAATCTTGTATTGTCCATTCTGTCAATGTTCTTTCCATTGGTATTTGTGCTCTTCTAGTTTATCAACTATTGACAATATATCCAGTTCATTTCTTATGGAATCATTGTGTAATCTATCCATGCGTGTACATCCTTTTATAGATCTTAAAAATTTCATTTCAGTGACTTGAATGTGTGAGATATCTTTTTTGTAAGTACCCAAGATTCAGATCCATATAAGAGAACAGGAACAGCCATAAATGTATAAAACCTGAGCTGAGTTTCTCTTCGAGTCTTTCGGAGGGTTCTTCGTATGGTACCACACATCATTTGATATCGGTTTAATATATTATGTATATCCCAATCATAGTTATGTGTTATATCTGAACCAAGATAGTTAAAGTGTGCTATCTGTTCTATTATTTCATTATTGATCACTATTTTTGCTCTGACTGGCACTTTGCCCTGAAAAGCCATAGGGATCGTACACATGCTTTTCTGACGATGAGGACATGGAGGATCTCCTGGATGAGTTACCAGCTCAAACCAGGAACACCTGAGCATCATGAACATTTAAGATTATATACACCATACCAAGGCGATAATGATTATGATGGCTAGAAGTTGGGACCATTTGGGCCTTTATTTTTTATATTTGTGTTTATCAAACATGTTTGTACAAAATCGTCGTCGTTAATTTAATATTATAAAATGATGAAATTTATGCTTCTGGATGATCACCATTAAACAGATTCGAATTTCAGCACTTTTCCCGCTTAATTTAATCATATGCCTTGTTTTAAGTCTGCATAATATTTGATGCCAGTGCCATTACATTCCCATTTATTTTCTAAAATCTCTCTTATATTAAATATCTGATCTATTGTGCGCCTATTCCTTCTAAATCGAAATTGATGGTTACCCATTACGTCAGTAATGTAGAGAGTAAGTCGGCTTACTAATATATTCGTTTTAGAATTTTGTACGAAGTTGAACGAGTAGTTGTAGTTATTGCGATCAGTTTTATCTCCCTTATTATAGATTGTTACGATTCTTTCCATTCATTTGGAAGAGCCTCTTTTTTCCAAGAGGAAGTTTAATGCCTTTTTTGAGTTTTTGTGGATATTTTCTGCTATTATTTGCATTTTAAAATTAATGGAAATGAGATAAAATGCACGAATCACAAAGTATAAATAAGCCCAATGCATTTGTGATATTCTGAATGGTGAAAACTCTGTTGCTGATATGGATTCATCTACAACAGCATGTTTTAAATATGCTCTTCATTTGAAATAGAATGATCCTTTCCCATTATCAAAATCGTTCTGGAGTATGACAGGAGACTGGTTGAGTATGACAGATGAAAACTAGAAACAAAAAACCTTTGTTGTGGCAAGTAATGAAGTCAATTAAAAGAGTAAATAGACCTACGTACTTAAATGTGAAATATATGTGTATTAAGTAGTCTACAAAGTGATTCAGAAATATGGCTATACGTTTGATCGCATTTTGAGACGAAAATATTGTTATTAAAGGAAATATGACGTTATCATTGGAAAGGGAATACTTCAAATTACAATAGAACAAAAAACAAATCACTGCTCACGTGCAGCTCGGCGGGTTGATTTTTGTGGGCTAGCGTCGAACGTCTCCACAATTCTCTTCGTTGTTTCTGCATCCGTGCTAATGCGAGGCCTTCCAGGAGGTGTGCTTTTCTGCATCCTTCCCGTTTTCAGCAGTCGTTTTCTCCACTTCCCTACAGTCGACGGCTACAATGCTACGTTAATTAAACTCACGTCTTGCCCGTCTTGTGGCCTCAAGATCATTAGCATACGTTATTGCCCATGCAGCAATTGCAATTTGCTGTTGCATATTCAATACCATTTTGACTAATGACGTAAGTTCTACAATGTTTTGTTTTATTTCATTGTTGTAATTTGAATAATTACCTTTCCAACGGTAATTTCATATTTCCTGTAATGGTAATATTTTCATAACACAACGCGATCAAACGTATAGCCATATTTATGATTCACCCCGTACGTATAACACATTTGATTAATGATTATATTAGTGCCATTATATGTAATTTTAAATACATATTTTAATATAATTACGGAGAAGTATGAGAATATCCAAAATTTCATCATCTTCTGATATTGGAGGGAGAAGGAAGATCAATTAAAGCGTTATTAGCAACTTTGAGTAATGGATGATTGATTCGTAATGGTTTATTCATATGTTATGTGAGGCTACAACATATTAGAAATACGTATATTAGACAAGAAATGAATGTACAAGAAACTGTTATCGATAGAATAACAAAGAGAACTTTACAGTGGTATGGACATGTACAATGGATGTCGGAAGAACAGTGGCTTAAACGGGTATTAGATTGATTGGTACCAGCAGAAGGAAGAGGCGGAGAAGTAGATGAACATGGTACGAGGGAATATATGATGCCACGATGAAGAGAGGCATGGAAGAAGGACAATGGGAAGATAGGAATCTCTGAAAAGTAGGAATTAAGGGCAAATTGCTGTAAAGTGCCTGTATTAAGTAAGTATATATCTATTTTCATTATGTTTTCCAATTTTTGTATGTTCAGTATATTACTTCCTATTTTCGGATTTTTAAGTGCCTATGTGCCTACCTATGTTATCCAAAATAAATACCTGAAATTCCGGGCTCTACTCATTGCATATAAAACTAAAAATATTAAATGTAATAGAATACACTAAGATGTCCTGTTCAATTAAAAAACACTCCTGAACCAATTTTGAAACGAAAGAAAAAAATTGTTTGCAAATTGAAATGCATAAGAGTTATCAACCCTAACGAAGCAACTGAAATTTTGGTTAACACGACAAAAATAAAACAGCGTATAGCTAACGGGGTGCAAACTATGGTCGTTAAAATATAAAAGTGAATCAGAATGTCGAAAATTACCATTTATGGCAATTATGAATCACTATTTACAAACATTTGATAAGAGACCTGTATCACTCCACTTGCCCAAACTACTTCCAAGGCCAGGTTTACATTTAACAAAGTATATGAATATCATACCAAACTAGCAAAATTTATTTGATGCACAGATGACGAAGCAAATGAAAATCAATCTCAGCAGTCCGCAGTAGTTAGTCGCCCTCCGCGAGTTTATGTCAAGGAAGGAAAAATTGCGTTCGTTGTGGACGGAATACTTTAGCGTTCGTAGTTCTTGTGGCGCAGCGAGCATCCTAACTCTATTTTACTGCATGGCGCGACAGGCGTAAGAGGCTTACTAGTCGTCTATGGTCTCACATCCATATTAGTTAATCACAGATGTGGACGATCATCTAGTCAAAATAGGGCGATTTTTGGTCAGCATATCGGGTCCCCCAGCCGTTATAGCTAAAGATCATCAAAACTAGAATTTATTCCGATGGTGATGCTTAAATGTGAACCAAAGGAGACCTACACTACTTGTGTTCTGAAGAAAGTAATCAACATTAATTTATTTTCGATTATTCAATTATTTTACTATGCACACATTATACAAATACACAAGTGAAATGTAACACATTTTTACGCAGGCACATATAACAGATAGACCTACCAAAGATACGTTAGGTTTGAGTATGAACAATGTGGCATTCAAATTTTATTGTATTTTATTTTTTCCGTATTTCTGAGAATATTATCTGTAAATAAAGTTTGACTATTTTTTTCCTCTCTCTTTTCCCGGCGCTTCTCTGCAATCTTCAATATTAATAAAGCTATTTTAAAGTAATTTTACAATAATGAGTTAATTATGGTCCACCACTGAAGTCTGGTGGTAACGTTGGTGCCTCAAACGTAGCAGTACGAGTTCAAAACCCGGTCGCGACTAATTTCCTGGGTGAGGTTTTTCTTCGCGGACTTTCCTCTCCTATAAGACAAACGTATCGGGAAACTTCAAGGCCCGAATTGTCCCCTAACGCCATCTGGCCATCACAATCATCCATATTATATTCGTCAAGTTTATATCAACTTATGAATGCAAGGTGTGGCTTGTATTAAAAGTTTGTGTTGTCTCGATGGTGGTCCTAACATTAACCTGATTTCTCATCTAAAGAGGCCTTCAATTTCCTTGTGCGATCAAAAATGTTGTGTGTGATCAAGAGTTTAAAATCCTTTCCCGATATATCATGTCCCTGTAGAGACAGGGTGATTATGGGCATGTAAAAGTACCTACAAAGAGAGATGTTAAACTAAGCTAAGGAAAGAAAAATAAAAATTTAATTAGATACTGCATTAACTGATTCTATCGGTTTAGTTTGTCAATCAGCTCAAAGTAAAAACAATGTTTCGCAATTAAGAAATTAATACTCTCTATTTATGTTAAGTAAGCTTAATATATATATTAGATAAATATCATAAAAATCGGTTCAGCTGTTCTTGAGTTATAAATAGTGTAACTAATCCGACTCTGTTATATATATATATATATATATATATATATATATAGAGGTGGACTCCGTATGACATAATAAAACTAATCCTCTTTTCTTTCAATTAAAGAAATGAGGACGCTGTATGGAATAGATTCAATAGAATTGAAAAATCTGGAGTTGCTCAGCATATTTCTGATTACGGTCATGTTATCGATAAAAGTAACCTTAGGCTGGTTCGTTCGGTCATTAAATTCAAATTCCTTGATGTCCTTGAAACTTCATAAATCTATAAAAATAAGGACAAAATTATAAATAAAGACAAGGGCCCTATTCCATACAGCGCGCTCTTTTCTTTAATTGAGAGGAGAAGGGGTTAGTTTCATTATCAACTTGTAATTGACTATGTCATGTGACGTAGTTTGTTTTTAATTCGTTTCTGTTAATTAATTTACTATGTCTTCAATCAATATTCAGTCTTGAAAATAACAGCCTCGCTGTTGAAATATGTTGACTCTATTAATTTTTAATTGGTGAAATGGGTACATTGACTAAATGTTTTACGATTTTATCACCAAGAAGATCATTAGTTTATTAAACAATCTGTACATGTTGAATTTAATATTAAGATGATAATTAGCACCAAACTTAATATAATTTTTTCCTGTATTTCCTATATCAAGCATTTTCAAACAGTAATATATACAATCCCCAGAAGAATTAACTTTCTCGTGGAATTTAGTCAAGTTTGGGACCCGTGTCCTTCCAGGATCGTGATGAATTTGGATAGCAAAAATAAGAAGCGGCTCCAGGTTGAGGAAGCCAGCTATCACGGCGGGGGAACCGACATCCTGGTTCCATATCATCCTTATAGTGCCTAGATGACCACTCACGTGTGTGATTAACACATGTGGATAGGAGGCCAGGAGCAGCTGATGACTGTCGCGCCCAGAATGTTTTTTTTATAGTTTCATAGACTTACTAATAAAATAACGTATACATGCTTTCATCAGTTGTTAGTTATACATTGTGTAAGCCTTGTACATACAATTTCCTTACTAATAAACGTTGTATAAGGACTGAAATATCATTCTTATATGCAATACGTCATATTCGTCATCAGTGTTGACGTCAAAACTATTTCCTTGCCATTTTCCACAGAACAATAATAATAAAAACATAGTTATAAAAAAGTTACCGAGCGAGTTCATTCGGTGGCGTACGGGTTCAAATCCCGGTATCGACCAACCTTACTGCAGTTTTTTTTTGTTTTACTCTGACGTCAAGGCAAAAGCTGGGTTCGAATTTCATTACCAGGGCTCATTTTATCATATTCACCATTTCATAGTATCATAAAATATAAATAAAAATACAAAGCAATGAAATAAATAGACGCTCTATGGACTAGGTGCCTTAAAAGTCTTCAAATAAGAAAAACACAAAGAAGTGACGAATTCTGTAATTATTAATACGAGTATGGATAAAAAACCGAGAAGGCAGAGTTGTCTTACCCCGATGATAATAGATCTATGATGGGATAAATAACACAGGAAAAGAATAATAAAAAGAATAATAATAATAATAATAATAATAATAATAATAATAATAATAATAATAATAATAATAATAATATATGAAGAGTATTGAGTCAAAGTTCGTCAAATATTATTCCACAAACCAAAAGTGCTGGGTTCGATTCCCTGTAAGCTACATTTTTCTATGTGACGTAATTCTACGATACCACAGTTTACTTGTCTAATAATAATAATTACTACCACAATAATTAGGCCTATTATAAATTACTTTTAAATTACCTATAAGATTTTTTTATAATAATTTTATGTTTTTCTTAATTCTCGGTCGATAATACTATTATTATATTCCTTACAGAGAATTTGCACAATGTCTTGCTCCTGAGTTTACTGATCAAGAAGCTCTCAATAGCTTATATTTGAATATTTAAACGTTGAAGACATTTTCATTGCTCCCTGATTCTTGCATTCATTGATAAATATCCTGGGAATGAAGGTATGAAATTCCTGACAATTTCAGTAAACGGCAACTCCTCGCTGACGAAAAGGTACGAATTGTTAGTGAAGAGGAAGTAACACCTAAAATGATAAATCCTCGGCATTCAAAGTCAGAAAATGAGAGTTTCACGATATCAACACCTACAGCATATATGGTGGACACCGAGATGACATACTCTCAATATGAAAACAGGTTGAATGGATTGGACACAAGAGTTTGTTCTCCCCAAGTACCTTTCACAAAACTCTGAGTGGCTGCTCCTCTCTTTATCAACGGGGGGGGGGAAGTCGATAGAACTATTCTAGAGATCATCGAATTATAAATGGAAATAATCTTTCACGATAGATCTATTCGTGGATGATATCCACTTACTTGTTGAAGAGTCGAAGAGGAATACACTAAGAACGAACTATCCAGATCCCAATTTAACAGAAGATGGAATTAGATGTATCATTAGTATGTTAATCCTTAATGGTTATTATAATCAATTGTCTTTGAAAATAAACTACTGGGAAAGTAGCAATGACACTCGAATTTGTGTATAATTCCATTAGAAAAAACACAATTGAAGTTATTTTACGATTCCTGCACTGTGCAAACAATGAATATTACAGCCATACCAACAAAACGAACTATGGCAAATCAGGCGTTTGATATTCTATTCTATAGTAATTCTACCAGAGGGCAGGTCTTTCACTGCAATCATAGCTTTTTAGGTGTGGTAGCTTCCCGTGGTTTTCCACACCGGTGAGGGATGATGATAATGATAAGGATGATGATGATGGCCGGTTGATTTTCGAGGACTGTTGGGCCCTAAGCTTCCTGACATTTGTATTTACAGGTGAGGAAAAACCTCACCCAGGAGCGTATCCCGACCGGGAATCGAACCCGGGCCCGCTACGTGACAAGGCAGAACGCTACCTCGAGATCACAGCGGTGGACCAGACCTTTGATAAACAATATTAAATCCAGAGTTTCGAAATATTTCTCACCAGAAAAAAAAAATTCCCTATGATGGAAGTATGGCCAGTTATTTTGGCAGGCCCAGTCTGAAGGAGTTTATTCATGGAAAGATAGTACGTTTTGGGTACAAGGTTTGGTCCTTGATAGAAAGTCGGTAATAGACAATTTTGAGAGAAGTAAAACCTTTTGCAAAGTAACAGGTCCCCCAGTAGAAATGATAAACACTGTCAAATGAAGTAGAACGTCTGCCATTTCATTTCTATTTTTATAATTTATTTTACAAGTTTCAACTGGCTAATTCACTTACAAAAACAACGGGTATGGTGACACTGGTATAATAAGGAAAACAAGTTTCCAAGAAGTGTCCAATGCCCAGTAAGACTGAAATGTCAAAGGAGAAAAAAGAGTATATTGCATTCTGCATAGATACAAGGGATTATTGTTCTGCAAGTAGAACGTAAATTCAGTCTTGAATATACCGCCAAATACGTGTAGTGTGCACCCTGTTACTAATGCGAAAAGGGACTCCCAAGAAGCGAAACAAATATATTAAAATCCCTCATCCATATCTTCTTACAGAATACAACAGATACATTGGGGACACAGAACGAATGGATCAAAATATTGGCTCATATCGTATAAACATTCGCAACAGGAAATTGTACTGGCTTCTGTTCACATGGCTAATGGATGTAGCAATACATAAACGCATGGCTACTCTACCGAACACAAAATCAAATCACACATATGCATTTTCGCAGAGGAATTGTACAGTTCCATCTAAAAGGATATTCTGTGCCACACAACGGACCTTGAAGAAATCCTTAATTTGCAAATACCGAGGACTTATGTTTTGATCGGTCCCGCGTTGTAGCCGAGTGGCTAAGGATGCCATCGCAGAGCTGCGCTGGTTCAAGTTTCCATGGGGAAAGAAATTTTCTCATGGAATTTCGGCCAATATAAGACAGGTGCCCACCCACATTCGTGAGGAATTTTGGTATCTACAATAAGTAGTGGCTCCAGGTTGAGAAAACCAGCTATAACGGCTGGGGGACCCGACATGCTAACCACATGTCATCCCTACACTAACAGGATGCTCATCTACCTCTGTGATTAACAATGTAGATGCGAGGGCAGCAGCCGGCTAGGAGGCCAAGAGTCTTCTAGACCTGTCGCGCCATGGAGTTTATTCATTTTTTAGTTTTGATCATCTTATTGAGAAAATTCAAGCTGAGAGGAGGAAGAGATGTGTAGAATCCAACTTAACACGGAAGCATGAACACTGTCGAAAATGTGTTGTTGGATTATGTATAGACTGCTTCATAAAATGGGCTACCATACGCGTTACGTAGGCGGAATTTTAACTAAGTGCTTACTGGTTCACGTGATCTATTTTAGTGTAAACTGAACTAGGGAAATTTCAGTGAAGAATGTCCTAACACTCAGTAATATTAGCATTTACCTTATCATATATTTTTATCCACTAACTTCATATCCACTTTTTGGCCTTTATGTAACCTGGCTCAACCACTGTAATTATGAATCACCTTAACTTGTCCTTCATCAATTTTATTTGCATTTATTGGGAATCTCGCCAATTTTATTGCAATATAAGATCAGATATCTCAGGCGATAAAGGGTCTAAGAACAGAGTCTCATCTACGTCAACGTCCGGATTCGATCTCGGTCAGCAGAGGGTGTCAATTTTCCTGAGTTAAAATCAGCCGGGGCATAAGACCATCACCCTTTATCTTGCTCGTATCGTTGGCTGAGAATGTATGGATCTATGCATTTATGTCCCCCATGTGTCTTCATGGCCTGTTAATGGGCACTTTTATTATTTATTCTGCAATATCTTAATTTGTTATAAAGTGTATCAGTTTTAATTTTGAAGACGTATTGTTCAATTTATCTTCTCTGCGTTTATAAAAGATAGGGCAGAAAAATGTACATTTTTTCTTCTTGAACAGCTTTTTAAAATCTCAATCAGAAGACAACAATATTAAATAAATATTAAAATACAATTTATGTAAACCACCGGTAATTTATATCCCAGCAACAATGGCCAATCTGCAGCTGTGAAGTCAAATTTAAATTTCAACAGAAAAGGTTGCCCATAGTCTGGAATTTAGGTTAAATTTATGTTAAGAACTCTCCTGGAGCTTCATTGCCATCTATCACCACCCATCATATCATCGGGGTAATATAACTCCGCCTTCTAGGCGCCCCAACTTCAGAAGTGGGTTACAATTAAGCCAATGCCAGGAGAGAACACCAAATATGTCAAAATGACAACCAACGGCATTGAACAAAAAAAAAAGTGTTGATGTAAAGTTTAAAATAAGTTCAGTTAGTACTGGCAATAATTTAACAGTTTTCTATCTACCGACTTCTTGTAGGTTGTATTTTACTAGTCTGAACCACAACGTATTTTTATTAGTATTACAACTAGGTTTTCACAACAAATAACATGGCGAATGTTAAGAAGGATAAGTTGCATGTAGTTTCTGAAGAATTAAAAAAGCAAGTTATCGAAACAGATGGCATCATTCTTCGATGTTCCATCTGCGAAGTAAATATTGCAATAAACTAAAGAACTATGAATTACCTCTTATGGATTCTATAAAGAAGACAAATCTGATGCAAAATTATATGCATACAATAAACTGAGTTCATGTAACTGGTTTAAACCTTAATTAAATTATGTAAAATTGTAGACTTTCACGGCAGGTATTTTGATTCATGTATTTTATGTCTTTCGGGCTAAATGGCCAGTGATAGCCAATTAGAAAAATAACTCCAAAGTAACGGACCGTGTAGAAAACATCTCCGCACAATACTCAACTATAAATAAGGACACGATTTCGAACACACAGGCAGTTTGCAGCCGACATTTGAAGAGTCAACAAGTCAAAGAACACGCAGAATCTCCTGAGGATGTCTACCGCAGTAGTAGACGAAACGTCGAGTTTTAATAAAACCAGACCACGGCCATTTAGCCCGAAAGACATAAAATACATTAATCTTAATTCAATTGTTTCAGCAGCACTTTTTTTACACCTTTTTGTATGTATTTTTCAGAACCCTTTTCCCCTTTTACGGCCAAAATTTGCATCTTAATATTCTTTCCCCAAACAACTGTATTTACCTATTTCATTATAAGGCTAAACAAAAATGAATAATTTCACATTAAAAAAATGTATATTCAATAGTTGTGACGCAGTATTTAGGCTACTTGACAATTGCCATGCTGAACAAAACTACTTACATTTGTTGCAAGTAACAAGGCAAATTGCTGATTCATATATGATTATGCACTGTATTGATTGGAAAAAAATGTGTTGCACTAACTTCCGATGGGTGTCGAGCGATGTGTATACATCTCGTGGTGTTTTTGCGTGTGTTCATAAAGTGGCCCCCAGATGCGATTTGGGTACACTGCTTTATTTACAAGGAAGCATTGGCGAGAAAGATTATGCCGAGTGGCATGGAAGGGTTTTCATCATTGCAGTTAAAAGGCAACTTTATAAGAGGTCAGCCATTGAATGCAAGAATTTTTTCTGTCATTTGCGACAAAATTGATAGTGAACAAAAGGACTTTCTGCTTCACATAGAAGTGCGCTGGTTTTCAAAGGGTAAAGTCCTTATAAGACTTTTCGAGCTTTGACAAGAGGTTTTTTTTAATAGTTGTAAGATGAGTACGCAGCTTTTGTTCTTAGATAACAATTGGCTGGCCACATCGGCTTATATGGCAGACATTTTTTCGAACTAAATGAACTCAATTTTCCCCTTCAAGGCCCAATCATCACTGTGTTCCAAGCTTATGATAAAGTCAAGTAATTCCAGAAAAAACTGTGGTTACGCTATATCAAAGGTAATGTATTTAATAAATAGGATCTTCTTGGTGATAAAATTGTATTACACAGAGTTAATAAAATCCCAAATCACCAAATTAAAAAGTTAACTTTTTAATTGGGTGATTTGGGATAAGTAATGATCTCCTCCTTTTCAAACTTCGGATTATTTTCTAAATGTAAGGGCCAGTTTCACCAAGAGAGGTAACTGTATTACGCCAGTTTAAGCTATGCATTATACATGGGGAAAACTGGCGTATTACAGTTACCTCTCTTGGTGAAACTGGCCCTAAATGATTTTCCTTACCTTCTGAGTTATGTGATTCTACAGTATCCCACCTCTCTGCTCTTAGTATGAGAATGAAAGTTATTTTGCAGAAAATTACAATGAATTCATATAGATTCGAGATTCATTCCTATATTTCGAAAGTTCAAATTTGTTCGCAAAACTAAGAGAACAGTTATGTGATATTAGGTGTTATCCTGACATTAAAACTAAATTTGTACACTTAGATATAACAACTTTTAGTAGGCCTATATCATTAAGGCGTGAATATCCTGAACTTTCGAATGAGACAGTGAAGTTGGTCATGCCGTTCGAAACTTCATATATGTGTGAAATGAGATGTTGCTCTTTAGAACAGAAATAGACTTGGTGCACTCTCTGATTTACGTCTCAAGTTAACTACAATTCAACTCAACATACATCAGCTTATGCAAATACTACAGGCCGAACCATCGCATTAGATTGTCGAGTACAGTATAGTTTAACAAAATGTCAACATGTGCTTAATTACAATATTGGGCTCAACTGCACTTCTACTAGCGCTTGATTTTTCAATTGTATTGTTGTAAACTCTAGCTCTTCTTTTGCATTTACTAACATTATTTAATATTTTAAACTTTTTCAAACAATTTTTATAGCATTATTAGACAATTTGGAAGTATTTATTTAAATATCCAAATCACAATATTATGACACTGTTAGACGATATTGTGATGCTAACTGCTATTTTCTCCACAGAGTATATTACTTAGTCTATGATTTTTCTATCACTGTTTTGTGTTATCGCTGGTTGGATCAGCGTTAGGGAGTGATAAGTAAGTGTACACCCATTTTTAATAAACGTTTGGTAATTTTAATATTATTAATATATCTTTTAACATAGATTTGGGGATTTATTGCAAATATTGGTCACTTAAATTTCATAGCGGCCGATAGTAATCGAGGATGATAATCGATATGTGGTTCGATTGTGGGTTATCTATAAACTCTGGCGCATGCACACTTGTTCTATAGGACTTCGAAAATATTTCTCGCTAGTTTTGTTTTATTAACGTACAATATTTATTTGTTCATTTGGTGGTTACAGAGTACTAATTTAACTTATGGGTCGCGTAAAGTTTAATATTCTTCAAGATGGGTCCCCGACTTAAAAGGTCCTTTGCCTAGCAACCGCCTACTAACCTCATATCACTCGTGTCAACCACAGAGCTGGACGATCATCCACCCTATATAAGGGTGCAACATTATCTCTTTATTAATGTAAATTAATCAGCAAATCTAAACTCGACCTTTTGAAAATTAATAAAAAATATTTACAGTATATAAAATCCACTACAAAAACATTAAAAGTAAATAAGCATTAATTTTAGTCTCGTTGATACGAAAATATTTAAATTAATAAGTGATCGTGCAACAGTTTCTATTTCCCTGGTGGGGAAAAGGGAACCGAACACCCAATACTTGGTTCAACTGCACTTATACTAGCGCTTGATTTTTCAGTTATATTATTGTAAACTATAGCTCTTCTTTTGTATTTACTAACATTATTTAATATTTTTAACTTTTTCAAACAATTTCTATAACATTATTAGACAGTTTTGAAGTATTTATTTAAATATGCAAATCACAATATTATGACACTGTTAGAAATGTTGTGATGCTAACTGCTATTTTCTCCACAGAGTATATTACTTAGTCTATGATTTTTCTATCGCTGGTTGGATCAGCGTTAGGGAGTGAGTGTACACCCATTTTTAATAAACGTTTGGTAATTTTAATATTATTAATATATATTTTTAACATAGATTTGGGGATTTATTGCAAATATTGATCATTTAAATTTCATAGCGACAGATAGTAATCGAAGATGATAATCAATATGTGGTTCGATTGTGGGTTATCGGTGGCTCTACAAACTCTGGCGCATGCTCACTGTTATTCTATAGGACTTTGAAAATATTTCATGCTAGTTTAAGTGCAGTTTTCCCTTTCAATTAGGGCGTGGCTAAGAGAAAAATATGAATGGACGAAATAACAAATCAAGAGCTGGCTATCGTATGAACGCAACTGTCGTTCAAGTTCAAATTCTTACAGCATAAACGCTCTAATTAAGTGTGTGGACTGAATATAACACAATATTAGAACTATTATTTGCACTTACATTGTGTTTGTGGTGTCTTCTAGGCGGTTTCCAACTTTTATCACGAGTTCTGCTATTATAATAGAAAGTTCTTCCTTGCGGAGTTCTATATTCCTGCCAGCCTTCGTTTAAAACTCTAACTGGCTGATGACCAGAGGTGATGGAGGTGAACTGTAACGCCGTGATCCACGTGAATCCACCTGTAATTAAATAACATTAGATTATTAAAATGTTACATTACAATACAACCCTACTCCATTGTATTAGGAATCGATTACAATTCACTATGATCTTCAAATTTCAGCTACATCAGGAATTATTAAATACTAGGAAGGGGAATTTAGTTATTTCCATAGTTGTCAAGTTTAAACAGCATTCAGACGATTTATGTTTACAAGCATTAACTATGTCTGGTGATATTGGTAAATTTATAAACATTGCAGATTGAAATATTATTAATTACATCGAGAGATTATTTCTGAAACGAACAGTCTGGCACGGAATTTAGTCCAAGTCAATAATTTGAGTTTCTAGAATTTGTACAATAAATAATAATGAAACATTAAAAATAACAAATATAGGCCTATATGTCTAGATAAATTAAAGTTTGTTACTTAAATGAGACATGTTGCTAAATATGTTGCAACTGGCGACCTCCAATTCGATCTAAACTACAACACCTGCTGCGCAGCCAATGAATCGACGTAAACACACAACGGATTATACTGTAGCTATAGTCTCAAAAACAAATGCATTCTTATATCAAATTCAAGTTACGCAAATAAAAACATCCTGTGCTTAATATCTCTGGTCATAGATTATAGAACGTAGTGATTGTGCGAGGTTTTTATAATCAAATTATCCGTTTTTAATGTTTCTAAAAACGATATTTCTAAATTTTGCAATACTTTGTTAATTATGTAATAAATTCAATAACGGACTAAACAGAAAAAAAATATATTTTCTTAAAATATTCTACGATTTTTTTCAAAAATATATGTTCGTTTTATTACTTCTACTTAAAACACTGATTAAATTACATATATTTATTACCCCAAGGATAATGTCGTACCTTCATATTATTATTGGAGAGTAATAAATAAAAAAAGACAAATATAAATAATAAGATGATTACTTATTAAGATGTACATTTTTCCACTTAATTAGGCCTACTTGTACAAACGATGCGACAAAAATGTTTTAGAATTTTGGACAGTAATTTTAAAAAAAATTCATGCTTTAAGGAAAGATAAAAAAAGTTGAAAGTTTAAGAATACTATAGAAAGATCTTCAATGCAGTAACAGTAATAGTTCGGGGAATTATTTTAAAATGAAAATCTTATAGGCATTATATTACCATTATATATATATATATATATATTATATATATATATATAAGATTTTTATTAAAAAAATCCCCGAACTATTACTGTTACTGCATTGAAGATTCCTGAACGTTTTACAAAAAGCCCCATCACAATCGAATAACGGTATGACAGCGCATAAAATACAAACAAATGAACATTGATTTATATATATATATATATATTATGCGCTGTCATACCGTTACTCGATTGTGATGGGGCTTTTTGCAAAAAAAAAACGTTCAGGAATTTCCCGGGTAGGTTTTAGGCTATAAGAGAATTGTAATACTCAACCCCTTCACCCTTAAAAATCACCCTTTGTAGTGAACAAAAGTATTATTCGGAACTTTTTGGACGATTAAATGGCTTACGCTGCCTAAACCATAGCATATACACAAAATTAATGTACACAGAATTGAATATCTCAAAAAAAATCTATAAAAAAAAGTTCTGCGAGTGCATATGTATATTTTTTACGGATAACTCATAATAACCATTTTTATCTTTCAGCTCATTGATGCCAAGAAAATCGGGATGATTAGATTCCAGGGCAAACGTAGCAACGCACGACGGATATTCTTTCACAGACAACTCTCAATAACCATTTTTGTCCTTTAGCTCATTAATGCCAAGAAGTTCGGGATAAGTAGATTCCCGGGCAACACCGCGCCGGGTAATCAGCACGAGGTATGTAAAAATAATCACAATATAAATATATATATTTTTTTCTTTTTACTTATTCAACTAAACACAAAAAACGCGATTAATTTATTTAGGCATAGCAACGCCCGGTATTAGCTAGTACTTATTTTAAAAAAATATTTCCGGGCACTTAAGCCTATCAGATAGGCCTATACTAAGTATATGGATCGATTCCAGACAAAATTTCTACTTAGTAGAAGACGATTGTTTTCACACGTTTCCTTTATATTTATATATATATATATATATATCCATAGTAATTCTACCCGAAGGCAGGTCCTTCACTGCAATCACAGCATTTTCATGCTATGCTTGCAGCTTTACTAGGGAATTGTAGGTGTAGTAGCTTCCCGTTGCTTTCCACGCCGGTGAAGGACGATGATAACGATGATGTTAATGATAAGGACGATTATGATGATGATGGCCATATGATTTCGGGGACCGTTTGGGCCTTAAAGTTTTCCTGGCATTTGTCTTATAGGTGAGGAAAAACCCCGATAAAAGCCTCACCCAGAAAAACTGTCCCGACCGGGGATCGAACCCGAGCCCGCTGCGTGACAAGGCAGCACGCTACATCGAGACCACAGCGGTGGGCTATATATATAATAGAGAGAAAATTATACAGTTGTGAAATTACAAAATCATAAAGTTATGAAAATAAAATAAAAAGTTTTGAAGCTTTGTGCTAATATTGAGGATTCATTTGATTATATATTACTACGTGAATATTTTAATTTTCATTTCTACGCATATTGAATTATGAAACAATTATACATCCAGAAATACGAAAACATAAACCTGACGGTCAAATTGGTATGCATATACGAGTATGATAACTTCATACACCTACACCAACCAAAATACTGATCTAATATTTAATTGTATGTATGAGCCGTAAAAAAAAAAGTCTGTAGTTAACCTGCCTTTGATAGCAAACGTTGTTTTCAAAATAATTTAAAAATGAAACAAGCACTGTAAATTAAATTTCATAATTTATTATCAGAGTTCCTGTGCTATAAGTCCTATGAAATTAAAAGCCTACATAGTATTATTTTACTTGTCAAAATTTCAATAATAATACAGTCATATTCGAAAATAAATATAACAGAAGCAGATAATATCCTGTAAACATCTTTCGACATAGTTTGACCTTCATATGAATCACGCAATAATTCTCAATTCTCAGAACACATCACAATATCAATACATGACTTTCACCACAATAACCACTAATTACCTACATCTTATTAATAACTACATCATAAAAAAACTTAATCAGTACTATGTTCAACTACGCTAGACAAGTTTTTATCAGTGGGATATCAAACGGGCATTTATAATTATCTTGACAAGTTAATAGGATAATATTGTATTTGTGAAGCATTTTTAAGACTGCTTTGAGATCCATTTGTTTTATATTCGAAACTTTATTTTACAGGCATTGTTTGTATATTGCGCATAGGTCAAAATTATAGCCTACAATTACTTTTATAGCAGTACTAAGTTATCCGAAATTCATTATTTTTATTTAAAAATTAAGATTATTTAAGAGCCATGTAAGGATTATTTTCGACGCTGCGATTTTCTGAAAACAGCACTATTTCATTTGAGACTTGTCTCCAGAAACAAGTCGTAGGAATAAAAACGCCGGTATTTGCTTCTTTACTATGTACTGCATACATTCCTATCTCGAACCAGAGAGGAATGAGAAAAATATTAAAATAATAGTTACAAAACTGTTTGTAACTATAAATTGTTCATAACTAAACTTCTATAAATTTGATAGCCAAACACGAATATGTGCGACTGTGCATACGTTTTAATCAAGGTTTATCATCATCATCACTCCAGGGATTAGGCAATTGCCCGTTCCGACTCCATAATGCATCAGCCCAACGCCTTCTAGGTCTTCCAACATCACGCCTTCCTCTTGCTTGATAATTTCTTGCTAAAATAGATATCTCTCCTTACTCATTCCATCCATGTGATCAATCCATTTCTGTCTGTAATTCGTGACTTTATCCAATAAAGGCTGTACTTCAATTCTTCTCTTATATCCTCATTTCTTATTCTATCAAGTCTTGTACATCCTTTTACTTGTCTTAGGAACCGCATCTCTGCCGTCTGTATTCTATCCTCCTGTCTTTTCAAGGTTTATACAGTGTTAAAATAATATAAGTGCTCTGATTTCAAATATGAATTCCCTGAGAATATAGTAAAAACGTCTTATTGACTTTAGGGTGGCAAATATTCTATTTCTGAATGTATGTATGTATCGGCATGTCTCTAGACCATCTGGAGCAATTTCAACCAAATTTGGTACACATATTGATTACAAAATGGAAAAATGGCTGTAACTGGTAACACCTCTAGTCCCCATATGGGGTGAGATGGAACGACCTATAAAGACCTATGTTCCAGAATAATATTCTAGAACTACTGGAGTAATTTCAACCAAATTTACAATCTGGGAAAGTTTCCGTGTGTGGTGTCGGGAGGAGGCGACATCTGAAAAATAATCGATATGACTGATATAAGTATCCAATACATAGTTTGCGGGGCGCTAAGCTTATTGGTGGAAGTCCTGGTGTAGTTTAAATCAAATTTGACCGCTAACACCCCCAAGAGGGATGAGAAGGCATGAAAAATAAATGACAAAAGGGATCGATATTACTGATGAGTTCATAGTTTATGTGTTCTTTGGTTGATTGATGTCAGTCATGGTATTTAAGCCCAAGTTCGAGCCTAGTGTCCCTAAGAGGGTGAAGAGTGAACAATGAAATGTCCAAAATGACAGAGATTAGAGTCGAAATCATGGATATCGGGATCGCTTATCTGATTGAAGATTGGATCCATGACATTTAAGTCCTTTTTAATCCCTTTCACCCCCAAGGGTGTCAGAAATAAAATGACAACACTAAACCAGATTAGTGTCGAATTCACAATTTTCGGGTTGCTAAGTTCATTGATCACAGCCCAGATAATATTTAAACCAAGTTTAACCACTAGCATCCGTAGCGGGGTGAGGGGCGTGACATGTAGAAATAATCATAAAGAATCGATATTAGATTCGAATTCATATTTTTGGAGTAATAGTGAGAAGGGGTGAAAAATATACCGACCAAATTGACCGAGAAAACTGTCGAATCCACTGGTTTCGGGATCTCTTAGCGGATTAGTGCCAAAAAAGATTGTAATAAATAAATACCTGGCAACTACGGGCAATCAACTAGTTACTTTATAGTGATAGCTTTAGACCAACTTTGACACAGCGCTGCTGACATCTCGTGCCGATTGCAAAAGGTAAATCTCATCCTCTCCTGCCCCAAGGGCCTCGTAAGTCCTGTAGTGGAATCACTTTACAGACAGGATATAAAATAGAAGTTATTGCTTTGGTATTTTCTTGGTGTATTTCAACACATTCGAATTAAAGAAAATCAAATATAATAAATAATGTGTTATCATTAATAAAATATTAAATGCGCAACGTGCAAAGGAGATTGTTCTTAGTCACTGCAGAGTTCAAACAGTGATTCAAATAATGTGTTATTATTAATAATTCAATTAGAGGAAACCAAAGTTATTAAATATGTTATCCTTGGTCTCCTTTAATTCAATTGTGCTGAAATAGACAATGGTATCTAGAAAACATATTTTATTTTTTTAAGTAATACCCGCCGTCACTACAAAATAATGCACTAATAAATTGATGTAGATTTTTTTTTTCAAATTATGTAAGTCATCTTTAACGTGTTTGCCTGATAGCTATAGTTTATCTGTAGAATAGTTGGTTAAGGTAATACGCTATAAGGTAAGGACGCGGATCGAGTTCCGATGTGAAGTTTTTAAAAGTGATCTAAACCTTCTAGCCGAACCATGACAGCGGAAATGAATACCTGACTATTTTCTGGAGGTAAAGAGGCTGTCACACAGGGCTGACAAACCGGCTGACATCTCATGCCGATTTGCTAGAAAGAGGGGAAAACTTAACCTCCTACCAACTCAAGGGCTTTCTAAGGCCTGTAGTGGTACATTTTACCCCAAAAAAATTATTATACAAATTCTGCGCGCGTACATTTCCAGAAGTAGGCCGATTGGTTTTATTATATAGAAGTTAAAACTACTATTTCACGACAGGGTAATAATTATTGGTGTTATGGTGGTACGGTATAATAATTATATATTCATGATTTGAGGAAAGTAGATTATACATGGATGATTGAAAATATTAGCCCAGGATAGAGATGTATGGAGAGCTTATATCCGCGCGGCCATGTTCCCTACGGGTTCCATAGAGCCAGTGAGTTAGTTATGGTATTAATAGAGCTATACTGAAAGAAAGGAAAATGACTTATTATCAAAAAATATAACTTACTAGATAAAAACTTGGTGTTTATAAAAAAACTAATTTTGCTACGAATGTAACCGCAACGCTAGAGGGCAAACTTGAACACTTTGAAATATTAGCAGTGAAATGTTCTTCATATCCCCGGTTCTTTAATTTGTCACACATATCTGCGACGGTTTAATAAGTACCTCTTACGAAAGTCATGAGAAACACTCCATCGACTTTAGCCGAAATCAAACTCGCGACTCTCTAGTCACCAGGCGGAAGTATTTCAGACTATCGAAATTGACGAACCGAAACTATTGTGTAGTACATATCTCTAAACAAACTACGTGATGTTTACAACAGAAATGCTGATAACGAGTCACCGTCATACGTAACAGGCTAGATAATTGACATTTCTTTTAAAGGACATTATTTCTCTAACATGCAATCATCATTTCTTAAAACTTAAGTTTACGTTTCTGTTTACACACATTTTCATTTTATTCTCTTTTCAAATCATAGTATTTCAGACTATCGAAATTGACGAACCGAAACTATTATGTAGTACACATCTCTAAACAAACTACGTGATGTTTACAACAGAAATGCTGATAATGAGTTACCGTCATACGTAACAGGCTAGATAATTGACATTTCTTTTAAAGGACATTATTTCTTTAACATGCAATTACCATTTCTTAAAACTTAAGTTTACGTTTCTGTTTACACACATTTTCATTTTATTCTCTTTTCAAATCATAGTATTTCAGACTATCGAAATTGACGAACCGAAACTATTGTGTAGTACACATCTCTAAACAAACTACGTGATGTTTATAACAGAAATGCTGATAACGAGTCACCGTCATACGTAACAGTCTAGATAATTGACATTTCTTTTAAAGGACATTATTTCTTTAACATGCAATCATCATTTCTTAAAACTTAAGTTTACGTTTCTATTTACACAGATTTTCATTTTATTCTCTTTTCAAATCATAGTATTTCAGACTATCGAAATTGACGAACCGAAACTATTGTGTAGTACAAATCTCTAAACAAACTACGTGATGTTTACAACAGAAATGCTGATAACGAGTCACCGTCATACGTAACAGGATAGATAATTGACATTTCTTTTAAAGGAAATTATTTCTCTAACATACAATCACCATTTCTTAAAACTTAAGTTTACGTTTCTGTTTACACACATTTTCATTTTATTCTCTTTTCAAATCATAGTATTTCAGACTATCGAAATTGACGAACCGAAACTATTGTGTAGTACACATCTCTAAACAAACTACGTGATGTTTACAACAGAAATGCTGATAACGAGTCACCGTCATACGTAACAGGCTAGATAATTGACATTTCTTTTAAAGGACATTATTTCTCTAACATGCAATCATCATTTCTTAAAACTTATGTTTACGTTTCTGTTTACACACATTTTCATTTTATTCTCTTTTCAAATCATAGTATTTCAGACTATCGAAATTGACGAACCGAAACTATTGTGTAGTACACATCTCTAAACAAACTACGCGATGTTTATAACAGAAATGCTGATAACGAGTCAACGTCATACGTAACAGTCTAGATAATTGACATTTCTTTTAAAGGACATTATTTCTTTAACATGCAATCATCATTTCTTAAAACTTAAGTTTACGTTTCTATTTACACAGATTTTCATTTTATTCTCTTTTCAAATCATAGTATTTCAGACTATCGAAATTGACGAACCGAAACTATTGTGTAGTACATATCTCTAAACAAACTACGTGATGTTTACAACAGAAATGCTGATAACGAGTCACCGTCATACGTAACAGGCTAGATAATTGACATTTATTTTAAAGGAAATTATATCTGTAACATAGAATCACCATTTCTTAAAACTTAAGTTTACGTTTCTGTTTACACACATTTTCATTTTATTCTCTTTTGAAATAATTTCAAACTATCGAAATTGATGAATCGAAACTATTGTGTAGTGCACATCTCTAAACAAACTACGTGATGTTTACAACAGAAATGCTGATAACGAGTCACCGTCATACGTAACAGGCTAGATAATTGACATTTCTTTTAAAGGAAATTATTTCTCTAACATACAATCACCATTTCTTAAAACTTAAGTTTACGTTTCTGTTTACACACATTTTCATTTTATTCTCTTTTGAAATAATTTCAAACTATCGAAATTGATGAATCGAAACTATTGTGTAGTGCACATCTCTAAACAAACTACGTGATGTTTACAACAGAAATGCTGATAACGAGTCACCGTCATACGTAACAGGCTAGATAATTGACATTTCTTTTAAAGGAAATTATTTCTCTAACATACAATCACCATTTCTTAAAACTTAAGTTTACGTTTCTGTTTACACACATTTTCATTTTATTCTCTTTTCAAATAATTTTAGACTATCGAAATTGATGAATCGAAACTATTGTGTAGTACACATCTCTAAACAAACTACGTGATGTTTACAACAGAAATGCTGATAACGAGTCACCGTCATACGTAACAGGCTAGATAATTGACATTTATTTTAAAATAAATAATTTCTTTAACATACAATCATCATTTCTTAAAACTTAAGTTTACGTTTCTGTTTACACAGATTTTCATTTTATTCTCTTCTCAAATCATACTACGTGTCTTACTGCTCCAGTGTCTTGATATTTCAAGCTGTTATTAATTATAAACATAAAGATTATAACATTTCTAAAACCATACGAATAAACAACTGTATAAAAATTGCTGAAGTCATATTAATTTCCAAATTAAATAAATTAATCTCTAAATGGCGATTTCGTAACGTTTAAATATGTTCAATTTATAATAGTCCTAAACTGATGTCATATGAAGATAGGCCTATGTTACCGGTCAAGTACAAAATTCAGGCATTATATAGAATTCCTAGGAATTTTATAAAATGCCGGTCAATTTTTTAAAAAGTATATATATATATATAACATGAAAAAATGCTTGGACGGAATTTGAACCCGGACCCCTGGATTGATACTCCAGAGGTCCGAGTTCAAATCCCGTCCAAACATTTATTTTTCTTATCATGTCATATTAAGCTTGCATTGCTCAATCTCAAAAATGTAATTATAACACCGTAATAACGATCTCGCTGACTTATGCAGAGCCCTTATTACTCAAACTCAACAAAACAAATTCAAAGACACTAAATAGAACAAACAGAAACTGCAAGAATCTCAGGAAGTCATTCCCATACCAACCACTCCAGCACTTATCCAAAACAGATCATCTGACTGATCACATGAAATCCCTAAGCAAAAAAATACAGAACAAGAGCCTTGACACGCCCACTAATGAGGAACCTTATTCTTAATGCATCTGCAAACACAACAGCAGCCCGACTTAGAAATCTATAAATAAAGACATAATATCTCCAATTAATTACAATAAACAATCCCAATCAGATGAAAACACAAATGACAAAAAGTGGCCATCCATATAAAATGATAATGCAATAGTTTAACAAAATATAAAAAGAAAAAGAAACCATCTGCAGATTTGAAGGAAAAATATAAACGAAAAGGACTGTTACAATACTTACTAAGTTTCAAAAATCTCTGATACGCACTAATACAAACCATTAATCACTTAATCTCTAGATTCGTGGAGGGTGTGTCTGGTCTCATAAACTGTCTTCCTCTGTCATCAAACAACAATAACATCTAACGCAAAACTGACGACAGGCTTGTTAATGCTCAATCACCGGTTCTTTGCTTCCTGATCTACGGCTGCTTATGAACGGCGGCTGGATCGTCGCTCTACCTTTAAATTAGAAATAATATCTATGGGCTGAAGAGGGCATTTAAGTCCCTAAAGCAGCCGGAAGAGACAGGTCTCGGGCCCTGCTCGTTGATTCCACCTGGCAAACCGAATGTAAACTCGGTGGGCCAGGGGACAATGAGTATGGGTACATAAAGGGTTGGCACTGCTCTTCCAACCCCATGTCTTGGTTTTGGCAAAGTATAAAATTGAGTACTTTTTAATACTTTTATTATGTAATGTGTATTTTACCTAGGCATTATATATAATCCCATGATTCCTTGGCCCAGAGCTAACTGACTTGGCTTGGTTTTGGTTCTCATGGGGGAAGAAATTTTCTCTTGGAATTTCTGCCAGTGTGGGATATAGCGAGTGAGATCGTCCTTTGAGTATGGTCATTATGTCGCATGCATACATTATAATATCCAAGTCTGAAATGTCAGAGACCCGCTCAATACATCACTGATAATGATATTCCATAGTACTGGGCCAGTAACCGATCCCTGTGGGCATCCTTTGGTCACCTGTTTGGCGAGTTATGTTGCCTAGATTGTATGAGGCTTTGTTAGCTTTTTAAGTGTAAGACCATGGGACCAACCAGTATGCTACGCAACGATAGCAGAGTTTTAATGCAAATAAAAGTAATTACATACTCTCCACCCTTAAAGACGTAGGCCTACTAGCAGCAAGAGTAAACCCCAAAAATGTGGAAATAGCTCTAGATACAGCCCGTCACACAGGAACTGCGTAAACTAAGCGAATTCCGCAGCAAGTCAAATTTATGGTCCCATTTTGCTGGTTTATGCAATATATTTCTCTTGTTAAATTGAGAAACTCATTTTATGATGCTAGCTTATAGGCTATAAAAGTGACGAACTGCAGTGAAAACTAACAATGCATAAACGTAAGTTATTACCTATTTGAATCGTGTTGTACAATTTGACCCCAATTTAAACTACTTTATAAAAATATTAAATTAATTAAACTAATGTATATTTTAATATGGTAGGCCTACATTGTCAATTTAAAGGTTAAAAATTGTAAGGTATAGGTACATTGTGACGAACCAAATATAGCGGTTGCTATATTAAATTTTTAATTTCGAGTTTCAGGTAAACTCCCGCTTCTAATGTTAATGATTTTTGGAGAACATTTTCCTCGGTATACTTTAAAAACATATATTGAGTTTCTTGCGAAACATTGAAAATTGCGATCGCTAGACCGAATTTTAAATTTTCGTTTTAACTGAACACCTGCATCTAATGGTCCGATTTTGCTGGTTAACGAACTTGACCTTACTTTATTTAATTAATTAATGTAAGCCAAATTTGATTTTGGAAGAAAAAAATTGCGGCCACGAACAGCGTTAATGGCTTCTATAACAAGAAAGCATTGTAACAAGAATGGTGTACTCCAAGGCGACCCACTAAGTCCAATTTTGTTCAATGCCCTTACGTGTGACGTGGCGAAAGAAATAACAGGAGCCAACATCTATATTTACGCCGATGACATGGCTATCGCAACGGAAGACATAAACTCTCTACAGACAGCGATAGATATACTAAGCGGCTGGGCAGAGAGAAATGACATAAAGATAAATGAAGAGAAGACAGAAATGACAGTGTTTAGGAAAGGCGGCAGACTGACCAAAGCGGAAAAAATTAAATGTACTGGGAAAATCCTCAACAGAGTTAACAACTTCAAATATTTAGGCCTCACGATACAAACAACAGGGAAGAGCTTCAGGCTACATATCAGATCAAGAGCGGTGCAGCAATAAGGACAATGAATGAAATTAGGAACATCAGGTTACTGTCAATCAGCACCGCTATGGACTTGTTCAGATTGAAGGTACTACTCGTACTTCTGTATGGACTCGACTTGATATGGGAATACCTCACATATAAGCAACTGGAAGATATGGAGAAAGTGAAGTCAAGATACCTCAAGAGACTCTTAGGAGTATCACCGAGTACGAGATCGAGGCTGGTTTACGAACTCACCAGAGAGACGTTTTTAATAGAAGATCTGCGGACAACACTACTCCTACCATCTAGTAAGGCCTACAATGTACTCTTGCAAGACCTGCAAGAGAAGAAGAAGGACATACCATCATCATTCTATGCGGATGCAAGACAGACGATGGACAGAATCGAACTGTGAAATGCGTCATGTCACTACCAGACTGGCAGTCCATGGTTTCTATCACAAGATAAGCTGCAACAAGACATTTCATGAACCTAATGACATGTGCATATGTGTTTTGTGTTCACAAAAATGTGAAAAGTACCATATTCTGAATTGTAAAAAAGACTTAAATCAATCAGTGCTTATAGCAAAGACAATTAAGCACTTCACATGTAATATCTGCACGGTTTGTGCGTATTTCTCCTTTATTATTGTAACAAGAATATATATAAAATTTAATTTCGACATTTAGCAATGAAGGCCTAATATAACACGAAGAGAAAAATTATGATTAATATATATATATAACTTATATAATTTTCAGTGTCATTTTTAGTGTCTACTAGATAGGATCTAGCACAGGATCGGTGAAGATCTACTTTTCAAGGAGAACAATCGCAAAATATATTAATTCCTTTGGCGAATGGGTCGGCTAAGAAACAACAGCATATGCCAATGTGTTGTGGAAATTTGGGTAGAAATCCACAACCAATCCAGTAGTCATACATTTTGGAATAAATGTAAATCACAAAAAGGAAATACATGGAAATAATGACTACAGCTAAGTTGGACTGGTTCCTCCACGCACAATTACGGTTTTTTTAAAGAATAATATAATCTCTCATATAATTATTATTTTTATAAAGGGCCGAGTTCATGAACAATCTGTTTACATGTAAGAAATAAAATAAATACATGGTTCCTAAAAACTAAGCGACCAAAATTCAACCTAACGCCAATATGTATTACGCTTAGGAAAAAAGGGACAAATAATAAGTAGGTTAGAGTGATTTTTAAGAATATATTTGGATTTATTTACACAAATATTGTCAACCCGTGTTTCCGCCATGGTATACTCACGTGATATTCACATTTTTTACAGACTTTACAATACAAATTTGCAGAATATATTCTTAAAGTGAGTGGGAAGCATATTGATGAAGTTAGTGATTTCTTTGGTGTTTATGTGGGACTTCAAGTATCTGAGGCATTCCCTTCCTTTTTTAGGACTGCAGAACTATTATCCCTTTGAGATAGTGTCATTCTAGCAGAAGGAGAATTGTCATCGATGGCGCTTTGTTCACAGTGCAATTTTATCAATGACTAGAGGATGTTGTATTGTTCTTAACACTAAATTAGTTCAATTTGTCCCTTATAGGGGGAGAGCGACTAAGTCTCGTTGAGAGAAACAATGGCTTACAAGAAGAGAATAATAATAATAATAATAATAATAATAATAATGTTTTATTTTTTCTGACAGAGTTAAGGCCATAAGACCTTCTCTTCCACTCAACCAGGACAAATATACAAGTACATAGGCCTTCCAAGTACCCAACCTAAGAAATGGATTATAATTCCACCAATGCCAGGATAGGAAGCCAGAAATGTCATAAAAGACAACCTGGTGGCATTAAACAAAAAAAATATATATATATATATTAGAGTGAGTAATATAGTATATAATTAGTAATATATCTTTCTCGAGCTAAACCCATAAGAAATGTGAATTTTTAAGTGGAACATTTTTGTTATGTTGGATATGCCTGTGACATATGGTAATAATAATAAATGTCGGCTGCGGTGGACTAATTGTTATGCTCTTTGCTTCTGGTCCCGAGGGTCGCGGGTTCAAACCCGGCCGGGGTCGATGGATTTTTTTGGATGGAAAAATCCAAGGAGCAAGTCCTCCGGGAGGGACTTTGCGCCATGGGTCTCGTAAAATATACTTAAACCTGAATAAAAAGGTATCTAAGCAACATTTACCGAATTTTCCCATCCTAGCACCACCTTGGTTTCCTAGATGTCACTATGAGGTTGACACCGGACCACTCAATGACATCTGACCGAAAACAAGTGTAACTACATTAGTATAGTTCAATTTGTCCCCTATAGGGGGAGAGCGACTAAATCTCGTTGAGAGAAACAATGGCTTACAAGAAGAGAATAATAATAATAATAATAATAATAATAATAATAATAATAATAATAATAATAATAATAATAATGATAATAAGAATAATAATAATAAAAATGTTTTATTTTTTCTGACAGAGTTAAGGCCATAAGACCTTCTCTTCCACTCAACCAGGACAAATATACAAGGACATAGGCCATTTACAGTTCAGTCCGTCGCCGTGGCGTAGTCGGCAGAGTCCCTACCTTCTACTCCTGCGACCCGGGTTCGATTCCTGGCGGGGTAGGGGATTTTAAATCTCTACTTTGGGTCTGGGTGTGTGTGTCCTGTCCTCGTGTGTATGTGAGAATTAAAGAAAGTTAACAAACAGGTAAAACAAACAAAGAAAAAGGTAAAACGATAAGGAAAAACTAGTATAAACGGAAAAAAACAGTATAAATTATATTTACAATACACTAATTATAATAAAATTAAAAAAATATTAAAAATTGCAGCGTATCTAAACGCCATAACCTACCCAGTAACGCGTGTAAGTGCACATTTCTCCGTCATTTAATGATCACATTTTAGCGTAAATAACAGAACAAATATTCCATGTACATTAATTAATGGGCATATGCCATTTGAACACACTTCACTAATTGAAAACATATTAATATAAAAGTACCATTATCACTAGCTTGTTGGATCACCGTAATTGACATAAAACAACTATCAAGAGAAAGTTAGACACTAATTTAATTCAATACAATTAGATTGTTTTAAATTATAGTCTTATAAATGTCAAATTGATGATAAAATTATAAGTAGTATCCAGATTTATTTTAATGAATAATTTTTATTACGACAGCGGTATTCTTAAATTAGATAGCAACTGGACAAGAATAATTATGTCCGATGATACTAATCATGATGACAATGATAGACTAATAGTAGGCTTACAAGCTCTCTTCTATTATGTGTGTACATATCAAGCTAAGCAGGCATGCATCTTCATATATATGCTACATACATACAGTATAATTAATACGGACATGTCATTTAACTGTAATGTCTATGTTTTATTAAATTTTTTCGTCCACCGCTATGGCCTAAGGGTTACATCGCTGCCTTTTGACGCAGAGGATTCGTTCTCTGGTCCAGATAAGTGAGTTTTATTTTTTCGGATTTTTTCCTCAACTATATAAGACATTGCAAGAAATTTTAATGTCCAATAGTACTCGAAAACCATCTAAAGCGTCTAAAAATGTTCTTCCCATAGCTCTTAAAAGAATTTGAATCCAAACCTTAGTGATGCCACATTTTGACCATTGTGATGTTCTACGAACTGACATAAGTGACGGATTGTCGGACAAACTGCAGCGTATCCATAATGTGTATCAGATTCATATTTAATGTTCGAAAATACGATCACATTTCTCCATTATTCTACGAATTGGCATGGCTACATCTAAAAGAGAGAAGAAAATCACACTGTCTAATTCTCTTATTTAAGATCCTACATACCTCAATTCCCAATTATTTATCATCTCGTTTCCAGTATCTATCCTCCAACCATAACTTAAACACACGATCACAACATAGTCTCTTGCTTAATATACCGCAACATAGGACATCACATCACTCCATGTCATATACAGGGCAAGTCAAAATGTTGTGCAGGTTTTCAGAAATTTATTATGTGAAATGTAATGAACATATAATATTGTGAGACATATTGTATGAAAGGTAAACTCTCAAAGTTTTTTTTTAAATATTCACAGATGTTCTATGTGAGCGCCTTTTGTTACACGACAGATGTCAAGCCGATATTCAATCTCCTGCCAAACTTTCTGTAGCAGTCCGCGGTCGATATCAGCAATGGCTGCTGTGATGCGGGCACGCAGTTCATGCAGTGTTGTTGGAAGTGGTGGTACGTAAACATGATCCTTTACAAGACCCCACATGAAGAAATCACACGGGGTTAGATCTGGTGAACGAGGTGGCCAATGAATGAGTTGTTGATCACCCTGAGATGCACGGCCTATCCAGCGTTGTGGTAAAGCCGTATTCAAATGGTCTCGAACACTGCCATGGTAATGTGGAGGGGCACCATCCAACTGCAGAATGAAATCTGGACTATCCGCTTCAAGCTGCGGAAGGAGCCATTGTTGTAGCATATCAAGGAAAACATGTCCGTTCACAGTACGTTCATGAAAGAAAAAGGGCCCATAAACCTTTGCATGGGAAATGGCACAAAAGACATTCACTTTCGGAGAATCGCGTTGATGTTCCAGAGTTGCATGGGGGTTACCAGTTCCCCAAATCCTTACATTGTGTCTATTCACTTTTCCTGAAAGGTGGAAAGTCGCTTCATCACTGTAAACTACCCTCTCATGGAACTCATTCTCTTCCATTAATGCGAGAAAATCAACACAGAAGGACGCTCGCAAAGCATAATCGGCGGGTTTTAAGGCTTGAACCAGTTGCAAGTGGTAGGGTTTCATCTGTAAACGTTTCCGGAGAATCCGCCATACAGTTTTTTGTGGTAGTTGAAGTTCTGCTCGCTCCTCGGTAGGTGGATTTCTGTGGACTCCGCACGAAGCATGTGCGAACGCGTTCGACTGTCTCTTCACTCGTCGACGGACGGCCAGTCGATTTTCGTTTACAGATACAGCCAGAATCCCTAAATTGTGTGTACCACTTACGAATGGATCTCCCATCCGGCGGGTCTTTATCGTATCTGGTACGGAAATGTCGTTGAACACTAGTCACAGAGTTGTTTACATGGTAATCAAGCACACAGAAAGACTTCTGATCCCCAGTCAACGCCATTTTCCTTTACTGCTCTGCTGTTGACATCTTGCGGGTGAACGAGGAACTTTAGAAGTGGACAACTAAACTTTGAGAGTTTACGTTTCATACAATATGTCTCACGATATTATATGTTCATTACATTTCACATAATAAATTTCTGAAAACCTGCACAACATTTTGACTTACCCTGTACTATCTTCACTTCTCGCAACTGGAATACCCTACCACAAGAAATAAGGGGCTGCCGGACATTGGCATCTTTTAAAAGAAATCTAAATTTATATTTGCTCTAACCTCGACTTCATCATTACCCAGTGTAAGGTACATATATCTTAATTGGTGTTTCTCGTATAATTTACCATATTGATATTATTATTATCAATTTAAGTATTATTATTGTTATTATCGTATAAAATGTTGTTTGCATATGAAATTTACATTGCAACATTTAATATATTTTTAACTCTTTATAATTAGTATAGTGTATATCTATATTGGCAAATACTTATTTGTACTTGTGCTGGTCGAGTGGAAGAGAAGGCTTATGGCCTTAACTCTGCCAGAATAAATAAAACAATATTATTATTATTATTATATTATTATTTCCTTTTCCTTATCGGATTTCATTCATAAATAATATTCAGTAATTTATCTCCATGATCCTATTCATATATCCAAACCATTTTTTTTTTGTTTTGATAAGTAGACGAGAGCTATTTTTTGAAGGTCCTATCGATCGTGAAATTAAAACGCACTGATAACATATTTTTTCAACATTTAGGTACATCTACTAGCTACTTCTATACAAGGTCGCCGCTCCGACATAGACTTTTTCGTAGCGTGGTACCAACTTATCAATTTCCTCGTCATAGAAGACAGTCGCCTGTGCTTTCAGCCAATTCCTTACGCTGGTCTGCAGCACGTTATCTGTGCCAAAATTCCGTCCTCCTAGACACCGTTTCATGTGAGCAAAGACATAAAAATCAGAGAGAGCCAAGTCTGGGCTGTATGGTGGGTGAAAACGCCGCAGGAACCTCCCTGTTGCAGCTACAGTGTGCGGCCGAGCATTGTCATGAAGGACAATGCCTGATGACAACGTTCCTCTTCGCTTGTTCTGAATTGTCCCTCGTAGACTTTCAAGAGTCATTCTGAAAGAGGCTGCAGTGATGGTAGTGCCACGTACCATGAATTCCATCAAGAGAACTCCTTTTCGGTCCCAGAACACAGTAGCCATACATTTTCTGGTGGATAAGGCTCGCTCTGAAACATTGGTTTACTCGAGGAATGAGAATACATCCACTGTTTGGATTGCTCTTTTGTTTAATTTTCGAAATGGACCCATGTATCATCCTGTAACAATCTTGTTCAAAAATCTTCAGCTTCATCGTGGTAGCGCTGGAGAAACATTAGGGAGGCGTCCATTCGCTGTGTTTTGTAATGATCAACAAGCATCTTGAGAATCTATTTCGCACACAGTTTGCGCTACTGAAGTCTCTCACTCACGATAGGATAGAGAGCTGATCTTGGAATTCGGGAAATGGATCACTCAACACAGAAATTGTGCACCGACGTTTCTCTCGAATCGCCTGATCCACTCGCCGAACAAGATCATCGGTTGACACTCGCTTTCTTTCCGAACCGCCTGCATCATTAACGTCTATACATCCTGATTCAAAGTTCCTGTATCATTGTCGCGCTTTGCTGCCATTCATGGAAATTTCACATTACTCATTTGTCGATGAATTTAGAATGCATTACATCCCTCAGCATGAAGAAATCGAATTTCAGCACACACTTCACATTTGTCGGGAGACTATTGTTTTAGGCATGTTCACTGCGCGCTCATAACTGTCAAGTGCGACGTGACGCGATCGACGGACATAAAGGAGACACTGCGAAACACATTGCGCAAAGCTACATCTGATTTTCACTATGATTTCAATTTCGCGACCGATCGAACCTTGAAAAAAAATCCTCGTAGTCTCTAACAGGGATCCCAGAACTTTATAATCTTTTCTCTTATAACATTATTTTCTATTTTATCTCTCCTCTAAATCCTTGCATATCGTCGCCAGAAGAGCATTTCTGCCGACTGTAAAGTATCTTTTGTTCTTGCTTTCAAATGCCATTACTGATACATGTGTTATTATAAATGCTTGTTTTTGTTTTATTGTGATATCTTTATCCCATTAAATGTTTAATTGCAGTACTGCTGTCCTAACTAACTCACTGGCACTATCGAATCCGTAGGTTCATGGTCGCGCGGACATAAGATCTCCACACATCCCTATCCTAAGCTAATGTTTTGCAATCATCCCCTGTATAATCTACTTCCCTCAAATCATAGATAATGTTATTCTCCCACTTCATTCTCGGTCACCAACTGGACGTTTTCCTTCTGGTTTTCTTACAAGAAGCTTCCATGCATGTCTTTCATTCCCCATTCGTGCCACATGTCCTGGCCATCGCAGTCTATGAGACATCCCCTGTATAATCTACTTCCCTCAAATCATAGTTGATGTTATTCGCCCACCTCATTCTCGGTCACCAACTGGACGTTTTCCTTCTGGTTTTCCTACAAGAAGCTTCCATGCATGTCTTTCATTCCCCATTCGTGCCACATGTCCTGGCCATCGCAGTCTATGAGACTTAACTGTTCTCATTATATCTGGCTTCCTATAAAGGCCATGTAGTTCACTGTTATGTAAGTCTTCTCCATTCACCTGTCTGTTCATCTCTCTTTGGTCCAAAAATTTTCCTAGGAACTTTATTCTCAAATATTCGTAATCTCCTTTCCTCCCTTAAAGTAAGAGTCCATGTTTCGCATCCATATATTAACTGGTAGAATTATAGTTTTATATATTTTCTAATATTCCTATTCTACGTTCTAATATTAAATATTTTGGGTTTGTTGCTATTGCCATTAATTTTTTTCATATTTTTCTGTTTCCTTGTTATATATTCCATATATTCTCATTATTTAAGTAATTAGATAAAATAATATTAAATAACCTACTGTATTTTATATATGAGCAGCATCCAAAAAGGAGTTAAATATTTATGTCCCACTATCCCTCCTTCGAACGTTACTTAAAGCCGAGAAAATAGGTTTCACGTCATTTACGTTAGAAGACTAACATTCTGCTCGAAGATCTATCTCAGCATAGAAGTATTTTACGTATCGTAAATCTAAGACATGGGCCTATAGTGTTAACTCCCTTTCGAAGGAAGTCATACTCAGGATTTTATATAGAGGAACATCCATCGACTCCCGCAAAGTTTTAACCCGTATTATAAAATAGGCCCAGGCGTCTAGATACTCAATGTGAGCACGCCTCTCTTTGTGTACAGTTTTCGATCCCTTAGCTGCATACACAAACGCCATAAAGACTTATCAGTGAGGTACAATGCATTTTCCGTCACCAGTAAGTTTATACTACAGCACAAGCATTTTGAAAGACACATCACTGAACTGGCTTGTATTTTCTCTTATCTGTTGTCAGTGCATCAAACCGTTTGTATGAACGCACCGGCGGCGTTCTGGGAGAGGGTAACCCCCACCCCGTTATAAAACATCCCGCGCCGTAGCCGAGCGGTTAAGGTAGGAAGCCTTGGCGCAGAGCTACGGGACTTGCGCTGCTTCAAGTCTCCATGGGGGAAGAAATTTTCTCATGGTATTTCGGCCAGTATGGGACCGGTGCCCACCCAGCATCGTGAGGTAATTGGGTAGCTACAATAAGTAGCGGCTCCAGGTTGAGGAACCAGCTATAACGGCTGGGGGACTCGACATGCTAACCACATGTCACCCCTATACTGGCTGTTGATCATCTACCTCTGTGATTGACACATGTGGATGTGAAGGGCCAGCAGCCGGCTGGTAAAAGGGCAACCGCTGAAAAGTGGAAAGACCCTCAATCGGAATCAATCGGTTTGTTTCTATTGTGCAAAGCACTACTGTTGTATTAACAAGATTGTGAAACTAATGTGAGATACAATTGTAAGTAGAAAAAAGAAGACTTTCATGAGATCTACCAAAAGCTCGACCATTGAAGAATAAAATAATCCATCTTAAATAAAATCGGAAATAGCATAGCCTATTCATCATCATCATCATCATCATCAACAATCACGGATTAAGCCCATGTGGCTTGTTCCGGTCTCATAGATTCTCATTCAAAAGTTGGATCCATCTCTTCTTCGGTCTACCAACATTCCTGCGTCCTTTTGGTTTGTATTTAAGTATAATTTTGGGAATGCGATCATCTTCCATTATTTGAACATGTTCTTTCCATTTTTTTCTATATTCATATAAGGCTAATCGAATTTTAGGATGAAACTCTTTTACAATTAGCATTTCCTTGTGAATATTTAGTTTAAAAACGGATCACCGTAGATGTATATGCCTTTGCAGTTGAAAAGATAATAAATTCATGTTTTCTGTGTTTTCAAATATACGATCCAGATATAGGCCGGGCACAGGCTTATACGTAGGGATAGCCTGTTACATTTTACCTTATAAAAATAAACATTCCTGGCAAATTATTATTGCATAGGCCTATCTCTAATCTTCCTCATATGTTACGTAAGTCTAAATAAATATTGTACGATTAAAAAAACTCAATTTTCTGAAAGTTGAGCACTCTGCGACTAATTAAACAAAACATTTAGATTTTAATGGCATGACTGTACTTGATAAATGTATTCTGAGAGGGTGACGTCAAAAACAATAGATGTCGTGGGAACTTCAATACTTTTGTTTGTAGAAATTCCCATTCTCACAGGCGGCGTCTTCTCCAAATTTATAAATGCGGACAGTTTCGTAGATAATTTTAAACAAATATTCGAGTTAAATAAAAAAAATAAAACATTATTATCGAACCTTCATAAGCCTAAGTCAATTGGAGAATTCTAAATGTACACTATCTGTAGCCTAGGCATAATGTCGATTCAAACAAAGCGGAACCAGGTTCCCTCCCTAATGAGGTTCTGCTGAACATTTTTTTAGTTTTTTTTCTTCGCATATATATGGCAAATTTAAGGAAACAAAATACCAAAATAATCCCCGAAAACGATCTGGCCATTATAATCACTCGTATTATAATTGTCCTGTTTAGTATGAATGCATGAGTGAATGGTCTTAAATATTCGTGTTGGTTTGGAGATGGCACTAGTATTAAACCCATCAGTAATCCAGGAGGCCCTCCATGTTCATGTGTTACCAAAATAAGTATGATGTGATCTAGAATTTAAAATATTCTCACGGCAGGTCGTGCCCCTATAGGCCCGAGGGGTGCAGGATACGTAAAAGTATCTGCAAAGGAAGCGGTCAACCCTTAAACTGGCAAAACAGTAATTTCTCGTACCAGTTATTTAAATGTGTCGGATCGCGGTAAAAACAAAATCGCCTGCAACTATAAGTAATAATTGTATACTATTGTGTAATTCAACACAAACTTAACTAATTTCTACTCATTCGTTCTACTATTTTATTTAAAATATTGATTAAATTAAACGAATATATGTTGCAGGAGCGGTGGACTAGTGGTTATGCTCCTTGCCTCTGGTCCCGAGGATCGCGGGTTCAAACCCGGCCGGGGTCGATGGATTTTTTAGGACGGAAAAATCCAAGGAGCAAGTCCTCCGGGAGGGACTTTAAGCCGTAGGTCCCGAGTCTGAAGATTTTCAGGCTCGTAAAAAATCCTTAAGCCTGAATGAAAAGGTCTCTAAGCAAAATTTACCGAATTTTCCCGTCCTAGTACTACCTTGGTTTCCTAGATGTCAGTATGAGGCGGTGCGCTGACCACGGACCACTCAAAATGACATCTATACGAAAACAAGTGTAACTAAATTCGTATGGTTCAAATTCTTCCCTGTAGGGGGAGAGCGCCTAAATTTCTGTAAAGGGAAAACATGGGCTTACAATACAAAAATCTTACAGGAGCATTTCCAAAACGAAGGCAAAGAATGTTTTATTAAGGACAATTTCGCTTTAAAGATCCTGTAAATTTTACTAGGTATCATAGACGATCTTGTGATACTTGTAAATGAGGAGTATTAAATTAAGTGAAAATGCAAAGCAGTTCATTTAATACAAGAAAATTAATGCTTCCAGGCTAGCGTCTGTTGGTTCAAGTTCTCATAACTAGAAAAACATTCTGCACCTGAGCCGAGACTTAAATCCCAAGATCTCCAAATATATACGCTGGTGCTCTATCATTCAACCACTTAATGACATCACCTGGTCAAGCTAAAGTTCCTCTCTCTTTAATCCCCGAGCCCTCCGTAAATAGTGAAACTAAGTTCACAAAATTTAATGAGAGTATTTAACCGTATGAAGCCATTATAATAGGGTTTCATTGAAACGACAGCTAATTACAAAGATTACATAGAAATTAATGTTTCCAGATTAGCCGTCTGCTGGCTGTAGTTAGCATTACACCAAATTAATATAAATTAATTTGAGCTTGTTCGGGAAGACGCGCCAAGTATCTCAATGGTAGAGGATAAGAGCGTAAAAGTGAAGATCTTCGGTTAACATCCAGGATCTCTCTCTCTCTAAATATATTAAATTAATATGAATCTAAAAATATCTCAAGACAACATTAAAATTATGGTATACTGTGCTAAACGGTCCCGGGATACCATCTCGCTATCATAATCGTCTTACTATATTCGCCATGTTTAGTATTAAATGTGCGTGAATGGTATGTTTCGTATTAATGTTGTATTATTTAAGAGGAGGCTTTGACATTAAGGTATCACTCATTCGGGGAGGCCCTCCATGTCCTTGTGTGGTCAAAATAGTAAGTGTGTGATCCATTGTTCAAATCCATCTCCCGACAGGCCGTGCCACTGTAAGGTGAGAGGTTAAACAGGGTTAATGGAATGGAATACCGAGATAATAATTGTTTTATAATTAAATGCAGATGCGAATTTTAAAATGTGTCATTTCATAACGAATATCACACTTCAAATATACTTTTTCATATATATATTATGTCCGCGCCGTAGCCGAGTGGTTAAGGCAAGAAGCCTTGGCGCAGAGCTACGGGACTTGCGCTGGTTCGAGTCCTCATGGAGGAAGGAATTTTCTCATGGAATTTCGGCCAGTATGGGACCGGTGTCCACCCAGCATCGTGAGGCATTTGGCTAGCTACAATAAGTAGCGACTCCAGGTTGAGAAGACCAGCTATAACGGCTGGAGGACCCGACATGCTGACCACATGTCACCCCTACACTGGCTAGATAATCGTCTACCTCTGTGATTAATACATGTGGATGTGAGGTCAGCAGCTGGCTGGTAGGCCAAGAGCCTTCTAGGCATGTCGCGCTTCGAGGAAAAAAAAAATATATATGCGTGATTTGAAGCATTGAAATACATTGTGCATTTAGTAATTTATTAAAGAATTGATTCCAACTATTTGGATATCTAGGCCTATATATATATTCATAGTAATTCTGCCCGAGGCCAGGTCTTTCACTGCAATCATAGCATTTTCATGTTATGCTTTGCAGCTTTACTAGGAAATTATAGGTTGGTAGCTTCCCGTTGCTTTCCACACCGGTGAAGGCTGATGATAAGGATGATAATGGCCAGACGATTTTCGGGGACCGTTGGGCCCTAAGCTTCCTGGCATTTGTCTTACGGTGAAGAAAACCCCCGAAAAAAAACCTCACCCAGGAGCCTGTCCCGACCGGAAATCTAAAACCTGGGCCCGCTGCGTGACAAGGCAGCACGCTGCCTCGAGACCACAGCGGTGGACATATATATATATATATATATACATACACACGAGTGTCAAGTGTGTCATCATTTTTCATTTACTACAAAAACTAAATTGTGTCCTTTCTTGAATTGTATTAATCCCTTGATACATGTTCCAAATATTTGTATTGTTCTCTTTAAATTAATTTACTTTAGCTTTAAAGAAATCACGTTAATTGCAAATATTTTCAAAGTTTCAATCCTAATATTAATACAATTTTGAATAGTTGAATCATCTGGATTTTATAACCAACACAGTGTGGACACCCAGACAGAAAATGGTCTTAACAATTTTAACAATTCTAGCTTTCATGAAACCGGAACGAGCCAACAGGCTTAATCCCTGGATGATGATGATGATGACAGTGTGAATTTCTATATGACATTCCTGCTCACAGCTCACATTATTTCTCGGTGATTCTAAACGTCCGAATTTATCTCTTTCCGATGTTTTGATATTTCTCAAATCACCATCAAAGCTAGGCCAAAAGTCTTCTATATTATCCAGGACTGCACATATATTACCGATATCAATCTTAGAGGTGTATTCTTATCTACAGTTAAAGACAAAAATGAGAGAGCTTTTGAAGCGAGATTTTGATAAAAACCTTTCTACATGAGTAGTTAGTATGCCATTGGTGTATGATATCGATAGGAAGAATAAAACGTTTTATTGTGTATGTACCTGTATGCGAGCACACTCAAAAATCTGCCAAAGTCGCTTAGCCTCTAGAGGTTTTTTTTTTTATCTTAAGGTGCATATTTTCAAAATATATGGTAGAGAAGATAAGAAATTCAGGATTTTAGCGTTGTTTATACATAAAATAAGCCATTTTCATTTTTTTTTATCTCAAAGCAAATTAAATAAAAAAGTAGTCATTCATTAATGTGGATAGACAGATATAAGATTTCGTAAACCTTGAGGTTAATAAAGTAATCAAATATGTTTTAATTACTACTTATGCTATTTATGGTTATATGGAGAAACTTCTTGTTCCATTGGAAATCGTTTTACATGTGCCGTTATAACTTGTACATGAACCAGCACAATGCAAAATAAACTGTTTGTGTCAGAATGCTAAGAAAAATCAACCAGAACATGAGAAAGGCATATAGCATTCCCCAAGCCATATCTGCATTTAAAAGAAAGTATCACGATTTCATTTTATTAATTAACCGTGAAACCTCAAAACGAGAACTCATAATTAACCACATTTCCCTCTCTTTAGTACAGCTGGCATTGATTTTAGAGGTAGCCAAACAATGGAAAATAGAAGAAAAAATTATAAGTATTTAAACAATACCATATGTGGCCCAAAAATTCTTTAAAGAGTATGTCGAACTTGAGTCCACATTTACCATTTGACAGATCGGGGCAATTACTCATAGGTGGCCGAATTTAGGGGCCGGCATTTGTGCCCGACATACCTATGAACATTCGCGAAGTAAGTTACGGGGAAAGGAGAAATAGGCCTATTTTAGAGTCAAGATAAACCTTAATGACAACTATAGCAAAAAACACTCTTACTTATAAATAATTAATATTGTACAATAAGACTTCCTATTTCCATCTATTTCAGAACCTAGTTGAGTGTATTTTTTTTAAATTCATATTTATAGACATTTTATAATCTTAGATCTTGTCGTTTCTGGGGCGTTTAGATTTATCTATGTGTTAAAGATGAGTTTTGCCATGCTTTCTAAATATGTTCGTCAATTTTAATATAGGATGCTATTACTGATATTTATGATTTTAATGTTCCAGTGATGAAATTCCAACCAAGTTGGATTACATTACATGTATACTTTTAGTTAAAACAGAAAATAATATCGTATTTATAATTCTACTACTTTATTAACCTTTACCTACAATTTTCTGATTTCTGTTCTCTTGTGATTTGGTTCCGTATTCACAACTAATCTAAATTACTTTGACGACTAAAGAAAACTAGGAAATAAGACATCTAGATTTGGTAACACCGGGGTTTGAATGTCAGGGACTGTCAATCGCCATCATTATTTAAATCCAAAATAGCTGATAACTTAAGTTCGACACAATTAAAACATTAACTGCAAAACAACTTTATTCAGCATTTTGTAAATAATCATCTAGGAACCTTTATTTACTTAATTTTATTTTATATTATTTTCATTTTATTATATTCCGCGTAGTCCACCGCTGTGATCTCGAGCGGACCCGGGTTCGATCCCCGGTCGGGGTGGTTTTTCTGGGTGAGGTTTTTATCGGGTTTTTTCTCACCTGTAAGACAAATGTCAGGAAAACTTTAAGGCCCAAACGGTCCCCGAAATCATGTGGTCATTATCATCATCATCCTTCAACGGTGTGGAAAGCAACGGGAAACTACCACACCTACAATTCCCTAGTAAACCTGCAAGCATAGCATGAAAAAGCAGTGAAGGACCTGCCTTCGGGCAGAATTACTATGGATGGATGGATATTCCATGTTTTTGTTAGTAATAGCTAGTATTAGATCACATCACCATTGTCTTTTGTTTAAGTCTATATTTTAATAATACCTTAAAATTATAATAAATAAGTTATTTTTGTATAATTTTACTATTCGCTGATTGAGTGGAAGAGAAGGCCTTAACTCTGCCAGCTAAAATAAAGCATTTTTATTTATTATTATTATTATTATTATTATTATTATTATTATTATTATTATACGAGTCTCACATGCCAGGATAATCAGGCTTTGTATACAGCCAAGAAAAAGTAATCATTAAAGTTAAAAATATAAAATTGGTATCTGATATATCAGTCGTCCTGGATATAACAGCATATAATAGTTGTGCACTGAGATCTCAGGTACAAAATGTATATTTTTAACTTTTACATAGTGACCTCAACGGTGTTTCGTAATGAACTTTAAAAGTATTGATTCACGTTTTAGACTTATTAACCTGTTACATCTCAGTCACACCACCTGATTTTACTTTTTGGAAAGGTATGAAATAATCCCCGAGCGTAGACAAGTTGAATGAGTATAAACATTTATGACATCTCAGAAAACAAAAAAATACGAGTCATTTCGAGTTCACTTTGTACATTTTTTCTTTCATTATTTTTTATTTTCTTTAAGTATGTATACACGGTCAAATGAACAGGAGAAAACTGGATCGAACGAATAAAACACACACACACACACACACACACACACACACACACACTGTTGCAACTGGGGAATTTAATGTGACTAAAATAATCTCCCTATAACTTAATTGGATGAGAATAAGCCTATTACTGGCTACGTTCCTATGTTATCCTGTTTGCTCTCTTCTTCAATGTTTTCAGCATATTATTTTAATAAGAAATGTAACAGGTAGGATAAGTTCATAAATGAATAATGTGCGCACAAACAATTAAAAATTGGTTGTATTATTGCAATTTTTAAAAGTAACATTAAAAAAGAGCCCTAACATAGTATGAAATTTTTTCCTTCGTTTGTTTCAAATATTCTATCTTGTTGAGATGGTAATTCCCATGCGTCATATGTAACAAAAATACACTTAATAAGCGAGTTTAAATGGCATATATTAGTTCTTTAACACTGTACGTCATACCGAAACAGGGCTGTTAACATTTGTGCATAAAAACTAAGAGCACTAAATGTATCTTTAGAGACAATTATGGTGCTACCAAACAATCAAATTTGTACAAATATCCTGAATATTATTTGTCTGATACATAGACTTTGGAAGAAAATAAGATATGCTAAAATTATTCTTCAGTATTTAGTGTTAAATATCGCATTTAATCATTTAAATATACATTTGAGCATGTTAAAAACAATGATTAGTGTTATCTATTACTATGCTAAATTCCTTTATAATAATGTAAATAACATATGTTTTATCAGTAGTTAGAAAATTATTCAAGGCCACGAACAATATGTACAACTAAATGAAGTGATCTCAATATCCCGCATTAAAAAATAAAAATAAAATACATATACTCGTATATATCATGGGAGTAGCGTCCATTTAGGCGCTGGAAGCGCCGATTCCCTATCAATAGATACAAAATATACCGTATCTACTATCTAAATGTAAGCCCATGTTTCCCTTAACAGAGATTTAGATTCTACTCGTCACATACGTAAATATTATTGCAGTGAAATCATTCGTGAGGGGCTTCATATAATTATATCAACTGTTAGGATTTCCACTCCTTCAATCTCCATGGCTCTGGTCAGTCTTTCATCCCCCGAGCGCCAGGAATATATATTCAGTGCACTGCGCATGCCTGACTGGACGCTCGCTATACGTTTCACTACAATGTATCCTCCCTCCGCAGCGCCCCCTGCCCTAGTCCTATTCCTGTGGCAATAAATATTTTTTGTTCTTTTTTATTTTACAAATTAATCGGAAATTATTTAGCGTGTTTTTATTTACTGTGTTTTTCATGTTGAACCCCATAATATTAAATAATAGTAACAACGCCAGTTTTGTTGTTTCTACAAGAAATAATACGTTAAGAATTGAAGAACTTGAACATGCCTGTGGAAGCGCTGTGATGTTGCATTGTATTTGTCAATACCTCTCCAGTTGTACGAACCGCGTGGCGCGTTAACAAAGTGCGATTTAAACTCAGACCAGCCAAGTACCTTATCTGCATGCAACGGATTATTGAATGAAAGTAGTTCATATGGTTGTGTAATTGAACAATTAAAAAAAATCATTCTTCACACTTACTTTTGACGAAAAACTAAATAAAAGTTATAGAAGATGGGCCTTAAAATAGTTGCAGTCACCAAAGTTTAGTTGTGACTGAAATAATAATAATAATAATAATAATAATAATAAATAATAATAAATGAAAGCCTGGGTATCAAAACCCAAATGGAATCGAAAAAAAGGACTACGGATATGGGATGAAAACATAAAAAAAAGTAATTGATGATAAACGTGAAGCATACAAAAAATTTCTGTCTACAAAAAAAGATGAAGATAGAGTAGAGTATCATAGGAAGAGAGCCATAGCTAAAATTGAAGTTCGCAAAAAACATAGACAAAGCTGGGAACAATTTGTCTCATTTTTGGAAAATGATATCACTAGGCCTCAACCAAAAATATATAAAGTTTTAAAAAATTTAAATAATGATTCAAGAGAAAATGCACATTTAAATTGTATATCTAAAGAATCTTGGCTTACCTACTTTCATCACTTATGGACACAAAAGGATGATTTATTACAAATACCAATCTCTAATAACACTGCTTTGGAACAAATTTCTATAGATGAATTAACTGATGTTGTTAAATCATTAAAAAGTAACAAAGCTCCCGGAGAAGACCACATTAATCAAGAATTATTTAAATTTTCAACTAAAAATTTTTTAGACAGATTTCTTATTCTCCTTAATATGATATGGGAAGGACAAGAACCACCACAAAGCTGGAACAAATCCATTGTAATACCAATCTTCAAAAAAGGAAGTCGCCAAATCAAAGATAACTATCGTGGAAATTAGCTTGTTGAACTCTGGATATAAAATTTATGCTAATATAGTTAAGAATAAATTGAGGAAAATTTATGAAAATATAATTGGAGAAGAGCAGAATGGATTCAGAAAGGGTAGATCTTGTACAGATGGATTCTTTACTCTAAAACTACTATTAGAAAAGGCACAAGGAATTCAATATAGAAACTCATATCGCCTTCGTTGACTTCATAAAGGCTTTTGACAAAGTAGACAGAAATATATTACTACAAATTTTAGCTGGTGATAACGTTCCACAACAATATATTACTAATATCTTCAACATCTATAAAGATAATGAAATCTCTGTTAAACAAGATGGCAAATTATCTTCTTGGGAAAAGATCAACACTGGAGTAAGACAGGGATGTGGACTTTCACCGGTGCTTTTCATTATATTTATGAATAAATTAATAAATGAATGGAGGAAAACACAACGAGGATATATACCCATCAATAGGAACCTCAAACTCGATGCTATTCTTTTTGCAGACGATTTAGCTCTTCTGGCACTTTCCGAAAATGATTTGCAACGATCAATTTATAATTTACAAAAAATAGGTGCCAAATTTAATATGGAAATATCAATTAACAAAACTAAAATTATGGCATTTCATGGGAAGGACCCCATACAAAGTAAAATCTGTATCCAGAATAAAATTTTAGAGAGATCTAATCAATTTAAATATCTTGGATATTATCTCTCTATCTGGGATGAAAAGGATATCCCTGAAAAAGTTACTAGTTATAATAAAAGTTTAGGAATTATTAATCAAGTTATGAAACCATCCCTTGTACAAAAAAACACCAGATTACGTTTATATAACACTTTGGCTAGACCAGTGTTGACCTATGGTAGTGAAGCATGGACACTAAGAAAACAACATGAAAGCAGAATAACGGCTTGTGAAATGAGATTCATGCGCAGAACAGCGGGTTACACCAGATGGGATCGGAAAAGGAACACCGATATCTTAAAAGAATTGAAGACTACACCAATTTTGGAATATATTAAACAGTACCAACTAAATTGGAAACACCATCTTGAAAGAATGAGTTCAAATCGGATCCCCAAAGCTATTTATAATTATATACCAAGAGGACGAAGATCACTGGGCCGTCCTATGAAACGCTGGAGGGAAAATTTTCTATAGGATCGTAACAGGCCTTGGCCTAATACTTGGAAGGAAGAAGATAAATAATAATAATAATAATAATAATAATAATAATAATAATAATCATCATCATAGTACATTCACGAATTTAGGCCATTTGTTGACCTGTTTCGGCCTCAAGAGAAACACCATCCAGAAGTCTTTTGAGTGGACGTCCTGGTCTTCTTCTTCCTGCAGGTTGATATCTTAACATTAGTTTGGGTATTCTGTGATCTTCCATTCGATGAACATGTTGTATCCATCTTGACTTATAATCAGAAATTTTGTTTTCTAAAGATTCCATGTGTAATTCTTCTAATAATAATAATAATAATAATAATAAACTTTTATTTTAACTGGCAGAGTGATGGCCTTACGACCTTGTTTTAGCACTCAACCAGATTAGATAAATTTACAAAAAAAAATAGTCTATAACTAAGTTACATACTTAAGCAAAATAAATTATTACAAAGTTGGCATACAATATAATTAACTATATTAAATAATGCAATAGTGCATATTGTAAAAAAAAGTCTACTTAACATTGCCTTTAAAATTAGGTTTCTATATATAATGTACATGCGTGTATGGCAAGGCAGCAAATTTCCTTATACAGCTAAATAATCAGCACTGACATATACCAATATATTGGGATTTCTGTGTTTTTGTTCAAATTAAAAGCGATCGCTAAATAAAATTTTAGGTATATTTTAATTTTCTGACATTTTAAATACTAGTTGCAGCTTAACATTACAAAGGATAGATTCGAACATTAAAAATTTCATTTTTCTGGCGTAGTTTGTTGTAAATAATCAACTACTCACGAATTAGAAACTCTCCCAATATACAATCGACTCGTCGCGTCGCCAAAATCTCTTAAATAAAATAGCTCTTAGTTCGTAGAGCTACAGTCGTTGATTTTTTAAAATATTTTCCTCGTTTTGTGCCAATAACATATACTGAATCTAGTTGAAACAAAAATCGAAAATTGTGATAGCTAGAGCAAATTTGAAATTTCCGTTCCACATGAATTCCAACTCCTATTTCTAATTGTCATATTTTGCTGTTTAACGAGCTCGACCTTACATTTTCTTAATTGATTGCTATATGCCCAGTTTGGTTCCGCTAAAACAAAAATTGCTGCCGCAAGAACGTTTATATATACATAATTTTCGACAGAGAGAGAGAAGGGGGGGGGAGTCCTAGACTTAATTCAAATCAACGTATATATTAAACGTGTTTAAACTTAATAGGGAACCACTGTTCAAAGTTAACTTCAAGCTGTACAGGATAAACAGTTAGCAGTATGAGTACTTTTGTAATCTATCATATCTCGACCACAAACAATTCGTGAACACCAACCTCGATGCATGTTCATGATGTAATGTAAATATCCTGACGTATATTTTATCAACCAGACCGCCACAAGTCTGACAACAAATCCCACCCTGATTTCTAACGGAATTTCAGGGTGAAAAAATATAAAAACTTACTCTTGCCAATAAGTATCAAGGAGGAATCAACAAATACGACGTCTCGATACACACTATGTACTGCGGAGAAATTTGTTTCACACATTATATCGATTAGGAGAAGTAATAGTCTATACTTTCACCACTCCTAGAAATGTGTATGTATGTATATATATATATATATATATATATATATATATATATATAATATTAAAATTTATAAATACGGCGAATACCAAGCCCCAGCCAGCTCTTTAGTAGGAAACAAACACGTTGAGCCACGCCTCGAGTTACAGACACACACATTATACTGGGTGTAACAGGACCTAACCGACAAAATGATAGGGAAGATAGGCCATGCAGAGAGGATCATATAGTCGCAAACACGTCGTTTATGAGTTATGCGCAGATGAAGGTGTTCAACCGTAAGGGTCGGAATTGAATACCAACAATTGTACACGTATCATTTTATTGTAAAATACATTTTTTTACAATGAGTGTTCAAACAATAAGTGTTTTGAAGAAGTCAAAAAGAATCCTGCCATGCTCGGCTGTGTTGGCCGATCGTTGCTGCGACGATATCAAACATGCAATGAGGCATAGGATCGACTGTTCAAACACTTATTATAAAAACAGGTCATTTTCAATAACATTATACGTGTACAATTGTTTGTATTCAATTCCGACCGTTATTGGTAAACACCTTCATATGCGCATAACTCATAAACGACGTGTTTGCGACTATATGTTCCTTCACAAATACTGATCCTCTATGCATGACCTATCATCCCTATCATTTTGTCGGTGAGGTCCTGTTACACCCTGTATATATATATATATATATATATATATATATATATATATATACACACACACACACACGCTGAGCTACGCCTCGGATACATACGCATTGTTGCGCGGCTTTTGAAATTCGCGGGCGTTGACGGGAATCAGGTCTTGCTTTGTATGGTGGAAGGAGTTTCGTAAATTGGTGATTCACAAGTCATAGGGGCCCGCTGAAAACTTTCTACATCTGTCTATACATCGATTCTAGAAAAGTGATAGACTCGAACTTCCTATTCGAGAAGGATCTGTCTAGCGTCTAAATAATTCCGTTCCTTGCACGCATGCACGCACACGCACACACATGTATATATGCGAATTGTCCGACTAGACAGATAATCGCGGGAGTTGATTGCAACAATCAGTCGTGTCTAAGCTGTGGAAGAGTGGAAGTGACCTAAGTGCAAATACAAGAAAATATTTTCAGTGAGGAAGTGAACTATAAAATAAACTGTAAAGAAGAGACTCTTATAGCAGAACATTATACGTACGTGTATATCGAATTGTGAAAGAGAAAAATATTTAGAAATCATATTTAATCAGTCCATCGCTGTGGTCTCGAGGTAGCGTGCTGCCTTGTCACGCAGCGGGCCCGGGTTCGATCCCCGGTCGGGGCAGTTTTTCTGGGTGAGGTTTTTATCGGGGTTTTTCCTCACCTGTAAGACAAATGTCAGGAAAACTTTAAGGGCCAAACGGTCCCCGAAATCATATGGCCATCATCATCATCATTTTCATTATCATCATCATCCTTTTCATTATCATCATCATCCTTTTCATTATCATCATCATCCTTTTCATTATCATCGTCATCACCATCCTTTAACGGTGTGGAAAGCAACGGGAAGCTATCACACCTACAATTCCCTAGTAAAGCTGCAAGCATAACATGAAAATGCTATGATTGCAGTGAAGGACCTGCCTTCGGGCAGAATTACTATGGATGGATATTTAATCATTTGTGAAGTTGAATTAAAGAAATTCAATTGTTTCCCAAGTAATGATTAGATTCAATTTTATTATGCCTTTCAAATTATAATTATTAATGGGCCCAGTTGAAAGATTGCCTTTTTTTTTTTTACTTTCAGTCCACAACTTTAGAGAAAGTTGCTGCATTATTTACTTTCCACTTCGGTAGAGATCACTGTGACAACGTTCTTAGAACTTGCTAATTTCCTTTCATTTTAATGGTCTTCATTATGCACAAGGCCGGGTTTTCCGTCAAAGTTGTTTGAAGGGGAGTTTTCATGAAGATTTATTGCGAATTAAAACGGTGAAGTTGATACTTATTATCCCGAATAAAACTATGCGCTTTCAATTAGGACTATTTAAGATGTACCCACGCAATAGTTTAACCATTGTAACTAAAATATACTAACTGGCTCTATTGAACCCGTATGTTCATGGCCAAGCGGACATAAGCTCTCCATAAATCCCTATCCTCAGCTAATGTTTTCCAATTACAATCTGCTTCCCTCAAATCATTGATAATGTTATTTTCCCATCTCATTCTTGGTCTACCAACTGGGCGTTTTTCCTCTTGTTTTCCTACAAGTAGCTTCCACGCACCTCTTTCATCCCCTATACGTGCCACATGTCCTGCCCATCACAGTCTACGAGACTTAACTGTCATTATATCTGGCTTCCTATACATAACATGTAGTTCACTATTAGTCTATGTAGTCTTATCCATTCACATGTCTGTTTGTCTGTCTTTGGACAAAAAAAAAATCCTAAGAACTTCATTCTCAAATACTCGTAATCTCCTTTTCGCCCATATAATAATAGTCCGTATTTCGCATCCATATAATGTAACTGGGAGATTGACAATTTTATATATTTTCAGTTTAAGTTTTTTTGAAAGGAGCTGGGATGACGAGAGCCCCTTTAATGCATAGGCCTAATGTCGTGCATTTCCAGAATTGAGCCTATGTTTAATTTATTTGTGCTTCTCTTTCCCATTTGTAATTATTGTTACTAAGGTATTTGCATTTAGCCACTACTTCAAATTTTCGCTCTTTTGTCATTAACTGTCCATTTCCATTACTTACTTACTTACTCACTGGCACTATCGAACCCGTAGGTTCATGGCCGCACGGACATAAGCTCTCCATACATCCCTATCCTGAGCTAATGCTTTCCAATCATTCCCTGTATAATCTACTTCCCTCAAATCATAGTTAATGTTGTTCTCCCACCTCATTCTTGGTCTACCAACTGGGCGTTTTCCTTCTGGCTTTCCTACAAGAAGTTTCCATGCACGTCTTTCATTCCCCATACGCGCAACATGTCCTGCCCATCGCAGTCTACGAGACTTAACTGTTCTTATATCTGGCTTCCTATAAAGACCATGTAGTTCATTGTTATGTAGTCTTCTCCATTCACCTGTCTGTTCATCTCTCTTTGGTCCAAAAAGTCAATGTCCATTATGTAACGCAATTCTATGTGTGAACACATACAGTATTTAGTTTTATTGATGTTTACTTCCAGTCCTAATTTCTTAGTGTTACTCAACAGAATATACGTATTGGACCTTAGTATCTCCTCGTTATCGCTCAATAATATTGTATCATCAGCATAAACTAACAGCCTATTAATATCATTGAGTTGTAGGCCTTCTTCATTCTCCAAAGGTCTGATGGCTTGCTCTAATACAAAATTGAAGCGTAGAGGAGATAGTGCATCTCCTTGCTTTAACCCATTGTGAATTTCAAAAGTATCCGAAAAATTAAAATATAAACTTAATATAAATAGTTTAATGACATTAAATTGATGTAAAATTAGTTTAATACTGAAGTAAAAAAATTACATGAACACACTCAATAGTAGGATATTCATTAAGTCTATGTATTATTCAACTGCATCTGAATCTGCAGAATGTGGATTCGATTCTAACGTAGATTTACTATTTTCAGATGGTATATTTTTGAAAACAGGTCATGTTTAGATTGAAATCGATAGTAATATGCCCTTACAATCAAAGCCAGGTCAAATACAATGTATAACATGGAGGTTGTCATGCGATATTAGACTTCCACGTTATCGAGTATGTCAAAGTTAATGCAATGTAAGTATTGTACCCAATAGATTATTAAGAATTACCACTTTATGTAAATAATGAGTTGCATTTTAATGAGGCATACTGGAAAACATGATAAAAATAATCAAAAGCAAACCGGTAATATTTTCTTATGCAGTAATGTTTCGTTTTCTTCAATATCTAATAACGTGATTTATGTAAAATTGTAGACTTTCATGGCAGGTGTCTTGATTCATGCATTTTATGTCTTTCGGGCTAAATGACCGTGGTCTGGTTTTATTAACACTCAACGTTTCGTCTACTACTGCGGTAGACATCCTCAGGAGATTCTGCGTGCTCTTTGATCTCGTAACTCTTCAAATGTAGAACAACATAGCATGTAGAAAACATCACCACACAATACTCAACTATAAATAAGGACACGATTTCCAACACACAGCCAGTCTGCAGCCGACATTTGAAGAGTTAGGAGGTCAAAGGCGCAGAATCACCTGAGGATGTCTACCGCAGTAGTAGACGAAACGAGTGTTAATAAAACCAGACCACGGCCATTTAGCCCGAAAGACATAAAATACATGAATCAACGTGATTTATACTCTACAGTTTTTTGGGGCGCTTCCGTTTCCCGAATGTTATCCTAATAACACTCTCCATTCCCTTTCCTTCCCCTTCATGTCATTTAATTTCTTATTCTTAAATTTCATAACACGCTGCATCTCATCTCATATTAGAAAAACAGTTTGTTTGGCACCCACACGCGTTGAAAATATATGTTTGTGGGGTCCATCAGGGTGCTAGCTCATGACTCCATGCCTGAGCAGAAGGGGCCAGAATGGATTGTAATCCCAGCTCGCGGCCGCAGGACGAACCCAAAAATAGTGGTATGAATCAAGAGAGGGAAGAACCTGGTATGCAGGATCCGGAAGACAACACACAACTTATATAACATCGTAGAGTAGACTTCATTCCATTCACCCATAATATACGGGGATAGTAGCGTGCTGCCTTGTCACGCCGCAGCGGGCCCGGGTTCGATTCCCGGTCGGGATAGGCTCCTGGGTGAGGTTTTTTCGGGATTTTTTCTCACCTGTAAAACAAATATCAGGAAGCTTAGGGTCAACGGTCCCCGAAAATCATCCGGCTATCATCATCATCCCTCACCGGTGTGGAAAGCAACGAGAAGCTACCACACCTGTAATTCCCTAGTAAAGCTGCAAAGCATGGCATGAAAATGCTATGATTGCAGTGAAAGACCTGCCTTTGGGCAGAATTACTATGGATGGATGGATACTGGGATAGCGCAATAGATCTTTCACGTCGCGTTGCTCAGGGCAGTGTGCCCGCCTAGTGTGAATAAATAATTAAAAGAACCAACTAGAGTTTGCAGTGGTAACATCATACAAGTAAATAAAATAATCATAAGTAATGCCACGAGTGATTTCCAATACACGAGTAACGAAGTGACGAGTGAATTTATCTAGAGGATTTGGAAATCAAGAGTCGCATTTGTTAGGATTGGTTAGCAAATAGAATTAAGCTATTTACTCACAAGTCATTATTTAAATATAGTTATTTTAAAATATTTATATATTTGATGTAAACGGCGATGTTTGAAGACAAATGAGAAATGTTTATGTTTAACTTATTCTTCACTGCAACTTAATCATACTATTTATTGCCAAAAATGATCGCAATATTGTAAGAATGCACCCTAGTGGAGGAAAAATGAAACACATCAAACTGTACATTATAACCAACATTATAGGTTATTAATTCATTTTTTCGGAAACAAGTCAGTAAATATTAGTATTTAAAAACACAATTATTGAACACACAATCATCAAATGTGTAGGTCGAAGGAATCTGTTATTTGCTTTATTCAACGTATTTGTTAGAGAGTCAGTCACTGCAAAATAATGCTCTGACCTGTTCAGAATATTAAAAAGGAGGAGCTTTCTTCGTTTTGGTAATCAAAATTCGATAATTATCGAGGTGAAACACGACTGTGATTGGTTGTAAAACAAAATTCGTTGAAACGTGAATGGTCACTGACTCCCATTTGGGACATGAGTTAAAAAGACAAAATAAATGTTTAAAATGTTAGCTTTTTAGCTATAAACCATAAACCTATGAACTTCAAAATTGTGAATATAAGAGAAAATATACGATTTTTACGAGGCTCATAAGTCATAACTAATATCACCCGAAAATATTCAATATTTTCCTGTAAGGTGGATTCTTTCATAGACAATACAATACGTATACAGTAAATCTTGACTAGAAGCATCAATAAATATTGTCCACATTTAATAACGGACGAGAATTCATTATTATAGCCCTACGTATGGCACTGGAAGCCCGATTTTATTTTAATAATAACAATGCTGGAATGTAGATAGGGAATAAACAAAATTGTGTAAAATACACTTTTATAATAAACTAGCTGATTACCCGGAGTGGCCCAGGTATTTATGTATCGTGATCATCTTGTCGCCTATCAGTTTAGCGACCCCGTAAACTATGGTTTAAACTCTGTAATTTTGGACATTTTTTCACCTTTCTTCACAAGGGGAGCTAGTGGTCAAATTTGGGGTTACATGACATCTAGACTGTCACCAATCAGCTTAGCGTAACCCAAAACTGTGTATTTGACACTAATCTCAGTCACTCATGTTATTCTACGTTTCGTCCGTTTATCGCTCCTTAGGGCCGATAAGGGTCAAACCGGAGTTTTATGTAATCGGAAAAACCAATGACTCTGCACTAATATCAATCACTTTTGACATTTTTCACCTTTTTTCAATCCCTCACTCCCGTTGGTGGTGCTACGTTTTGGGCTTCAATATAATCGAAACTGTCACTAATTTGATAAGTTACTACAAATATTAATGGATTCAACATTAATATCCTTCTGACTATCTCTAACAAAAGAACTACACAACCAATAGCAGTCAACATCAGAAAGAAAACTAAACTGGGTCAGAGGACATACAAGAATCAGAGGTAACGAACGAACCGATTATCTAGCAAAAATAGCTGCCAGCTATAAAACTACTGTAACCTATAACCCCATCCGTATTTCTCGAGCCAAGCAACTTCTACTAAACTATTACACCAACATATGGAATGCAACATATACCAACTCCGAAGAATCATTTCACACCAAACAGGTTCATCCCCTCTATTCACCACCGGCTCTCTATATCCCTATGGCCAAACTTCATCATTAAACAATTCCTAACCAACCACGGACGCTTCCGTACATATCTTCACAGGATCAAAAAGTCACCATCTCCCCTATGTAACTGCCCCGAAAGTCCACCACAGACAGCAATACATCTTCTGACAGAATGTTCACTGTACTCAAGAGACCGGCCTCCTGTTCTAACAACCCAAACACTGCCCCAGATACTACAGCTCCACATCAACACCGTCACAGTGAAACTTCATCAGCAATATCTTCCGTTCACTTCAAGAATAAACTCTCGAACAATCAAACTTTGGTTTGAAATTGCACCAGGCTACCAGAGTTATGCGGAAATATAATATATTACATTTTACCTCCTTTCACCCTAAGGGTGCTGGGTGGGGGGGGGGATATTTTACCTCTTACAAACATTTTTTTTTTTTCATATTGTAATTCATGTGTTGAAACTGCTTCAAGCCTTCCAAAATTATGCTGGCATATACAAACAAAAACACGCATACAAACATCAATTCACACACACACACACACACACACACATATATATATATATATACCGTATATTACATGAAAACAAAAACAAAAAAATGCCTGAACCGGGTTTTGAACTCGAGACCTCTAAATTTAGATGTTAGTGCGCTACCAATTGCGCCACTCAGGCATTCCAGCACAAACATTTATTTTTCTTCCTTATATTATTCTCCATAATGAGAGGCAATGGAAAGACATCGGTCGCACTGCCGTCTCGTGGATTCTGTAGGCATTTAAAGAGAATATTTACTTTATAGCAGTAACGCTTCTTTATATTGATGTTATAATGAAATTTTGACATTTAGCGATGAAGGCCAAATATTACATGAAAAGAAAAATAAATGCCTGAACCAGGATTTGAAACCGAGATCTCTAATTTTATACTTCAATGCGCTACCAACTGCGCCACTCAGGTATTCCATCACAAACATTTATTTTTCTTGGCTCACTGAAGTAAAAAGTTAAGAGGTATCGAGTTCAAATCCCGGTTTCAGACGTTTATTTTTCTTTTCATGCCATATTTCGACTTCATTGATAAATGTCAACATTTAATTGTAACTTTATATATATATATATATATATATATATATATATATATATATATATATAACATGAATATTATAATTACATAATTCTATGCTCCATGATTGTATAGTGACGCCAGATCCAGTAATTTTAATGTATTTCGTTTTCACTTAAACTATCAAAGTAATATAATTTGCTTTCGAACATTATAATATTATAATGAATACAGAATTTCTTGATATTTCTAACCCGGGCATAGTGTATGATTATATTCTTTCTCTGTATGTTCAAAAAAATTGCACTGTTCGACTTTTAAGTATTCCCCTATCAACTAAGGTTAAAATTATAGCTTTCTTTATTTTGACAAAGGAAAATGTTTTTTGTTGTCATTATACACATCGGCTACGGTTGTTTAGTGATTATGTTCCTTGTCTCTAGTACCGAGTGTCGCACAAATCCGAGGTCGATGAATTAAAATATAGAAAAATCCAAGGGACATGTCCTCCGGGAGGACAACTAGGATTTCCGCGGGTTCCGAGTATGAAGATTTTCAAGCTCGTAAAATAAATAGGCCGCTGAGCAGAATTTAACAGCCTTTCTATGATCCAAGTAATACGTAGTATAGTGTTATTTTTAAATTAATTTGCCGTATTAAGATTTTTATACTTAGGACTTAATGCGATTAGTCTTCAGTTAAACCTGCATAAATACTTAGCAAGTTACTCCTATTCAATTAGTAGAAGAAAATAGAACAAATAAATACAAATCAATATCGCCCGGCGAGAACCTTGCTATACCTGTGACGCGAGCATTAGACATCACACTGACTATTTAACTCATGCCCCAAATGGGAATCAGTGACCAATCACGTTTCAGTGATTTCTGTTTTACAACCAATCAGAGTCGTGTTTCACGAAATATTTATCAGTGTTATGATTACCATATTAAAAGAAGGCTCCTCCTTTTTAATATTCTGAACAGGGTCTGACCATTATTTTGCAGTGACTGAGGGAACAGTAAAGCCGCCATATTTGAATGTTCAAAATGGCAGAAACAAGATTTGGCTGTGCTTCAAATGAATATATAGACGAAATACAAATTTGACAATTGTGTTTTTAAATAATGATATTACCGAGTTCTTTTTGATAATTCTGTGTTCAATAATTATGTTTTTAAATAATGATTTTACCGAGTTGTTTACTAAAAAATAAATTAACCTATAATTTTGGTTATAATATACAGTTTGATGTGTTTAATTTTTTCTCCACTAGGATGCATTCTTATAATATTGCGATGATATTTCAAGTTTCCCACGCCAGATGGCAATATATAACAAACATTATATGATCTTGTTGCAGTGGATGGAGAAACGAAACATAACGTTTCTCATTTGTTTTCAAACATCGCCGTTTACATTAAATACATAAATATTTTAAAGTAACTATATTTAAATAATGATTTGTGAGTAAATAGCTTAATTTTATTCGTTAAATAGTCCTAACAAATGCCACTCTTGATTTCCAAATTCTCTAGATAAATTCACTCCTCACTTCGTGAGTCGTGAATTTATCGATAATTTGGAAATCACTCGTGGCATTACTTATGAAAACTCAACACAGAGGGGCGTAAATTGCGAGTTGCGCTATACATCTGAATTTTATGGGTTGAAGAGTCTCGGATAGGATAGAAGGAACTTCTGAAAATAGTTATTTATTCCTTTAAAAACTGTTTAAAATATAGTCATCTAAGTTGCCCTAGTTCATTGTCATTGTAGGGAAGACCAAGAATACAGAATACCAGTCAAATGCATGAGATTTTGCCTTTCGTGAATTGAAAATTGCGATGTGTCTGATTTAGCAAAAAATTTTCCCCATCGTAATTTTAATTCAGGAAGCACATATAACAAATCCAAGCAGCCGATGACATTATTTCCCATCGCATCGGTTGCAACCGGCCCTATGCAACAGGAAATATTACTCTGAAGAATGAAACAGGTTGCTTGAAAAATTATTTTAAATATAATTGTCCTGATATACTAAAAGATTCTAAACTCCACATACGACATGAACAAATCAACATTAAGCTTTATAAAATAAAATAAGTTAAAAATATACCTTCTTAGCTAAAATCCGTCGTCCTCAACTTATAAAATATGTAATCTTTATGCCTGTAGGCCTTTCAGAACATCCGTTCCATCTTCAGTAGGTCCCTCTTTGCTACAACATCCAGTATGATGGTTGATGCTGCTGGTCTTAATGTGGTGTTGTCGTGACTGGATGTTGTAGCGAAGAGGGACCTGCTGAAGATGGAACGGATGTTCTGAAAGGCCTACAGGCATAAAGATTGCTATTTTATAAGTTGAGGACGACGGATTTTACCTAAGAAGGTATATTTTTAACTGATTTCATTTTATGACTCTCCACCTCAACGGTTTTAACAATGAATTTTATTAGTATTGATTAAGCTTTATATTATTTCTAATGTCGGCACATTTTCAGGGGATGACTTTTTTTTATTTTTTATGGAAACTACAGTCGCTCCCATTAATGGACGATTTGACTTTAATAGTATACTTAATTATATATTTTACGTCTATCTTTACCCAAACATTTTTTTTTCTTCTAACAGGAGCATTAATCTTTATTTTACATTAATATATTATTTTTTTCTGATTTCTAATATTTGCGATATAATGTAGGTGGATTTTTTAATACAACACAGATGATTTTCGTTTTATTGAATATGCATTTTCATTTTATTATTTTTAAATTAATCGATTTTTAAACCTATATTCAAAAACAGTGTAAAAGTTGTTAACGAATATTAATGGGAACAACTGGTAATCTTTACACACGCCAATGCACATGAACTTTCTCAAATAGTGAATATATTGTAGTTCGTTTATTGCAAGTAAAACGGAAAAAAAAATGTGAATGTATCACATCAGATTAGATCTGTTTAAAAATTATCTATAATTAAATTAACAAAAGGTGTAAAATTTAAGAGAATAGCCATAGGGCGGAAAGATTCTAAATCACGAGTTTAATTTTCTATTTTCTTTTCTACTTCGATGCGCATTAAAGGAAAGTTATTTTACTGGGAATTCTTAAAACAGGTTTATTCTACAATTTGTAGAACAAAAAACATTTGTAAGGTAACCTACCATATATTTTATGAAATATATTATAGTGGTTTCTGTAAAAACTTGATCAATGATATTTATTTTCAATATGTTTAAACTTGGACCGTTGAAATTATTAAATATATA